>JAPKLX010000230.1:38940-266074 GCA_026898415.1 Leonotis leonurus
TATTATTATTATTATTATTATTATTATTATTATTATTATTATTATTATTATTATATTCTTGTTTTCTTCAAACAGCAAGATTACAAGTAGGATTTGACTGTGGTTGGTGCATGGTTACCCTTATTGTAAATAAAATTACAAAAATGTCCTCCATTCTTTCTAGAAGTAGTTCAATTAGCTAGGAGCTCGATCAGTCGGTCACTTGCATGTCTGTCTGTCTGGTCTCGTCTCGTCTCGTGTTCATCGCAAGCTGCTAGTAGCTGGGAAACAAACAAGACGACGACAACATTACAGTTGTCATATCATATATCATATCGATCAATAATATCATTGCATTGGGCACCACAAATAATTACATAAAACTGAAGTTAATAAATAGGAGTTTATAAGAAAAACATAAAAGAAAATAGGAGTATTAATGGGCATATCAGTAGGAGATGATAGAAAGCAGCAGCAGCAGCAGCTGGGTTTGGGTACTCATGAACATGAAATAGTAGTGATTCCATGGCCTGCACAAGGCCACATTAATCCCTCCTTAGCCTTCGCCAAATGCTTAGCATCTAAAGCCGCCGCCTGCTTGCGTATCACTCTCATCACCACCAACTCCATCGCCAAGTCCGCCACCTTCTCCCACTGCACCCCCTCCATCTCCATATGCAGCGTCTCCGACGGCTCCGAACACCTCACCGGACCACCCGAGACCATCCACGCCTACTTCCACCGCTTCCGGACCCTTTACCGCCGGAACCTGGAGCAATTCATCGACCACCACTGCGCTGGTGCTACGGCTATCATCTACGACTCTATAATGCCGTGGGTGCTCGACATCGCCAAGGAGAGAGGGTTGCTGGCCGCCTCCTTTTTCACGCAGCCTTGCGCCGTCTCCGCTGTGTTCTACCACATGGGACAGGGCTCGCTCAACTATCCCTACCAGTCGACTCCGGTGGAGTTGCCGGCGCTGCCACCGTTGCAGAAGAGGTACCTCCCTTCCTTTCATCACGTAGAGATGGATCCTGATCTGCAGGATGTCATCGCCCTACTTACCAATCAATTCTCCAATCTCGAGAGAGCGGATTGGGTCTTCTTCAACACTTTTGATCAACTCGAAACTCAGGTACCAATTAAGCTACTTCAATTCTTAGTATATTAATTTAGCTGCGGTACGTAATTATTAATTATTAATTTAATACACGCACGCACGCACGCAGATAATCGAGTGGATGAGAGAACGATGGGCGATCACGACTGTAGGACCCACATTCCTCCTGCAGGAGCAGGAGCAGGAAGCAGAGGAGGAGAAATTAGATCATAATGTAGTGTGGGACAAGCGCAACCACAGCATCAGCCTGTTCGAGCCCAAGCAGGAGGCCTGCATCGAATGGCTCAACTCCAAAGACGCAGCCACCGTGGTCTACGTTTCCTTCGGAAGCATAGCCTCTGTCGACAAGAACCAAATGGAGGAAGTCGCCCACGCCCTCATCGACACCGCCTGCTACTTCCTCTGGGTAGTAAGATCCTCCGAGCTCCACAAACTCCCTCAAGATTTCTCCTCAGAGGGCAAAGGTCTGATCGTCGAGTGGTGCCACCAGCCTGAGGTGCTGCGCCACCCTGCAGTGGCGTGTTTCATGACGCACTGTGGGTGGAACTCGACACTCGAGGCTCTGAGCAGCGGAGTGCCTCTCATACCCATGGCGCAGTGGGTGGATCAGAACACCAATGCAAAGTTCATAGAGGACGTGTGGAGGGTTGGGGTGGGAGTGGAGCCTGCAGGCGAGAATGGGATATTTGGGAGAGAAGAAATAGCTTCTTGTATAAGGAAAGTGGTTGGAGGGGAATGGGATGATGAAGTTGCAGGGGCAGGGGCTGAGCTCAAGAGAAATGCCTCTCACTGGAAGAACATGGCCACTCAAGCAGTGGGAAAAGGTGGAACATCCGCAAACAACGTCGATCATTTTCTTTCCAAGATCGTGTTTCATAACAGCGGCGACAATAATATCATTAGCCCAACCTCTGTTCTTGATTGACGAAACCAAACACAGATAATCTTAATCTCCTGCAACTGCCCCGCCCTACCACTTCATTTCATTTTCATTTTCATTTTCCTTTTTTACTTAATAGTAGTTTTTAGTTGCTATGACTATGATCTGATCCTGATTTGCTGCCTTTCTAACATAATCTGATTAATATACGTCAAATAGCATAAATTTAACATACAATATACTAACATCCACAATATACCAAGTAGACAGAAAAAAACAAGATGAAATTTCTGTGTAATAGCTTGCTTTCTACCTGAATATGACTTTTGTACATGCTTTCTCTATAAAAGGCTTAAGGTTATTATTAGACTGACTATAAGCAACCCTCTCGTAGTTGCTACTCAAGCTCAAGGAGAAAAGGATCTCTCATTAAGGTATATTATGTTCGGCGCTCATTACCCGGATGAAAAAAGAGAGGAGAAAGCAATGAAAAGGAGTTTTGGCATGGGGTTTGAGCATTTCACCACCCCAAAAATTGTACAGATTTTTATCATCTACATCTCCTCAGATGAGTTGCCGCCTTCTACACGAATCCCCAATCTCACAATATCTTCGACAAGTATCTTTCCATCTGATGAAGAGAACATAATGAGTGGGTGGTAAATAAGAGAAGCAGAGAAAACTAATGTAACAAACCAAGTTTATGTTGTTGGGTATTTTCATACAAACACATGAATACTTAGTGTGAGATAAGATAACTAACCTGCATCTTTGGAGAGATTGCTGATTAATTCTTGCACCCCCTCTCTGCCTAATGTGTCCTTTAAATACGTGGCAGCCGCTGAAACTTCCTCAGGAGTCACTTTACCGTCATAATCTCTGCAAGGATCAATCACCATTGGAAATTTTATCAACAAAACATATATACCATGAAATATTGACTCCTTCAGAGTTTGTTATATACATAGGCCTCTTCAGGAACAGACATCTCTACAACTAGAATAAAATAAAAAAAAGTAACATCAACAACCAGGTAGAGCTAGTCAAGATAACTCTTTTTGAATGCTTTTATTGGGGAACAGGCAACCCGATGAACATTTTCCCTTGTGCCAACCGCCAACCACGTGATAATGACAAAATGAAACTTTTCATTTTTCTCGTCTGATTATAGCTTTAAATGTGGTTTCAATCTGAATGTGTGATACACATAACAGAATGCAAGTGAAGTAGTGAACACAAGTACACAACAATAGCAAAGTATCTCAATGTTTTATAAACATGACTTGCAGCATGCAGTATTTGAGATATTTTAATTCCATGACCTGTCTCATCATAACATCCTACCTTTTTGAATCTTTAAGCATAATTGGCAAAGTTGGTACATTACATCATTCTAATTGATGTTTGTTAGAATTTAAATTTCTTGCAAAATGTGACTATATGGAACATTCTAAAAGCAGTTGGAAGCATTCAATTGCAACCAAAGGAGGCATTATTTCAAAAGGCTGGATAGCAAAGAGCAACAACCATGGATCAAAAATCCATAGATCGCAAAAGAAACATGATCTAATTGAAGGAAAATAAAGCCCATTGAGATACCTGTCAAGTATTCTCCACTGATCACCGATTTTTGCATCAACATCATCAATTTCTTTCTCAAGTTTTTGTAGCATATCCTCAACCTATACAAAAATCAGCGAGTCAAGTTGCACGCATATAAAAATTACTCTTTCCGCTCCAGTCTTGGCAATTACCTAGTATGGTGTAGTTATGTTTTTCATTTTCTTACTTTCTGAGGCTAGGTGTAAGGCTCTTGTTTCTTATGGACTGCTAAGGGAGAGGCAATGAGGCATACCTTATCAACAAGAGCAGACGAAACCTTGTGGTGCTCAGGAACTTCAGCTTCATCCTTGCTTTCATCCCGGGCAGCTTTATATGCCTTCATTGCCTGTTCTTCACCATCTGTTCCATCTCTATCCACCATGCTATTGTATAGCTCAATCTGAGAGAATGAATAAAAATTACTATCATAAGCAATAAAAACCATTTGTGTCTTACATAAATTAAAGCAAAAACATTACATATCCAAGTAACTATATGGATTTCAAATTTTATGAAATTGAATACAATCGAATATTTTTGAACAATATTTTCAGTTCCAATGAAAGGCTGAGTTTTAATGCATATTTGAAAGTAATTTTCATATAATAGAAATTACTCTTGCTGCACAGCAAGTGAATGACAAATCAACAATTTTGCATAAATGGGTCCTAGAACAGGAATTCGTGACCCAACTATATATGCATTCATTAATCAACTATATGTTAAATTCATTAATCAACTATATGTTAAATTATTATCCCCTTTCAAGACAACAAGGTATAAATAATTAAAAGTTGGTTATAGAATGAGTCTCAACTAAGTATCCTGTCCATCGCCAAAAGACAACCAATTGTAACTAAATCAAAATTCAACCGATACCTCTCTATTAACCAGCCTCAGGAACTCTTCACGCTCTGTGCTCACCGACTGCAATGATCAAGCAAAAAGGAAAAGAAATTGAGAAATTAGAGAATAAGTTCTAAATGGATATATATATCCACAAGATATTCAAAACAGGAATTTTCTTTATTACTGAAGCAGAAGCCAAAACAGCTAATGCACGACTAAGTTGACAAAGATGTTCTTGTTTATCCAGAGCTCTAGCTCTAGCTTGTTCTTGTGCTTCTCTTGCAGTCGGATTGATCATCTCTTTCAAAGCTACATCGACTTCAGCATCAGCAGATTCATTTTTCCTAGCTAGCTCTTCTTCCTGTTTTTCTTCCTCCTCCTAAACTCAGATAATGAAGAAAATGAACATTAGATCAAGAAGAGAAGTCACAGAAAAGAATGAACAATTTTCCTTTCTGAACAAATCATCAACCTTGATAAGTTCCTCCTGCATTTCAAGGAAGTCCAGCTTCCTCCTCCTTTCTGAAAGAGAATCTTCAGATGGCAATGACGTAATACCCACAGTATCCACAACCTCGTCTGGGAGTGAGGACAAAGTAGCTTGAACTGCTTCCTCTGGCCTCATTTTTCCTGATACTGTAAATGCTCTGCAAACAGAATTAGCAGATATATCAAGATCTGCATAAGAATGAGATAACAAAAAATTATCAAATCGTTAAATTAAGATGAGAAATTTAACCTGGAAAGAATCATAAGTGAAGATGGAACAGAGTGATTCAGAGATAAATCCAACCAATCTCGCAACTGAAAGAAGAAGGTTAGTTCATGTAGGTTAGACACCACAAGACTTGCCAGCTTACAAAACTTCCATGCAGGTAAATGATAAGGATGAGTGATGCACTTTTGTTTTCAACACACCTGTTGACGCATTTCCTCCACTGAAAATTCCCCAAGGATACCCCTTTCTCTACAATCTTCACGTAGCTCTGCCTCTGATAGAGATTCTATACCCTCTGCTTGGATCATTCTGTCATCTTTTTTTATACTAAGAAGAGAAACAAACAGACTCCAATAAGTACAAAATCAATTCTACAAGAATTTGGAATAAAATCTTTTGAGATTCAGCTTAGTATGTTAGATAACAGAAAATATTTTGAGGGCGTAATACCCATATGGCCATCCATATTGATCATTTCTAAGAGAATTTGGAATAAAATATTTTGAATTCAGCTTAGTATGTAAGATAACAGAAAATATTTTGAGGGTGTAACACCCATATGGCCATCCATATTGATCATACCCACAGACTAGATATAATGGAAAATGTAAATGTGGAATATATTCTTCTAAGGTGAATGCCAGTATTATGATATTAATAGTAATTATAATAACAAATTAATAAATAAATAAATTTCCAAAGGTAGATCTGTTGCATAATCAACTAATCCTACAACACTCAACGGTGACAATATACTGATAAGTAAATGGCCTGTGAAAAATTTGCAATTTAATAGTGAAAAGGACTCAGTATTACAGAGTGAGAGGAAATAGCACACCTCTGCAATCTCTTCCTGAGCATAAACCTCAAATAAGCATCAGTCCCAATAGGGCTCACTCCCATATACTTGCACATATTAACGAGACGAGGCCTGTCAGATAAATCATATTAAGACTAAATAGTTTAATAATGTATTCCACGAAATCAGTAAGATACATTATAATCTCAAGGATGCAAACCTGCTGATATTATCTAGAGTGAGTTCATCATTGAATAACATAGCAAATCCTAGAATTTCATCATTTGAGACACGAGCGCCAGTTCTAACCTGTATCAGAAACATTATAATTCATTGAAATTAGCAACTTTGGAGGAGTCTCTTTTTGACTAATCAATAATGAGAATGTCCACTAACCCTGTTCAGAAACCCATCAAGATCTTCAGCCGTTTTCTTAATTTCTCCACTCCTCGAAGTTTGGACTTCTTTTGCCATTTCTTTGACAGTCTCTTGGAGAAACTTTGCATATTCAATTTTGGCTTTCAACCTCCTTTTTAATGCTTCCTGCAAGTATATCATTCCATATGAATACTGCTTTAAGAAATATAACTGAACAAAAAGAGGAAGACAAGCACTCAGCCTAAAGTATCCCGGAACCTCATTTTGAGTCCCAAGGGATCTAAAATCTACCTACCAGGAAGCATAATAGCGAAACAATAATAACTTAAAAGGTAACAGAATATTACTTTCCCTTATAGAAAAAGAAACAACTAGCAATGAATTGCTTATGACGCACATATATGTGGGCCACCATTGACTAAAATTAAATTAATATATTTTTATGAACACTGCAGAAGAAATGTATATTTTCAAGATATCTTTTGTACTGACTATTTTTGTATTCTGGACGATACTGTTGCTTAGATAAGTAGAACTGAAAACACGGAGTATTTGTGTATACATCCTAAAGGTGCCAATAGACTTCTGACTCCATACCTTTTCTTTCATCTTATACTCCATACCTTTTCTTTCATCTTATCTTGGAAGGTTGATGGTAGCATGTTTGGGAAGAGCTTGAGGAAAACAGGCAATAAAAATTCCATGAAAGGAACGACGATGAAAACAGCAACTGGGACTAGCCTAAAAACATCAGCAGTAGTTCTTGTAAGCTGTTGCCTCTCCCTTCTGGAGAGACTCCTTCCACCAGCCAATTTCATCAATAATCTTGAACTGATCCTCACATCAGCCCACAGAAGCTTACAGCCTAGCCCGTAATGTTTTAATGTCGATACAAACTCATTTTTCCAGTGCACGAGTTTTTTCGCCCAGTCTTCCCTGCAGGCACAGATAACAAGATTACATATGATACCTTTTCTTCATTACGTTAACAAATAAGTGGAGTGAGTCCATAGATTAAGAAGAATATCTGACCTACTCATGGAAGCCACAACCCTCAGAGCTGGACCAATACCGAGAAATGTGGACCATAGTTTCTTTAAGATGGGCTTAACAGTACCCTGAGATTCTTGCAGCTTTTTAGCTTTTGCTTTGGCCTTTGCAGTACTTAAGCCCACAACAGCCTGATCACATTCTTCTGGTGATGCTTCTGATTTCCTTTTTGCAGACATTTCATCAGTATCCTCATCATCATTTCCTGGGTCAGGCTGCCTTGCACTTGCTGTTGAAGCATAACATCTATATTGTGATATCATCCTATAATCCATCAGGAAGTTGAAATCCGACCTTCCATTCCCATATCTCAATGCTGTGATTTCATAACCTTTATGCCTAAAGATTCCGAAGGCTACAGGATCCAGCTGCTTCTTGCACAAAGCTGGAGTGCTGCCATTTTCTCTTGATTGGTCTAACTTTTGAGAAATGCGGTCTGCGATAGAGGTGTAACCAGGAGAACAAGGTTGACCAGACCCCGATGTATGGAGAGTTTGGATAGAACGAACAGAGAGATTCAAGTAATCTGAAAGTGTCTTTCTCCTTCTCAAAATCACTCCAGAGGCCATTATTTTATCTCTTCGTCAATAAAATCAAAAGTCGTTGCTAAGCTCTGGAACAATAAAGAAAAATCAAAACAAAAATTGCACCAGAATCAGTAATGCAGAAATTTTGTTGGTATACAGAAGCAAAAGCAAAATGGGAAAAAGAAAGAAAGAGAAAAATAAACCTAATTGAACTTATTAACCATCTAACCTTCAGCGCAAGAAAATCCCAATGTTGAAGCAATCAACTAGCAACTTCAGAAAATAGAAAAAATAAAACGATAATCAGGAATAAAATTGAGTGTTCAGCTCACTGGATGCTTATGAGCTACGAATGTCTTAAGCATTTGTGCGAGAGACTATAGAAACAAATAAATACATAAATATGTGTGTGTATAATATATAAGGTGGAGAGAGAGGTTACTTACTGGGGAAAGAAGCAAGAAGATGATCGGAGAACAAAATTGATAGGCCTGGGAATTTATAGGAAATGGAATACTATATGAATTATAGACAGGTAGAGACTAGAGATGCATGTGTGGCTCTTCTTTCTTGCGGCAGGGGTTTAGGGAGGTTTTGGTCTGAAGAAGGTGAAAAGTGAGTAGTAAAGTACTACTTCCATCAATCACTAATTACATTTAGCTCTTTCTATTTTTCATACATACTATTTCCACCCCTATATTTATGGTAAATTAGACAAACTGCCCAACTTCTTTTTTATATCAGTTTCTTGATTTCCTTTGATACGATACGATACGATCTATGGAGCTCTCATAATATATTCTACTCATTGTTCTTTTTAGTGCATTACTTGACACAAGAATTATCTGTATTTGCAGAATACACAGATAAGATAAGTAGAGATAAAAAGAAAAGAGAAGGAATGGCGGCAGGAAAATACAAAATTATGCATATATAACACGCAACGAACGGTCTTTGAAAGCAAAAATCTGTGAAATTACAAATCGGCCTTGAGCTTAATTATTCCATTCCATTCCATTCGTTGTATGTAGTATGCATGACGACAACGACAACGACACATGACAAAAGCAAGCTTTCTAGGCTAGCGTTGCATTGCACTGCATTGATATTCGTTCTGTACAAGATCCATTATAAGCTTAGGTGCTTGAAAATAATCGACTACTCGTGCAATGCTGCAAGCATCCCTCATTTCCTGCACCAAGACACAAGCACCTTTTAGTCATCGGAAGATGAAGAAAACAAGTTGCAGACATGGTTAGTATGATGAAATAGCATGCTTTGCAGCGTGTACATAGATTGCATCAACAAAGTCCAAGTTATTAACTTTCTGTAGCAAGACACAGAAACAGAAAGCAAAGGCAAGTCTGAGCATATATATACATACCATGGTAGTTTAAAAGTGTCTTTCCACCATCCTTGTTTGGAGCAGGTTGTAACAATTTTATCCAATCGCATTATGATCCGAGCAAATGTTGGCCTCATAGCAGGACTCGAATGCCAGCATTCCTCGATCAACCTGGGATGTGCGAGCATTAGTAGTGAATTACAGCAGCAGCAGCAGCAGCAGCTGCATTTCTGGAACTATTTTATAGGCTTCATTTCTTCATTGGCTAAGGGAAGGACTCACTCTTTCAATTCTGGAGGAAAAGATTTGGGTTTTGACTTGAATGGTGGTCTCTTTCCTTCTAAACAAATCATCCTAGCAGCCTCTTCCGGAGACTTTGAAGAAAACGGCGGAGACCCCTCCATCATCTGATGTAATCAATAAGATTTATTGGTATTAGATTCTTGAAATGTTTGAACAGAAAGAAAGGTGCTTCAACATGTATGATTAAGTATACCTACCTCGTATAGCATGACACCTAAAGAGTACACATCCACACTTTTGTCAAATGCTTCGTTCTTATACACCTCTGGTGCCATGTACACATCTAATTATAGCACGGGTAGAAAATTGTAAGATCATAAGGTACTTGATACATGCCAGCTAAATGGGAGTGAAGACTCACTTGAACGATCTGTGGCCTCTGGCTGCAAGAGTGTTACTTTATCATGTGATGGTGTTGAATACCTAATAGCACCGAACCCTGCAACCTTCAGCTGCCCTCCAAAATCCAGCAAAATATTTCTGGCACCTTACAAAAATTGCAATTATTAGAATATAGTACGTGAAAGGAAACACTCCATGAATTCAGATATTCAGACCATCTTAAGAAGCATTCTGTTGCCTTACTTTGGCTTTAAATCGCAGTGTATGATCGGTTCGGGCTTGCACTCATGAAGGCAATTCATGCCCCTGCACAAAAAAGACATCATCTGAAAGTCCATAATGCAATAAATATGCAAGTAAGAGAAACTGGAGAAGCAGAGAGGAATGACAACTGAAAATAGAAGAACCAAGATAGATAGAAAAACCAGTACAGCAAGACATCTTTCCTTCTGAGTACCTGACAATTTCAATTGCAAATCTTAATGCCTTGGATGCGGACACGTGCCCTTTCTTTTGAAGGTAACTAGCAAGGTCACCCTGAAATTTAAAGCAAAGTTAACAATAGTGTAACTATGCATAATCTCTCACTTTGCACATCCATCCACTCTAGAAGAGATTATAAAAGCTAGACAAGCCATAAATATTATCCAATCTAGATTCGTCTTCAACATTAGATCACACATAATGGGCAATGGCATAAGTCAAAATGCCATAATACAGTTAAGAAAGCTAACAATTAAGATACATGGAGATAAATATCTATTTAATTAAAGAAAAGTTGGGACTCAAAGTATTAACGACTTAATCACAACATGTGTGCAAGAAAATTGTCACGGAGCAAAGAACATATACATCCACATTAATTACTTTGCAGGAAAGAAAGGGGGAGAGAAATGATTACTTTTGAATGATACTCCAAAACAATCATCATGGGCATATTTTGAGTGACAGCTCCAATAAACTGAACCACATTAGGATGCCGAACTTTTTCTAACAATGTTAATTCATGTCTGAACTCAATTCTGCAGAGTGGTGATAATAGGTTAGTCCAGTTCTTGAAGTAAAATATGACTAGGTAGTTGCAAGACAAAAGAAAGAAGACATGGTTGATAAAGCGAAATCATGTTTCATCACACATTAATAATGAGCAGATTTTCCAGCATAGTTTCAGATTTTAGTTCTTGATAACACATCAGAGTAAGCTAATTGGCAAGACAACTGATGTCAAATATACAAGATTATGGAATTGTGATACATTATAGAGTTAACTCATTTCTCTTTTAGTGTATAAATTGGCCAGCGCTGCAACATGCGAAGACATTACTATCTGACATTAAAATGTACAGACAATACAAATTGAAAAGGCAAGAATGCTACAAGTAAAGTTGAACAAAAGCAGGGCATACATTGATTCATGGTCTGCATGGCCATCCTTGTCAAGTATCTTTACTGAAACTTTAGTGCCATTCCATTTAGCAACTTGATAAGATCCCTGTCCAAAGACGCCGCACTTAAATGTCAACTAATTGAGGTAACAGATGCAACTATATGTGACAACAAGCAGTCATTTTCTTCTATGGCATCAATTTGAGGTATTTGACAAACAACGACCAAGAGAAGGCAGAGTAACTTTATGTGCTCATCAATTTTCGGTAGAATTTTAGAAATAAGTCATGCATATAATGTATATCCTAGTTGGAGTACAACAATGTCTTAGTTGAATGGAAGAAGACCATACCTTAGATATGCCATCACCTCTTCGTATTTGAATGTCCAATGGGTTGAGCTCGTACTCTGGAACTTCACGAGGATTTGCAACCGTCATTGGTGTCTTTTTGGTTTTCTAGGAATGTGAATCAAAATTTGATGAGTGGCAGTAAAAAAGGAAATAAGTGTCTCCACAAAGTGACATTCATACTTACTGGAACTTTAGCCCCACGAGCTTTCAATAGATTATATACTTCAAGATTTCCATAATACTTGGCATCAGCAGCAGCCTGTCATCATCAACAGAATCTATCAAAATCAAAACGGTGGAAGCGATATCATGTTCCATCAGATGGTGCATGATGCTCAAGTGTTACATTTGAGAAACATTCTTGCCACAAAAGCAAAAATAGGAAGCATTAAATGTGAATCTTCCATTTGAACAAGCCTAAAAAGAGAGAAAATATTACTTTTTGTCACTCAATTTTGCTTAGTTTTAGAGTATAACTGTGTGAGGGATTTACAACGTAGATAGATGAACCAAACCCTTTTCATGAAGAAGATAATGCTCATATAAAACGGCAAGCAAAATAACAAGAATGCAACATCCAATCCCAAATACACACAAGCAGCAGCAGAGCACTATAAATAAACCAAAAATACCGTGCTGCCCCAACGGTCACGAGCATCAATATTGGCCTTGCGGCTCAAGAGGAGCAGGGCGGCGGCGACGTGGCCCTCGCACGCGGCGATGTGCAGAGCAGTCCTCCCATCCAAATCAATGCTATTCACATCAATCCCTTCATCCAGAAAACCCCGCAATCCATCGACGTCCCCCTTGCACGCCATGAACAGCAGCTGCATTGTGCTGTCGAGGTTCCCCGGCACCGCCAGCACCTCGTCTTCCGCCGCCGCCCGCCGTATGGGGTCCATCGACGACTGCCGGCCGAAGCTGAATCGGAAATTGTTCCGGCGCGGGTCGAGCGAGTTCTGCCGCTGGAAACTGAATCTCCGGCTCATCTTCATCGACCCCATCGAGAACTGCCGCGAGATTCCGCGCTTCAACTGCGACGCGATATCCATCACCTCCAACAATTGATCTCTTAACGCTTTCTATCACGCCAACACCATAACCCCCCACAATAAATACCACAAACAATTATGGTATTAATTAATTAATTTCGAGGGGAAAAAAAAGGCAGAACCGAAGCGATACAGTTGCGTTGATAGATTCCAACGTTTTGTTTTGTAATGCGTAAAATGGAGAAAGGGATGGGAATTTTGGAGAGTCGATCGTTGAGAGAGCTGGAGAAGAGAACCCTTGCTCAAACGAAAGGGATGGGAAGGAAGGAAGGAAAAGGAAATGGATCTGAGTGAGAGTGGGCAGACAAATGGAGGATCATAAATTTGCTAGGGGAAGATGAAGATGATGTTGAAGAAGAAGAAGAGGAAGAAGAAAGGTGAAATTGTGAGACCATAATTTGCATGTATTTTATTCCATTCTTCCGTTCACCGCAAAACACGTTAATGCAACTTCTTCTTCTTCAATTAATAATTGTAAATTGTAAATTGTAAATAGAAAGAAAAAAGAAATGCAATATCATCTGCAGGTGGATTTTGATTGGTCCAAATCATCATCTTTTAGCTACTGATCATTTACAGTTAACTTTTGGTGTGCTTTTGATTTGAGTGAGGGTGAAATCTAAGTTCAGTTGCAATAAATGGCATCGGGATCCTTACAGTGTAAGGTATTTGTCGGAAAATGGACAAAAGTAGCAATCCATTTTATTTGATTTTAGTACACCATTTAGATTAGATTATACTATAGAGACTAGACTCTCTCTTTGTCCCAATTATTATTATTTATTTCTTTCTTTTTTTGTAGGTGATTTATTAAGCGTGCGTCTGCGTGACAAAGAGTAATGATTTATTGGCAGGCAAGTTGGTTTAAGATGAAGATGTGGTGGAAGTTTGACTATTCAACATTAATTAATTTTATTTATAGTAGTAGTATATATTATATGGGCATGAGATGAGGTCCTGATCTTGAGGTGAGCGCACTGCACTGCACATCTTTATATATATCAGCATGCATGCAGCTCACAGATTAAGAGAAGAAAACGTAAACCAAAATACATCAATCAATCAATAAATAATTAAGGATGAGTATATATTAATAATTGCATGTATATACCTTGCTAGCTAGTGTTTAGTGTTTTTTTCCTGAAGAATATAGAAAATATATATTGGAATTGGATACATGCTACATTAAATTCGGAGAAAGTAGATGATTGAAAACGATAGAATTCAATTCAATATTGTCTATACATGTTGACTAAGTCAAGCAGACGTACGCGTCAACCCTATATATTTTATTTTCTACTAAATGAATCATTTATCAAAACACCCTACAATAGATCTACACAATCCATGACAGTGATCGAACAACTAGGAGCTTGCTAGTGAAATTAAAATCATAAATCTTCTTTCATTATATAATATTTTAATCTATAGTCATGTCATGTGGGCAGCTAATTATTAGGTGACTAATTAATAAATCTAGCATTTTTTTAATTTTCTAGTGACGAATATGGACTTTTTCATCAATAGTTGATGGGATGGAGTAGGTTTCCATGATTTTTAAACGAATAATTCACTAGAATTATAATTAATATTGTTTTATTTGCTTTCTTTAATTATTTTAACTTATCCAGTCTAGTTTAATTTGCGGCATGCATGTGATGTGAACCAATTTTAGTCATATTACAAAATTGATACGACAAATTCATTCGCCTAAATATTATATTTTCTGAGCAGGTTCAGGTATACATTTTTATATATATGCAATTTGAGTAATTATTATACTATATAATATGCATGGTTCTTATTCAAAAATTGAAGAACCCACACCACATATGTACGCTGTCACTATTTGCTTAATTTATGTACACTCCCATAAAACAATTGTATTATTTGGTCCCCTTTCGGCCTTTCATCTCGCCCCACTTTAATATGTCGGTCGATGGGTTTTTAAACCTTGTTTTGCTGTATTTACAGTATAAGCTGTTTAATTGAATATTAACTAGCCTCCAATATTCACTAGATATTTATCACAATATTCATATGCCATTTTTTAATATATAAATATATATATGCCATTCAGATGCTTACACATGCATTTGAAGTTTGATTAATTAATTAAATTAATTCAACATGAACAAGTGTACTCGCCCAATAACATAATTAAGTTATTGGGTTTGAATTACTGTCCTGTCGGTTCGCTCAATCAAACCACTCTACTAGCTAGTGTCAAAAAATTAGTACTATTTAATACGACTAAAATTTAAATAAAGATCGATGTTGAAGCTCCACAAAGAAAAAGATTCAAACATATTTTGTCCATGATTTATTGAGTGGTAAAATAAAAGAAAAAATCGCCTTGAATTCAATCTCATTTCAGGATGGAAACTCAATGAGAGAGAGATATGTAAAAAGAGTGAATAAACAAGACTTGACTTAGTTGGGCTCCTAATATTCCAGCCCAGCCCAGCCCAGCAATTCGAGGCCGATTAGTGCAGCGGGTGCATGCTTTTTAATTGGAGGCCTTCAACAGCTCCATTAATTACAAATATGCATGCATGTAACAAGCAAGTCAATATCGAATTCAATTTATAATCTGGCTACATACAAGCCGGCCGCCCTACAACTCATGCGATGCATGTCTATAAATATTATTAATGATTGTTTAATATATCATCGATCCTATCCTATCCTATCTAACTATGCATGCATGCATGAATAATATTTGTTTATTGTTCACTTCCTCCCACTCCCCACCCATTCTTTCTCCAATACTCATCACGTGTGTTGTGTTTTGTCTGTTAATTTGGACGTGACGTCATCAGTCGTTCATTTATATCATATATAGAGAAATTAAGGGATAAGGTAGTAGTGCTTCTGGTTCTTGAATATGTTATAAGCTCAAAAATATATATGTCCACCGCATCCTCGATCGATCCAATATTCAAATCCCTTATTATTACATATCTCTCTAGAATATTCATCAATCATACAAGTGCACATGAATATATATAGAGAAATATATTCTTGGAATATATTAATGACGGTAGAAAATGAATAGCTAGCTAGCTAGTGAGAGGCGACGCGGACGACCTGCTTTCCGACGTTGCGACCGGAGAAGATGCCGATGAGAGCAGAAGGGGCGGTGTCGAGGCCTTGGGCCACATCCTCCACATATGTAATCTTGCCTTGCTCCAAAAGTGGCAAAACTAAATCGAAGAGGTTGGGATAGAGATGGCGGTAGTTATAAACCAAAAATCCTTGCATGCGTATCTCTTTGGACACAAGGCAAAACAAGTTCTTTACGCCTTCCTCTTCTTCCAGGTTGTACTGCGATATCATTCCACACGCGGCGATCCGACCATTCACTTTCATGTTTGGCAGCACGGCTTCAAGCATCTTTCCTCCTACGTTCTCAAAGTATATGTCTATTCCTTCTGGGAAATACCTATATATATATATATACATGTGTTAATCCCACAGCCACAATATGCAATCTATATATTCTAAATATATATATATAGGAGTTAATTAATTACCTTTTCAAAGCTGCCTCCAAATCAGATTCTTCTTTATAGTCAAATGCATCATCGTATCCAAATTTGTTCTTCAAAAGATCCACCTAAATTAATATATTATAAAAAGATACTCCATATGATCAGATATTCTATATATGTATATATTATGATAGCATAGCAATTAACTAGCAAGCAAATTAAATATAAAACCTTATCTTTGGATCCTGCACTTCCAACAACATAGCACCCTGAGAGCTTTGCAAACTGGCCAACTAGCTGCCCTACGGCACCCGACGCAGCAGAGACGAACACAGTTTCACCTTTTTTGGGAGACGAAATCTCGTAAAAACCGGCGTAGGCGGTCAGCCCGGGCATTCCTTGATTTACAAATTAAATATATAAAAAAAGAAAAGAAAAAAAGAAGAATGTAAAAGTGGTAGGTAGGTGGGTAGTTACCGAGAATTCCAATATGGTAGGAGAGAGGGAGATGATGAAGAGCGTGGGGAATTTTGCGAATGAAGTGGGATGATGTGATAAGAGTATATTCCTCCCATCCAGTCATGACAGCAACCAAGTCTCCTTTGTTGAAATCGGGATGAGAAGAATCCACGACTTTGGCCACTCCATCTCCAGTCATGGGCTGTGTACGTATTTTGATATGAATAAATAAGAATTAAGCTAAGGGAGTGAAGAACAGAAACAGAGAGAGATGGAAATGGGAGTGATCGACGTACGGAGGCAGGTGTAAAGACGGGAACATAGTTGTGGTGGAGAATGGTCATGCGGCTGCGCATGTAGGGATCGCAGGAAAGGTAGAGGTTCTTCACCAAAACGGCGTCGCTGCACCCCTCAGGAACCTTGAGCTTAATGCTACTGCTGTTTTTCACTATCATATCCGATTCTTTTGGATACCCTGCTGCATTGATGTATCCTTTGAATATTATTTGCTTGTTTCTCACTTCCTCCACCATTTTTCTTCAATTCTTTCCTCGGCCGGCCTATCTAGTAGCTACTGCATGCATATGCTGTGAATATGGATGGATGGATGGATGTTAATTAGCATACATATATATATATAACATTTGGTGGTGGGTTGAAGTCATGATTGTACTGCATGGGTACGTACGTAGTGTAGGTTGGTGGGTGGGGTGGCATGCAGCAGCTGGACAGCCTGGACCCGGACGACTCTTCACTTACTTTCATAATTTAGAACCATTGCTTTTGGAACCCAAGAGCCCATGTTTCTCTGTTTTCTTCTAATTAATTGATCACCATTGCGTCGATCACACGTCATCATATCTATATAGTATTGAGGGGCATACATTAATAAATATTGTAATGATATTTTATACGTAAGTCGCGCTTATAAATTAAATAAACGCCACAACCATTGAAAGCGTCGTTCTAGCTAGCTACCAATAAAATCAATCAAGTATATAATTTTCATCTTCCTTCAATTCCAAGTAATTTTGTCTTTATTAATTAGACATGCATGTTCATTTTCTTTCCACCAAATACCCAAATATACATACATATATATATATATATATATAATTGATGATGAATTGATGGTGATGTAAAACAACAATAATCGATCGATGTAATAGATGATCCACAACTCATGAATCAACCATGCATGTAACTGCAGGCAGGCACATGAAACTCTAATCTATACCACGCAATATATCTAATTCGTTCAACGGTCTATAAATTAAAGGGCCATATATGATATATCCCTAGCTAGCTAGCTAGCTAATTCATCCCCATATTTGCAAGTAGCTCCTTAATTCACTTCATGTTATTCATCACTTAATTAGTCTTTGCTTGACTTGATTAGTTACGTCTCTTATTCACAATCCTTCCCTACCACTTAATTAATATGTGGATCGACATATTTTTTATTTCAAAATTATCCGCTCTTATATTTATATATGGATATTAAGTAGAAATTAAGAAAAAAAAAAAAAAAACTGCATGCACTGATGCGCGCGTACACACACATGAATTAATGGAAAATTAAGAAGGTTAATTGAAGTTCATTGTTTGTGTACACACATGCATCGTGTAATAATTTTACAGCTTGATTGATTAATGAATACATATCAGCTGCAGCTAGCTAGCATGCAGGCCACAAGTCAAAAAGTAGTTCGTTAAACCCTAAGGAATCCAATAACTTACCTTTTGACTAAACATGTAATGTTTTTTCAGTGCTGCATGTTCATTATTTATTAGGTTAAACTGTACAATTCCCATAATTACTATTGTATTAACTAGACTTTATAATTTCTTTTCCTAATTTGTCTCTCCATTAATTAACATGATTTTACTTGATTTTATAAGAAAATAAATAATTAATTTAATATAAAGGTTAACACCAGTGATTGAGATTTGAGATCCTATCAGGAGCTAGCCTTTAATTGTTAATTAAACTCTGTCAATTAAGTTCATTTCATAACATCGAAGCCAAAAGTCTGCATGTAATGTTGCATAGAGAAATGGGCCATGAATATGCTTTCAGCCCAAGTAGTTCCGTTCCAATTTCATTAGTTGATCAAAGTTTTATTGATTACCTGAATTAATTAGTTAATTCGTGGATTTAAATTTCAAGATTGATCACTCCTTGTTTCAATTTCTCGCAGTAATTAATTTATATAATACTATTTGATTTTGTTGCATGTGATATATGTTGACATTAATTGAGACATTATATTATAGTGCATGCTTTTCTAGCTAGAACTAGAAAGAATTGAAAGGTGGCCGGTGCATGCATGAGATGAGGCACACATGCATGCATTAGGTAATTAAGGAATTTTATATATGCCTTTCACTAGCTTAATGCGATTATTAGGTGAACGTTAGTTCATGTGAAATGCATAATTAATTAAATCAAACAATCGTCTTCGATTCGTCACTTTCGTTCAGTTCGAAAATTAATTAATATTGGGCGATCGAGAGTCGAGAGATCTGAATTTAACAACAATTATTACATTTCAAGCCCATTATATGATCTCATGATCTCTACTCGCCCCATTTCTTGCCATGCTTACCTTCATATATATAGTTGAAACCCTATAAATTAAATTATGTGTAGATTGTGGAGTAGTGGCTCAAATTAAACAAATGGACATGCACATATAATTGAAAGTGAAAAAGTAGGTAGCTCGTTAATTAAACCCTAAAGAGAGATGAGATCTCACATTTTGCTATTAATTTGAAACAACAAGTGTATATATGTACATAAACGTACTAGCAGTGGTACTGGTAGATCAGTTACGCTACAGCTGAAAATATATAGAGTCTAGCTAAGTAACACATGCATCTTCTTAATTAGATTGTCATCTCTAAGTTGGAATTAGTTAGTTCAAAAATTAATGAAAATTAATCAGCATGGTGCATGATTGGTTGAGAACAGAAATGCTTAAAAAGATGCATGTAATACTGGCTGCTAAACAAAAGGGGCCATCCATATGAATTTGTTGCCCGCCATTAATTTAGGGATCCATGTTTTATCATCACCTCACCTGAAACAATAATAATAATTATTATTATTACTACTTACTAAAATAAATTTCATTTTCATGCATATATATATATGATTATTGGATATCTAAAAAATACAAATGCATGCACGTTGCCCTGTTTCAGGGACTCCGGTTTTTTCGCATTAATATTTAATTATTAATTATAATTGATAAGCATGCAAGCATGTGAGATAAGTTGACATGCATGAATATTTAATAGGAGTATATCTTTATTTATTTTCTCGAATGGTGATGCATGCATATAATTAGTTTCGTTGGTCAGCTATATATGCAATATTTAATTAATTCTACTGTGATTTATATATATAATTAACAACAAATTAAATGTGTGGAGTTCACTGAAAAAAAATTAATTAGGTTGTGTGTAAGTATGATTGATCGACTTATTATAAATAGTTGTAAATTTAAATTATTTTTTGTGAACATTCGGAAATAATAAAACATAAACCACTTTTTATGATAGTATATATATTTTTCACAATTCATGTATCTTAATTATTATGTAAGGTGATTTATTAATTTATAATTAGTCAGATACGTCGTCGTGATATTGACATTCTCTTATATAAATATATTTCTGGATCAATGATTAATCGTATATTTTATGAGGACTTTGTTGGCAAGCATTTCAAACACACAAATCTTATCGCCACCGTTATTTCATGAAATTAATGAAGACACACAAACACACATGCACATGGATATAACGATCACTTAATTGCATGTGTACGTATCATATATATTAACTGCCACTCCATATCTATTAAATTACAAATTAATACAGATTCAAATTTCATGGAATTAATTGACTCATCAATCTAATACACGTACGCCATAAAATATTGTACAAAAGCACCATGCTAATACTGTTGTAATTAAGAATTAATTCATGTTTTGTTAATTTATCAAATTTTTTCTTCAAATCGAGAGAGAAAGAGTGAATTGACGTAACGGAAGTTGAGCCTACGCGTGCATATATCCCAACTTGCTTCAGCTAGCATCATCACTTGAAGGTTTAGCAAAGAAAATAATTAATTTAAAAAACAGAATATATATGCAAGACTATAGCAATGGAGAGTGGACAACCTTAATTCATGGCATGATTCCATGGTTACAATTCCACACATTATTAACTATATTCAACCCATTCCTACTTTTTTTTTTTTTTGATCGCTTCGTACGTTATCGTATTTTCATTTGTCAATTTTTACCTTAATCGTATGCAAATGGTGCATCTGATATATATAATTAAATGCATACGAAGATTCAAGATTCAAATATACTAGCAGAAAATTGACTAGCTACCTTTTGTACAACAGTATGTATTGGATAGCTATTATTCTCACGCTTGAATATTAAATAAAGAAATTAATTATTCATAATCAAACAATTATATTACTGAAAATCCACTTCATTTTCGAGCATTTCCTATTTGACTAAACTATATACTCCTATTTACAAAATTATCATGGCAGGGAATTTTCTGTACCTAAAGCATACTATATATATATTATTCAATGCACAAATTATTGGTAATAAACGAAGAATGTCCAAGTATATATACTTATCAAATGGACTCATATGGAGCTAGGGGTGGGTTAAACTAAACTAAACTAAACTTATTTAATTCATTATTTAAAGCTCGACTCTCTAGCTAGCTAGCTAGCTAATTCAGTAATTTCCTGCGCAAGTCCCGTAACAGAATATTTATAACAATTTTTAAACCAAACTAACTATTGTAATTTGTAAACAACACTAAACAAAACAGTTTTGGTTAGTTATAGCCTATAGGCATTACCATTTAGTTAGAGTGAGTAGAATATTTGACCAATTTAGGCATGCATCCACTTTTTTCTCAACCTTACTCAACTATAAATTAAACACCTGCAGCTTATTCCACTTCAAACCAACAAGCAAAAATACATACATACATTCCTACAAAGAAATGGCCACCTCAAGATTAATGTTCGAAGTTCTCATTTCCGCATTCATCTTCTTCTCTTCATCACCATTACTACTTGCAGCCAATCCCACCTACAACGTTCTGACCTTTGGAGCAAAATCCGATGGAAAATCGGATTCCACCAAGGCTTTTCTTAGTGCTTGGGGCTCCGCCTGCGCCACCACCGCCCCCGCCACCATATATGTGCCTCTGGGGAGATATCTCCTCCGAAATGCATATTTTGATGGCAAGTTGTGCAAAAATACTGCCATTACCATACGTATTGATGGCACCCTTGTTGCTCCCTCCGATTACAACGTCATCGGGAATACTGGGAGCTGGTTGAAGTTCGAAAGGGTCACCGGAGTTTCTATCTACGGCGGAACCCTAGACGGCCAAGGAGCCAAACTGTGGGATTGCAAGAACTCCGGCAAGGGCGGCTGTCCTAAAGGAGTCACGGTGAGCCACTCATGCACGACCATTAATCCTCTCTCATTCATCATTCAATCTAAAACCTAGCTAGCTACCTTTAATTAATTAATTTCTTACACAATTGAATTATATATATCTGATGCATGGTTGCAGTCACTCGCCTTCTACAACTCGAACAACATAAGAATCAACGGATTAGTTTCCTTAAACAGTCAGATGTTTCACATTCTTGTGGATGGGTGTCGGAATGCGAATTTGGTGAATGTGAGAGTATCGGCTCCCGGAAACAGCCCCAACACCGACGGCATTCACGTGCAGCAGTCATCAGGTGTCACTATCACGAACAGCCACGTCAGCACCGGCGACGACTGCGTTTCCATCGGCCCCGGATCCTCCAATTTGTGGCTCGAGAACCTCGCCTGTGGGCCCGGCCACGGAGTTAGGTACTTAATTAATTCCGGCCGCGCCGGTTATATAGAATGAAGAAACATGCAGAATTCGTTAGATGAAGACTTTCGATCATAATAATAATTCAAAATGGAACATGCATGGTTAAGCTCACATGGGTGACGTACGTGTAGCTCATTGATTGGCCGCTTCAAATTTCGATCTAAGTGGTGCATGCACCAAAAGCTCCCTAACAATAGCTAATTAATTAATTAACATCGCACTTAATTAATAAAATTAAATAAAATTAACAATTCATTCTTTTTATACATATATATATAAAATAAATTGCAGCATCGGAAGTCTAGGTTGGGATATGAATGAAGCAGGAGTGCAAAATGTAACAGTAAAAACGGCTACATTTACGGGAACAGAAAACGGATTGAGAGTGAAGACATGGGCGAGGCCAAGCAATGGATTCGTTAAAGATGTTCTTTTCCAGCACGTAGTAATGGTTAATGTCCAAAACCCAGTAATTATAGACCAAAATTATTGCCCCGACCACGAAAACTGTCCTACTCAGGTATTAATAATATTATCATGCATGCATGAGTAAATATGCACGAATTACTAATAATTTTCGTTTGCATTGCATTGCATGTGTAATATATATATAGGGATCGGGGGTGAAAATAAGCGAGGTGAAATATGAAGACATCAAGGGAACATCGGCAACGGAAGTAGCAGTGAAATTTGAGTGCAGTAAAAGGGAGCCATGCACAGGAATTACAATGGAGGAAGTTAATCTTACCTTCAAAAATGAACCAGCCACCGCGTCTTGTGCCAACGCGGGAGGCACTGCCGACGGCGTTGTCAACCCCACTAGCTGCTTATAATTAATTACCTACCTACCTAGCTAGGGATAAACACACACACACATATATATATCATTCACAAATATCTTTATGTTAGGGTATATAATGGTCCTAAGATGGATTAAATCAAAGTTCGTCTCTAGATATATATATGACTGCAACTGATATCATGTAATTTGAATTTCATTTTATCAAATTAAATCATCACATGATATCATTCAAAAATAATATGGATATTGTTTTCTTTAATTATATATATATGTACTTAGAGATACTACAATTTAAGAGCCGAACACGTGAATAAAATAAAATTAGCTAATTAACGATGCGTAGAAAAGTTAAAAAGATAAAAAGTAAAGTAACGATAAAAGTAAAGTATATGTGTGTGTGTGTAGAACAGAATCAGCTGTGATTTTGACAACGTATAGTACCGGATCGGATCTGATGAGATCAAATGCACGTACCGTATTTCTCGCAGTAATTAATTCCTAACTTTGCTCAAGAATTTTAATTAATTAATGTGTGTCATTCTTAAATTTATTAATTAGCAAAATACGTACACGCAACATATTTTAATTTGGTGCATGTATATCTACTGTGAAAAATATTAGTAGTAATTCACTAATTAACATGCGATCAAATTTGGCAATTTTGGAAATTTATGGCTTTTCATTTGCCGTATTTAGGCGCATTAATTGATTCATTTACCAAAAGTCATATTGGACCTAATTAATGACATATATAGTCAACGCATCAACAAGATATTCTAGTTAGTTATATTGATTGAAAATATAAATCCAGCTCCAATAATTTTATTAGATTTACTATAATCAATGTCATCGAATTTAATTTCAAGTATTCTTTCCCATTTCACACCAATCAAGAAAAGGTACGTACGTAGCTACGGAAATGAAATGATTTTCAAGATATATTACTAAGTATAATTATTAAATAAATAAATAAAAAACTACTAATTAATTATGTCATGTGCACTCCAATTAGGTTAGGAGGAGGTTGTTGATTCACTTAATTTATGAACAAAACTTAATTTGGTAATGAGATTTTTTACTATAACGAATTAGTGCTTTAGTACTGTATTTCACGAACAATTAAACTATAACAATAGTTCATTATAATATATATACTATGTATTTATTCATGTAATTAAAAAAAATTAATTAATTAATAGTTTGGGCTTAATCTAATCACAACGACGACGTTAGTTATAGAAACATAAATTGTAGCACTCTTTAATTTCACTTTTAAGCAAAGCAAATTTAGTCCCAAGAATATTATAACGTCCTTAATTTGAACACTTTATTAATTACAACATCAAATCACAAAATATATATATATATATATACAGATAATGATTTCGATATCAGTTAATTTAGTTTAAGAAATAATATTTCCTAAAAAATTTCAATATAATTTACTATAATAAATAGGTGCATGCTACACATGACACCAAGTTATATATTTGCATTAAAATATAATTCTAATTTTAATTCAAAATAGTTTACATTTTGGCATGCATTCCCTTTTCTTCTCCAAACTCAACGGTAAAAATCCTATAAATTAATCCCAAACCATAATTAAGCATTTCAACATACACTAAAAAAGCTAGATAAAATTATGTCCACATCAAGAATGATGTTCCAATTACTCTTCTTGCACTACTCTTTAGTACCATTAGTAGTCGCAGTCAATCCCACCTACAACGTGCAGTCCTTGGGAGCAAACTCCGATGGAAAATCGGACTGCACCAAGGTTTTTCTAAGTGCGTGGGGCGCCGCCTGCGCCACCACCACCCCCGCCACCATATACGTGCCCCCGGGGAAATACCTCTTGAGAAATGCATATTTTGATGGCGAATCGTGCAAAAATACTGCCATAACTATACGCATTTATGGGACTCTTGTAGCTCCCTCTGATTACATTAATTCTATTGGCAATAGTAAAAACTGGCTCAAATTCAAAAGGGTCACCGGAGTTTCCATCCTCGGCGGAACCCTAGATGGTCAAGGCTCCGAGCTGTGGGCTTGCAAGAATTCCGGCAAGGGCTGTCCCAAAGGAACAACGGTAATTAATTAAACTCGATCGATCAATCTGCTTTTTAATTAATTAATGATATATACTATTAATTTCTTGCACCAATTAATGAGACTAATTAAAAATGAATTTGCACCATTGATGATCACCAGTCACTGGCATTCTACAACTCCAACAACATACAAATCAGGGGATTGGCATCCTTAAATAGTCAAATGTTTCACATCCTCATCGATGGATGTCGGAATGTGAAGTTGGCAAATATAAAGATATCGGCACCGGAGAACAGCCCCAACACCGACGGAATCCACGTGGAGCACTCATCGGAAGTCGCTGTAATGAACTCCAAAATCGGCACCGGCGATGACTGCGTCTCAATTGGCCCCGGCACCAAAAACTTGTGGGTGGAGAACATTGCCTGCGGCCCCGGCCACGGAGTGAGGTATGTGTATGTGATTTGCTGTAACCTGCATGCATGCATTAATAATTATAAAGAACTAATTAAAATGGGTAGATGTTTTGTGCATGCAATGCAGTATTGGTAGCCTAGGGTGGAAAATGAATGAAGCTGGAGTTGAAAATGTGACAGTGAGGTCTTCTACATTCACATCAACTCAAAATGGTGTGAGGGTGAAGACATGGGCTAGGCCTAGCAATGGCTTTGTAAAACATGTACATTTTGAGCATCTTACAATGCTTAATGTCAAAAACCCTATTATTATTGACCAGTTTTACTGCCCCAACCATGAGGATTGTCCCCACCAGGTACGTACGTACGTTCTCTCTCTCTCTCTCTCTATATATATATATATATAATGAATATTGCTAATCTTGATTTTTTTTAAAACAAATGTTTTGTTATAAGTAGTCTTCTGGTGTGGAGATTAGCGAGGTGAGTTATGAAGATATACATGGGACGTCAACCACAGAAGTTGCAATGAAACTAGAGTGCAGCAAAACACATCCATGCAGAGGAATAAGTATTGGAGATGTGGTCCTAAGCTACAAGGGTAAAGAAGCAACTGCTACTTGTGCAAATGCCATTGGACAAGTGGATGGAGCGGTCAAGCCCTCAAGCTGCATGCTTCGATCAGCTAGCTAGCTAGGTCGGTGCAGTATGCATGTAATCTATAATACAATTAAGTACGTAGCTAATTATATTTCCTACGTAGTTTTTTCTCAATTAATTCCTCTTTTTGAACGGGTAGCGTTGTTAGCAAGTAGGGATCTAGCTAGCAAGGATTTCTGTTTTGCAATGCATGCACGAGGTTAGCAAGTAATAAAGTTATTTTACTAAGAAATTTTATTTCTAAAGTATATATATACTCGATCTACTTTCTTATAATTGTCATAAGTCAAAAGTGAGACCCATTAATTAATAATTGAAAGGATCCATAACTTCCAAGTTTTGACCTTCCAATTAATAATGCTACGAGAGGATGTTAATTAATAATTAAATCTCCAATTAATAGATAACAGTAAGTTGAAACGGACGCAAAGCCCATTAAGAGAATATTATAGTATGCTATTCCATCTTCACTATTGACTAATGAGTAGTAATAAGTGAATAAGAATGGATGATTCAAGTCAACACTCAAGAGGCTGGCTTTGCCTGCTAACTTAACTACCTATCAATATAATCATGCAATCTATCATCACATAATTAATTAAGCTCATGTAAAAGAGTAGTAATAGTAAATGATTTTAGAAAATATGCGTGACGTACGAAGCATTAGTTAATTAATTATTGTTTATTAAGTGTAAGCTTGACTAATTTTGGTAGCATGATAATTAATGATTTAATACATATATATGAACATATTATGATTTGACATTAATTAATTATTTGAGTTGAACGCTAGCTTTATTTTTCTCAATTATTATATATTCTAGGAAAAAACCTTCGAATTGATTTAAACAATTTTGATATGTACTTTTCATGGATAGCAATATAGAGTTTTTGCACATTATATAGATTTATAGATGGTAGAATTATATATGCAAATTTTCTACAAAACATAAATAGAAACAGAACTCCCACCATGGTTGACTTGATAATGGATGATAATTATTTGTATTAATTAACGAGAGAGATGTTATTTGAAAATGAGAAATATTGGCTACTGGATTATTTAGAGAAAATATAGTTTATCGGTAATGCCAATAAAGAAAAATTATGGAATTAGTTACTATATAGGAAAAGGAAAAGGAAAAGGAAAAGGAAAAGGAAAAGGAAGAGGAAAGGAATCTATAATCTAATCCTGTTCGTTCACCGGCTTATGGAGCCCATGTTGCCATATTGCAGAGCCACCACTCATGTCCGCTTGTGCTCTTTCTTATGTTAACATCAATGGCGGCCACCATTTGCATTTTGCACTGCACTAACCGTATAATACTTCTTCTTTTAATAATTCATCATTGAAAACGAAAAGTTTTTCACTGCTACTTTTTCAATATTTAACTGTTAGAAGCAAACAAAATACAAAAGCAGCAAATACAAGTTGATTTGTTATCGCTCAAAATAAATTATACTCATCAAAGTTTGGAGTTTTGTTATTCATATTATTCTGTACCACATGTGATTGGTGGGTTTTACTCCCTGATTGCATTTTTTTTTCTGGGGCTCTGAAATTCTGCATAAAGTTCTACTAATATTTACTATTTTTTCAGGGCTAATACTGTGATGACAGAAGAATCTAGATGGATTTTCCTTTGGCTTTCAGCTGAAAGTGGTATCTGAACCCAAACCTTGCTCGAAATTTGTTACTTTTAGGAGTCAGGAGTGAGATTATCTGTTTTGAAGTAGTGGGTTCTTGAATTTTTTTCAAAAGATTGTTTCTTTCGAAGGTTTTAGTGAAGATTGAGGCTCAAGTTCTCAGCTTTGTTAACAGAGGTACTTTTACTTTTTGTTGGATATTAGAAACTTAGGGTTAACCCTTGGGAGATTGTGATTCCTTAATCTGTCTGAGAAGTTCAGTAAGTGTGAATTTGATGCTAGAGAAATTCATTTAATAGAGGCGAAAAGATTCTGAGATTGTAGGAAGTGATGGGGTTTGAGAATTGAATAATGGAGAAGCAAACTAGTTTCCGGAATCCCGTAGTGGAAAAACAGCAGAGCTTTCGAAATGGAGCAATGGAGAAGCAGAAGAGCTTTAGGGGGTTAATGGAGAAGCAGAAAAGCTTCAGGATAGCAATGGAGAGACAGATGAGCTTTGGTGGTGGAGACAGGAAGAAGACCAAAGATTCCCCGGGGAAACGAGGAGATACCCCACTTCATCTAGCTGCCAGGGGAGGAAATTTAGGGAAGGTGAGAGAAATTATTCAGAAGTTTGAAAGTATCAATAATGGTGTAACGGATTTGCTATCGAAGCAGAACCAAGAAGGTGAGACTCCGCTATATGTAGCTGCAGAGAATGGGAATGTCTTGGTTGTAGAGGAGTTCTTGAAGCATTCAGATGCTGAGATTTGCGCGATTCCTGCAAATAACGGCTATGATCCATTCCATGTGGCTTCCAAGCAGGGTCACCTTGGTAAGTGTTTGATCTTTAGCTCGATTGTGCTCTTTTGGTATATATGTCTACTCATTTTGTCCTCTAATCAAAAGTATGTGAGAGTCAGACTTGGTGAAATATGCTTTTTGTTTGTTTCTCTTTAGTGCTTCTTGAAACATAATATGCTCTCTATGTTATGTGGTGTCTACCTGCATTGTTCAAAGTTTGAACACCCTTATTTGATATGGAGTGGCCATACAACTATATGTGCATCGGACTTTGACTTGGATTGAGGTTTTTCATTTTTATGCTCTGGGAATGGAGTTAAAATGTGTATAGCAGGTTATTGTATTGCACAGATGATTGGTTTTTTTGAGAGAGTACTGTAGATAGCATTTCTTCTTACTTGTTCACTTATAATGGATTGATCTCGACTAGTTTCTTCTTACTTGTTCTGTTGTTCATACTTGGTGCAAGTTATTTATCACTTTTCATGCCCAAAATTGAAATGCTTACTAGCAATTAAAAATCATGAGCTTGGAAGAAGAAACAACGTACAACAACAGTAGTTTTTGGATTAACGAGACGTTCTGTGTGAAAAATCCAGAGGTTCTGAAGGAGCTGCTCCTTTTGTTCCCGAGCCTGGTGATGACGACAGATGTTACCAACTCTACTGCCTTGCACACAGCAGCTGCTCAGGGGCACTGTGACGTAGTAAATCTGCTTTTGGAAACTGATTCAAATCTAGCTAAGATTGCTCGAAACAATGGCAAGAGCGTGCTTCATACAGCAGCAAGAATGGGACACTTGGAAGTGGTGAAGGCTCTGTTAGATAAGGATCCAAGCATCGGCTTTAAAACGGACAGAAAAGGTCAGACGGCGTTACACATGGCCATTAAAGGGCAGAATGTGGAGATTGTAAGAGAGCTTATAAAACCCGACCCATCTCTATTGTCCGTTGAAGATAACAAGGGAAATACTGCACTCCACATTGCGACAAGAAAGGGGCGAAATCAGGTTGGTTTACAAGTTGCCTTGCTTTGTATAGTGTTATTGCATATTTGCATTTAGTTGTTAACATAGTACAAAATGTGAATCATGCTAGATTAGTACTATATGTTTAACTGTAAGAGTAATGTTGGTATGCAGATGGTGCAGTGTTTACTATCAACCGAGGGCATTGATATCAATTCCACTAACAGCGGTGGAGAGACCCCTCTAGATATTGCAGAAAAGTTTGGAACTCCAGAATTAGTAGCCATGTTAAAGGAAGCAGGAGCAGTTCATTCTAAAGATCACGGGAAGCCCCCGAGTTCAGCAAAGCAACTGAAACAGACGGTGAGTGATATCAAGCACGACGTTCAGTCTCAACTCCAGCAGACCCGTCAGACCGGTTTCAGGGTACGGAAGATTGCAAAGAAAGTGAAGAAGCTTCACATCGAGGGTCTCAATAACGCCATCAATTCTGCCACTGTTGTTGCTGTTCTCATTGCTACTGTGGCTTTTGCTGCTATATTCACCTTGCCCGGTCAGTACGTTGAGCAAAATCAGCCAGGGTTCTCGTTAGGGGAAGCTCACATTGGGAACAATGCAGCTTTCATAATATTCTTTTTATTCGACAGCATGGCCTTATTTATCTCCTTAGCCGTGGTCGTAGTACAGACATCCGTGGTAGTCATAGAGCAGAAGGCAAAGAAACAACTCATGTTTGTCATAAACAAGCTCATGTGGCTTGCTTGCCTCTTCATCTCCATTTCTTTCATCTCGCTCACCTATATCGTGGTTGGTGCTCACGAGCAGTGGCTTGCTGTGTGCGCTACTCTTATTGGTGGCACGATAATGATGACAACAATTGGCTCAATGTGCTACTGTGTTGTTCGGCATAGGCTGGAAGACTCAAGGATGAGAACCATTCGAAAAAACAGTACCCTCTCTCGCTCCTTGTCTATGTCTATGGCGTCCGACACTGAGATGTACAGTGAAAGGTATAAGCGAATGTATGCTGTGTAGAGCAGCCTCTGCGGGCGAAGAACAAGCTATGCTACGCGATCTGTAAGTACTCTATGCAAAGTGTTACTTCCACGATGTCAATGGCTATCAGTCTATCATGGGATGCTGGTGTATTGGTATATTATTTTGTAAGCGATGTTGCTTATATTTGATGCAGCATATTTACCATAAATAAAAAGGCCTCATTTTGAAATCCTTGTCTTGTTTGTTTGAGTTAAATATGGTGACATGCTTCACAGTTTCGCACTCAAAACCATTTTTTCTTGAATTCACGACTCTTGCAAGAAACTGGGGAAAAAGAATCACTGCCTACTAATAACTTTGTACTATGTACAATTATACATTTAAGACCGTCTGCATCATCAGTGTTGGCCTCTGTGGGAACCCGCTCCATGTTTCCTTGAAGTATTTCGTTTCGGTTCCATGGAAGGTTGGGCTGTGGTGGGGGCATTCGAGGCCGTGCTCCCCGAGAAGATGTGTCGCACGTGTACCCGGTGAGTCTTCGGCTGTGACGAGCAACTTCCTCTTATGTTCACCAACAAGACCACCTCTTTGTCTCTGGTGTCTTCAGACCACCAGCTTTGAGGAATCCCGTCTACGAACTCCTCCGACGTGTGGAACTCCTCGTGATGCACCGTCACCTCCCCGATTTGTTCGGGACCGATCACACCTGCTGCAGGAGTCACCTATGCCATAACCCTTAAGCATTCAGGTTTGCACGAAACATACAAGTTATGATGATCTCACACCAGAGAGGCATACCTCGAGCCACCGTGGGAAACCAAGCGAACCTCTCGGGCGGTAATCGGGGGGGACTTGGTTCTCATTGACTGCGGATTGGCCTTGGCATAGGATTTGGTAAAAGGCGGTGTGTTCCTTACTCTGGTTTGTGATGTTAAAGCTTATGGTATCTTGATTGTTGAGCAGTATCTTGTTGGTGTTGAGACTGGTCTCGGGCACGAACCTCATTGCTTCGAGGTGTGGTCTAATGTTCTTGTTGGACTCGAGAATATTTCCGAACTCCTGCCTCCTCACCGATCGTTCAACGTGAGCAATGTCGACGTTGAGCTTGCAGCGCACTGGTTTGTGATCGCTTTCGGTTACATCCATACGCGCCTCGTACCTTTTTTAGCATGAGCGAAGCGAAACCAGTGATCTACATGAAGGAATTTGCCAGAAAGAAGAAGACAACAGAGACGAAGAAATGTGCATACTGGAAAATGGAAGCCACCACAGGGCACTCTAGACTACATGCATCCGAAGGATTCGATCTATTGTCGCGGTATAGCACTCTATCGCACCATGCCGGGATCCGTTTCTTCTCGCCGGCGTCATACCCTAACAACAACAACGATTCGATGAAATGTAATCATCTAACAAGAACGTAGAATAGGGATAACGTGAGTACCTCCAAGTCCCGGTTTCCCTCGTTCGAACTTGTAGGTGGGAGGGAACCGAACGAGTGCCTCACGCATTCCTTGGAACACCTTTCCGGCCTTCATTTCTGCACGGAGCTGATCTTTCTCACGGAGCCAATCGAAGCTTCTCTGGGAAACGAAGTCTCGTGCTTCGTCATACGATATGCCAAACAAGCGATAGTTGAAATCTCCAAAGAAGATGACCATATCCGCTTCAGCAAGATCAGGCTTCCCATCATCAGGGCTCTTTTCATTCTATTGTTGTTGCCATTAAAGGACTCTTGTTACTTATTGCCAGAAATGAGCAAAAGGGAGGATTAAAGAATTAGGAGACACACACACACACATACACTAGAGCTGCGAGGCATCTGCGCCGCCGAAGAAACACCAGCTACAGCAGCCAATCCAGAACAGTCCAGTTAGAATGGAACTGCATGCAGAGAGTAAAAGGGAAGAAGGAGGAGGCAAAGATGATATATATACCAGCCGAGTTATTGGTCAAATTTGATGATCTTGTGAAGGTCATGTTCCGATATATATGATCGAAATCGGAGTTTCGTTTGTTCACCGCCTCCAAATGCGCCGCCAAATGGCAGTTGACGAAGCACATTATCCGATCATACACTCTCAGTCTCAAGCCTACACCTCCCTGCACCACACTTACTTCCTTTATGAAATGAACTAAGCCTCTATTTCTATGAAGCAAAACAACTGATTTACCTTGTTACCGATAGCACGACCTAAACCACACGCGACTGCTGAAACGTCGAGGTCCCCAGCGTGACTCCGAAGAGTCTTTCTCACCCTGCAAATAGCTCACTTCAAAATCTAACTTTGAGACCATCTAACCATCATTTTCTAGTCCGCACTCACCATATTGCGATCATCAAACCAGCGAGTTGCCTCGACCCCACGCGCTCGAAAGTGTTCTCTTCATCCAAAGCCTTCCCTATGTGATCTTGCCACCATTGCCCTATAGCACTTCCTTCTAGCCCTACCTAAAATGCATGGACAACAACAGATCAATACTTGAGAACTCTAGTACAAAAACCACAGATGAACCAGAGTTGTGGCTGAATTACAGTTTCTTTGGCAGCTGACATTGCAAGAAAACCAGCTCCCATCTCCACTTCTTGCAATCCAACAACTACGATACTGACATCGGTCACTGCAGAACCCAGCCACGACATGAGAGCAGCGTGGGAAGCTCTTCCTTGCCCAACATTCCATGTCCCTACCAAGATCCTTAGATTCTCCAACTTCGTGTACGGGACCTCCCTACTAGACAACTCCTCCCGCAGCACGTCATCCACAGACGAAGGCGAAGTCACGTGCCATCCACGTATACCTCCATGAGTAGCCAAACTGTACACGCATCCATTCCCGACGACCAGTTTTATAACCGGCCCGTTATGAGTTACCCAACCGGCTATCAAGTTCCCTTCAAGATCGATGATCTGCACCATTCCGCTCACGTATCCGATCCATATCCTTGCCCCATACGAGCAGAAACATAGAATTCCACAAGGGTGATGAGTGAGTTCTTGCACACGGTTGCCATGCCCATCCCATTGAATCAACGTGCCATTTGAAGAACCGGTCCAGATCATGCCGTCTGCAGCTATAACTATTGATTCTGTTCTTTTACCTTCTTCTGACGTCCCACCTCCCTTGGCTGCCCTCCTCACAGCATCCGCAGCTCCCATGATAGCATTGCGCGAGCGCTGCAGGAAGTTGGACTTCTCCTTCTTAGACTTGGTCACCAGCTTCACATTGGCCTCATCTTCAACTGGTTGTTCTTGACATGATTTCTCTTCTAGCCGACTCTCGCTCTGCCCATCCACGGTGAATACCTTCACAAGCTCTCTCGTACGAGCATCCCTAGTGACTCAAGACCCATAGTAATTAGACACCACTACAAAGTAGTCTACATGCAATGAAATGATAACGCCAATAAAGGAAAAGAGGTACCATAGCGAGAAGGAGAAAGAACCAACTCCCCACATTTTGGCTCGGACATTATCACACAGCAAAGCTTTGACATCTGAAGAAGAAATGCTGCAGTTTCCATTCACTGTAACTTGGCTCTTGAGGTCAATGCAAGAACGCTCCACCAAGAGTGTAGCCATGTGTTTCTCCTCTGGCGATAGAGATAGAGATTTCTCCACTACTTCCCACGGCCACACCCTTATGGATCCCCCATCCGATCCTGTCCATATATCACCTACAAAAACACCATATATATATCATCATAAGTAGTTCCGTTTTCGGCGAGGAAAGAGAGATGCATATATCATATGTGTGTGTACCATAAGAAGAGATCTCCATAGAGAGAACAGGGCCGCGGTGCGCCTGCCAAGAGAAGCACTCTCGGAAGGCGTTCTCATCGGAGAAATTGAGGTCCATCTTCCATGACCTAATCTTGCCATCTTTGTGGCCACTCCAAACCAAGTTACTGCCTTGATCAACAATCAAGCATATTGTGGGAGGTGTGCTTGCTGATTCAAAGAAAGGAGCAGTGTCTTCGTCGCCTCTCCTCGCCCTACCCCCCACCCCTAGCCCGGGCTTGTATGCATCTGCATAGTTCCATACCCTCACCCCCGACTCCTGCCCTGCCCACAGCTGCCCTTGGGTGCTCGTTATCGTCCTTATAAACTTCCCCACCTGAGTTTCTCTCAGGGGATGAGGGCGCAGCTCAATGCAGGGGGGGCGGTTGGGGTTGACGGGGGCCCTACTGGGGGCCTTATGTATACCAATGCCGCCGCCGTTGCCCATGAACTCCGGAAGCGGCTGCTGGGGATCTTCCTCGCAGACGTCAGCCTCGATCCTCTGCTGGTCGTTGACCATTCCGCTGCCGGTGACGGTGGAGTAAGGGTGGAAGTCGTCCTCGTCGGAGGAGTCGTTGTAGTAGTTGGTGGTGCTGTTCTTGTTGCCTTGGTGGTGGTTATGCATGCGGCTCTCATCAAGGCTGTGCTTCCGCAGCTGGTGCTGGCGCTTGTTGGAGTGGTGCGGTACAGTGTTCGTCCTCAGCTGGTGGCTGTAGGACTGGCTTTTCCGACGCGGCGGGGAGTTTGGTACTCCGGAGAGGATGCGCCTGTCGTCTTCCTCGTCCACTCTTGCCATCTCGTCTTCCTCAAGTTGCTCCGTTCTCCTGTTGCCGTCTTCTTCCAATCTTTCGTTGGTTTTGGGGTTCTGTTTTCGGGGTTTGTCGTCGTGGTTGGTTTTGGAATTATGCTTTCTTGAATCTCGCTTGTCTTCTTCGCATTTGGCGTGCGGCTTTGTGGTATGCAATTTGCCGATTGGAGACTTTCTGGCATCTTCATCGGATCTGTTGGTGGTTTTGGAGGTGTGTTTTCGGGCCCGTTGTTTGTCTTCTTCGGATCTGTTTTTTCGGGCCGGGGGCCTTCTATCTCCTTCATCAGACGACCTGTCATTCATTGTTGTGTGTTTATTGATCATGAGAGTCTACATGGAGAGAGATAGATAGATAGATAGATGTCTTCATTGAGGAAGAATGCACGCATGCGATGATGCATGAAGAAACAGTCAAAACGGGAAAGAAAAGAGAAAGAGTGAAGAGAAAGAGCAGTGATGAGAGAGAGAGAGAGAGAGAGGTGGTGGTGGTAACATTCCATTGAAGGGGAGAGCGGGAAGCAAGGCGAAAGACGCTGCATGCCGGTGTACGGACATTCTCATTCATTCATTCACCTTGCATGCATCATATATACACACCTTATTTTCATTATAATTTTTCTTATCATACTCATAATTAATCGATTCCACAAATGCACGAAAAATGCAATACAGATTCAAATGAAGGGTCATAATAATACAATTAAAACACCAAAATAACATCCCACGACGACGGCAATATATATAGATGTATATATAACTATCTAGATGGAGTACTTGTTATGCATATGCATATGTATATATATATGTGTGCAATTAATGCATTAATCGTTCCTTCAAATGATGCACAAATTGAAGAAAGTTTCTCTCCGACGATCCATCTCTCCCCAACGCATTTCTCACAGTCTCCTTCACTTTCATGGCCTCTTTCCTCAGCTCTACACCCTTCTCTCCTTCCATCAAACCATGGATCTTTCTAGAAACTTCCTCCCTCCTAATCTCGCATAGGTCCATCCCAATCCCCCAATCCTCCACCACCAGCTTCCTGTTGGTGGGTTGGTCCACACAAAGGGGGTGGCAGAGCATGGGCACGCCGCACCACATGCTCTCGAGAATCGAGTTCCAGCCACAGTGCGTCAAGAAGCCTCCCACCGCGGGGCTCGACAGCACCGCCACCTGATCGCACCACGGCACCACCATCCCCCGGTCCCCCGCCTCCTGGAGGAGGACCGACAGCTCCTCCTCCTTGCTGATCTTTGCAGCTGATCTGAGGACCCACAAGAAGTTGCAGCGGCACGTGAGGAGCGCGTGAGCGATCTCTGCGGTTTCCTCCTTGCTGAAGTCGAAGATGGTGCCCAGGGAGATGTAGAGGACCGAGGCGGGAGGCTTGGAGCCGAGCCAGGCGGAGCAGGAGGAGACCGTGATCTGCATGTTGTTGATGGGGCCGACGGCGTAGGTAGGGTTGTGGTTGTTGAGGGATGAGAGGCAGAGTGGCTCGAGTTCTTGGACTGTGTTGTGGAGGATGAAGTGGGCCCTCTTGGCCTGGGAGAATGCCATCTGGCAAATCTTGTCCAGAATGGGTATAGCATTAGGGTCCTGTACTTGGCTCATTAGGTCTTTTGTACTCATGGATTCTACTCCAGGTATGTATCTTATGTACTCCACCTTGCTGCCTGCACCAACAATCGATTAATTAATCATCATTCTACAGAATAGTTGTTGATGTTTGTTTTTGGTGACCAATAATAAATTTAATTTAATTATATATATAATATACCTTGGTAAGGGTAATGGCCATTTTGGCGCAGAAGGTCCAAGTGGCAGCCTATGTTAAAGACCAAAGCCGGTTGCGTCCAAAACGATACATTCACGAGGTTATGTTTCTCTGCAACTTCCGCCGGCCACGTGTACAGCGAGTCAGCGACGAGGAAGAACACCGTTTCCGGCTCATCGGATTCCTTAATGCTCTCCACCAACTCCCCCACACGTGCCGGAAAATCACGAATCATGCTCTCCCAGTACTCATCAAAATTGGCGTCCCTATCGAACTCCACAGGGAATCCGTCGGAGATGGACGCCAAGCGTACGGCGGCGCTGCCACCTTGACGTTGGGAGTGTTGGATGAATTCGGGGAGGACGAAGGTGACTGTGAAGGAGTGGGAGGCAAGCTTAAGGGCGAGGTTGAGGGTGGGATTAATGTGGCCATGATAAGGGTATGGAAACACAATTGCATGCGCCTTAGGCTTACGCTTATCATCAAGATTATCACTACCCACACAAACAACTGCTGCCATTATCTTTTTTTCTTTCTTACTGCATCTTCAGAGTTCAGACACACATGTATATGTGTATATGTGAAAAGGTTGACTTGAAGGGTTTCAAGATTATTATTACGACTAATTAATTGATAGCAGGTGTAAACTGCCCTTGATTTATGGAAATGGCCCCCACCTTCTTTTCTTCCTTTTAATTTGTGGGGTTATAATGTCACACCTTCTTTTCTTCCTTTTAATTTGTGGGGTTATAATGTCAAATAGGACTACTACTAGTCTAGACTATTTGATTACCTACTTTGAATTTTTCTAATGTAACTTAATTAATTAATACCTACCACCTATGTTTTAATTTTAAATTATCACTCCATCTATATATAACACAATTTGGGAAAAAGATTTCGTGTATAAAGTCTGAACGCCAAAGAAAAAATGTATCGAGACCAGAAATGCAAGATTTTTTGGTTAGATACACTTTACATGCAAGATTTTTTGGTTAGATACACTCCATCTATATTTCATGGTCATGACTCATGGGATGGGAGGTTTTCTTTTTATTTATTCAATTTCAAAGGAAAAAAAAAATGGACAAAGTCTACCCTCCCTCAAATAAAAAACATACTACTAATTAATACTATATGCACAGCACAGCACAGCAGAGAAAGAGTTACAAAGTTGACCAAACAATCTTGCATTGCAACCAATCCCCCACACCAGTTAAATTTGTAGCTAATAATAATTTAATCTTACACTAAATATTTATTCAACCACATCGTCGCAATTTTTATTTAATTAGTATTAAATTTTAAATATATATATATATATATCTATCACATGAAGAGTAGAGCGAAATGCTATCAAAACTATAAGCTAATAAATTCCAAGAGAAGATCGAACACTAATAAATTGCCAGTTGTGTATCTGTATATGTACTACAACATCTATAAAGGATTCAGAAACCTAGAGAAATTTAAAGGAGGTGAGTGAAATTTGTTACAAGACAATCAATGCAAACGGAGGAGATATATATATATATATATATATATATATATATATATATATATATGGTTTCTCTCAACATGATTAAAAGTCCCACCTCTTCTTCACACGGAATAACAGAGCCGATGATTTGATCTCGTCTTGAGGGACTTGGACCATCATCTGCACTTTCATCTTCATGGGGGCTGTCTTCGCTTTCCCGTCTTCATCTCCAACCTTTATGATCCATTGTAACACACCACATTTACTAACATTTCTATATGCATATAAGAAGTAGAATACATCGCCTAGAACAACACTCAATGTGTATGTCACAAGTTTCCGTTCCAAACTCCATGTTTTTCTTTTCTGGTTTTATTTTCCTTTATAGTATGACACAACTGCAGCAATTTTAAAAATCAGATCGAATACCTAACACTTTTTCCAACTTAATCAACCACTCAAAAATGTTGTAATATGGTCAGTATATAAATAAGAAACATACCCAAACCGACGCCCAACCAAGCCGCGCCTCAGCATCGTAACCAGCTTTTAATTTGTAATCATTCCCCACTTTGTGTTTATAAACTGCACTCCAAGTGTTTGTGTCGAATTTGTACAAGTAGCTGACAAGTAACAAAAATGCATACATTAGTAGTCCTATGACTATCATCATTAAGCGTCTTGAAATACAAGAGTTTTCAGTAAAAACGGTAGCAAGCCTGATTGCCACAGGGTGTATATGTCTATTAATTGGAACAAATACTAATACTATATAGAATTCAACATCACCATGGAAAAGGCTTCAAGCTTATAATGGAAACTTGTATGCGTTCAGAAAACTAATGCAGTCGAAGAAGATAGTGCAAAGTGGGTTGAAGAAAGTAAGTATCACCTCAACTTGTCTGAAGGACTAAATCTTCGCTTAAATGTACAAGATAACGCATTTGAAGGCAGAGATAAGCTTGGAATTAGCGTCATTTCCTCATCCTGACCACAAAAGTTTTAAAAGGTATACTTCCTCAAAAACATGTTGACATTCAATTTCTACACTAAAAATTTCTTGACAAAATGAACCTAGGAAAAGAAAACAAATTCCTTAAGAGAAAAGGAAATAACCTTGTATGCATATCGTAAATCCAAGTTTTCATCACTGAATCGGGCAGTATAAAGCCCATTGAAGATGTTACTTTTAACTATACCGTTCACTGACAAAGCTCTCTTGTCTTCCTCCTCATCCTCATCTTTCTCCGAGAGTGAAATTTCACCAAGAGGAAATCTCAAAGTTGCTCTAGGCTATAACACCACAAACAATAAAACAAATCAGTGATAAGATGTGTAGGATATACAAAGGCATCAGGTAGATGATAAAAATATGTCTACATCAAGGAGAACTACAAGAACCCACTGAATGTAAAGTTACAGAGCAAATTTTAAGCCCTTAAAGGTATACCTATATACAAATATCAATGCGTATAAATATATTCAAGTTTCTAGATGTCCAAAATGAAGTTTTTGAAAAACCAGCAATTTCTTTTTTAACTTAACATACATAAGTAACAGTGCAAAAATATGCTAACCATGCCAATAGATGGTACTGCAGATGATAATTCAAATTTGTAAGCTGGACCCGCGAGATCTGCAACCATCGCAACTTCTCCTTGCCGGGCCTAATAGTAACAAAGAAGTACTGTAAGAAAAAGAGCACAGACATCATATAAGATTTATTGCTCATAAACTGAGTAGTAGGAAAGTAGATTCATGCTGATTCCTAAAAGTAATGCCAAAACCCTTCAATCAGTCTAAGCATTGGTTTCCAGATTACAAGGGAATAAGAGCTTGTACAGACTCTTTACACGTAGTACATTGTTAGCAAACTAAAACATAAGTGGGAGTTAATTTGATTATTCCTGATGAAGTAAGATGAAATGCTATCAGAGAAAGAGAAATGCTTAGCATTAGGGAACGCATTCCTCATTAATTCAAGATAATTGAAAGAAAACCGGGACCATAACTGAGTGGGGAATCATACAAGATTCGAACTGAACAGGTAATACGAAACAGATTAATTGGTGAGACCGAGACGAGAGCAGGGCAATACAAAATGCTGCTTTCAAGCATATCATGGAATGAGTGAATAATTCGTAGTCGATTAGCAACGGTAGACACAAAGATACTAAAAATAATAACAAGTATATGACCCCAAAAAAAAGTAGACCTTGACTTCATGCGAGGCCCTGAACTGCAACCCAGGAGCAACTTCAAATGATGCATTGAGCAAGGCATCGCTTTCCTCGACATCGTATTGCAGAGAGAAGAATTTGGATTTCAAAAAGATTTGGGGCTCCGAAACCTCCCCCTTGCTGCCGTTTTGAAAACTGATCTTGAGCTTTGCGAAATTGTCGAATAATTTGCAGGAGATTTTGTTGAAGAAAGCGGAGCTCTCACTGTCGTATTCGGATGTTACTCTCAACTTGGGTCGGCCCATGTTGAAGAAAGCACCAGAACCGCCGCGTCCGCCGCCTTCTAGAGCTGGCGACGGAGGTAGAGGAGGAGGTAAGGAGTTGGGTTGGGGATCTGCTTCCGCCATTGGAAATGAATTTAAACTGTTCTTCTCACTGATACATGTGATGAATCGGTTCCTTGATTCCACTTGCTTAATTCAATTTCATCATCTTCTTCTACTGTTGGTAATTCTTCTTGTTCTTTACTGCCACAAGCTATATATATATGGGCCTACATTATCTTGTGCAGGTTTTTATATGATGGGCTTTTTTTCCTAAATTATTTTTTACTATTTTAATTAATTAATGGCCATTCAATTTTACAAGTTTGTTGTTATTGTCACTTCACTTGTTTCTTGTCCAGAATAAAATACTCCAACTAACTACATATAAATGGTATTTTGGGGATGGATGGATGGAATTAAATAATTTTATTAAATATAAAGACATGAATATATTATATATATATAGAATTGGGAGCGAGGGAATGAAGTCTCCGTTCATCGTGTTCGATGATGTCGATGTTGTCTCTTCAAACACAGTTTGTTTCCAGATCCATCACAACTGGTACCATTTGGATCAATTGCTATTTTGCTTTGGACAACGATATGATCTACCTCTTCCAGCCTTTAAAATGATCAGTGGATTAATATACTACTGAATCTGATTGATTAATTCATTTGAGTTTTGACATATGTATAAATCAAATCCATAAATGGGCCGCATTCTAAGTGATCCAATTCTCAGCCTCTTACTTGTATTTTCAACAAAATTCCAGTATATCACTGACTTCATGTCAAATGTCAATATCCTTCAAATTACTAGTAGTAGATTAGTAGTAAATAATAGACCAATTTTTCTCTGAAAATAAAAGAGTATCAAGTGTCTAGACTCTAGAGAAATACTTAGTGGAGGAGGAGTACATATTTCTTCAACTAACAACTTTCTACTTTAATTTGTAGATGCATAATTCTATAGGTTGTATTGTGTTGTGTAGCTTTTTTATTATTCTAAAATAAATAAAAAGAAACCTCTCTCTCGTATTATATTATATTTTATTCATTATTCATAAACAGAAAAGTTGTGTGATTTGTCTCTCTTTCTTTCTCTGGGCTACAGCCAACACCCAACAGTCCAGTCTACTCCTCTTCTCCCCCTACTACTATATAATATCTTCACTGTCCAAACATTTCCCTCTCCCTCTCCCTCTCCCTCTCCCTCCCTCGCTCTCTCAGCATTAGCACCAGAACAATACGGAGGAGGAGGAACAACATAATCTCCAATCATCTTTAGTCGTGATCTTCAGATCATCCTTCATTTCAAGGACTGCACACTTCTATTCCGCATTGATGGATCAGGATCACCCTTCGGAAGCCCTAAATTCATCAACCACTTCCACCCTTGTTAAAAAGCTCAACGCCCAGGCTCCTGAATTTGTACCCCGCGCCGCCCCGCCTCCTCCTCCTCCGCCCTTGCTTCAGCCTATGTTTGCGGCCCCGCCATCTTTTGTGCCGCCATACTATGGATACGAGACGTTTTACCAGCAAGATGCCACGCCGTTCTATGCCTATAATGCGAATTCACTTGGTCGGGGAGAACACTCGGCTGATGGAAACATCGCTAGCTCTGGGGCTTCTGGGAAGAATGGATTGTCCGATGCTCTCCAGAAAGTAGTCAAGCAGGTTAGGTTTTATCTGCGGTTATGGACTTCGAACTATTCTGATGCGTAACTTAAGTTTTCCTTGTAATTGCAATTTAATAGTTCTGCCGATTTAACCTTCTTTCTACTGTATATGTTAAAATGATCTAGTATGGATTGCTAAGTTTGCATGTACGATCCGTAGTGGCTTCCTGATCGGCTCCTTAATTATATCTCTTTAGTCAGCGTCTAGTTTTTCAAGTTGCTAACTTTATTTCTTATGATATACCTATTGATCATGTATGCTTCATGTTTATTTCTATTAGGATATCAAGTCCTGCATCGTCCCTTTGCATTTACATAAAAAAATAAATCATTGATTTAGATATTTAAACATACAAATAGTATGGAAATAATTATATTTTTATTTATCACAGATGTTGAATAGATTATCAAACGTTTGCTGTTTGAAATAATAAAATTTTACATCTCCAGATACTTTCTGTGTTGCAGGTCGAGTTCTATTTCAGTGATATCAATTTGGCTACAACCGACCAGTTGTTTAGGTTCATGACCAAAGATCCTGAAGGATATGGTGAGGATTTTTCCTACTATTGTTTATTCTGTATGTTGAGCTTTCATTTTAAATACTTTTTTGTCATCTTCTTACTGCTTATGGCTTAGAAGAATCTCGTAGGAGGTTTAGTGGAGTTGAATTAGCTTAGCGTGTATCTAAACTCTGTAAGAATTGAAGAAATTTGATATTTATACTATAATACTAAATTTATTTAAGTACACTGCAGTACTATTATTAATTTATGATAGCATTTCAATGGACTTTTGAAGCATACTTCTGTCTTTTACCGACTGTTAATTGTATCTCAAATATCCTGTTTTGCAGTACCAATTTCTGTTGTTGCATCATTCAAGAAGGTAAAAAGTGCCATTACCGACAATGCACAGCTTGCTAGTATCCTGCAGAGCTCTAATAAACTGGTAATGTTACCATAAGAGAATTTCCCAACACCTCCAACTATTCTGTAGTATTTGCAAGTTATTGGACTGCATCACTGAAGTATTTTTATTGTGTTCACCTTTTTGTCTTTCAGTCTGTAAGTGAAGATGGCACTAATGTTAAACGTCAGCATCCATTGACTGAATCAGATATGGAAGAGCTGCAAGTAGGTTTTGTTTTCTTTGTATTGCAAGGTTACCCTAAGTTTAGTAACTAATAAATTTTGACATCTTTCTTATTGTGCTCTAATGATTTTGAGTTTATATGTATGTATATTTATATTAAGCTATTGATGTTTTCCTTATTCACTTCTCATCTTTGATCATGTTCCCCTATAGTCTCGTATAGTCATTGCTGAAAACTTACCTGAGGATCATTCCCACCAGAAGCTCATGAAGATTTTCTCATCAGTTGGGAGGCAAGTGACTCCCTTGTTTTGCACAACTAATTCATAAAGATATTTGATTAGAGTAAGTCGTGTTCCTGTGTCTTAAATACGCTTTTGATGATTTAACAGTGTTAAGTCAATTCGTACCTGTGCGCCACAGAATTTAAATGGAAAAACAGGAAAAGGTGACAGGTCACACTTTTCTGGCAAGGTATTCATTTAGCATTATTGCTTTCATGCTTCATTGGTCTACCTACATATCATCTACATTTTTTATTATCTGCAAATGGACTTGTATATTTGGAAGTCCATTTGAACCGGGTTTCCAAACAAGCTCAGAATATCAAATAAGTTACTAGAGTCTCAAATTAAGTGGCTCGTGATCTCTCACAATATCACTACAATGAAATAATATATGTTTATGTAGGTTTTCTTATTACTATAACTTTTTCCCATACTTAAATTCAATTTTTCACTGACCTATAAATTGGATGTCTCCATGTAGTCTCACGCTTTCGTGGAGTATGAATCTGTTCAATGTGCTGAAAAAGCGGTATGACATTCAAAATCCCACCAAATATCTGTCAATGATCCTGTCTGGCTTGGATTCTTAACAGCTGGCATTTTGGCTCTTTTTGTGCAGGTTGCTGAATTGCTAGATGAGCGCAACTGGAGGAATGGTCTGAAAGTTCGCTTGCTGCTTAACAATCCTGTATGTAATACAGTTATTTATCTACCATACCAGCAAAATATTTTTCCTAAAATGTGAAAAGAGACAATCTCTTCAAAACATAAATTCTTCTCAAATGCTATTTAATTATAGCTGTTGTTTCGATGATACATTTATTATTATGTAGCGAGAGTGGCTGCATTTAATGTAGAATTTGGTTACGGTAGATTTTCTTCCTGTGTTGGTTTTGTCCTCTCCTTTTCTGTCATATGAATATGATATTCCTCGTTTTCTATTCAAAGAAAAAGCCAAGCCCAAACTGCAACATGTCAAAATATAATTTGTTAAGTTTTTGATGGTCGTCCTTCAATGTTGATTATATGATGGCAATAGTTACTTTTTTTTATGCTATTCTTCATGTCGTGAAGGTAAAATCTACTCAAGTACAAACAAAGAAAGCCGGTTACGAGGGTCAGCCTGCTGGTAAGAAAGATGAGGCAACAATGAGGGAGATGCAGGGTTTCAAGGAGAATCACTCTGAAAATTCATTGCGTAACCCTGAGGCACAAAATCTCGAGTTTCAGGTAATCGTGATATGTTCTTTTATTCACTTCCTCAAGTTGAGAAATTTGATTGTTACGCTTCCAAAACATCCTACGAGGAACTACTAATTCACTGGAAGTTTGTATGAAATGTTTGGTGACTCATCATTGTAGTATCGGCTGTGTGAACGCAGTTGGAGGATTACACAAAAGACAATGAACAGAAGAAGGGGCGCAACTTTGGAAATGTCGGTGGAAATGGTGGTGGGCGGGGGAAGGGAAAAGGAAAAGGACATCCACATACACATCCACGTGGTCGCCCTCAGCATCTGAATAACGGAGTGGGACCCCCATCTTTAGATGTTCAGTCAAATGCAGGCAAGGCATCTCCAGTTCCTCGCATGCCAGATGGCACCAAGGGATTCTCGATGGGTCGAGGCCGTTAGCCATAAAAACTACGTGAGTTGTTTAATGCGAAATTCCTGGTAAGCAAGCATGCAGGTTTTGGAGTAAACCGTCCTCGGCTTGGTTGCTGCGTTGATGAGAAGTATGTCTACGGCTTGGATCAGACTATGCCTTGTGAGAGAGTAAAAATCTGATTGTTGAACATTGAAAGAGTTATATATAATACTATATATAAACAATAGTAGCATTTGTTGTTTCCCTAATCAGGTCAAGACGAGGTACGTACCCTCTTTGTAGATATAGGAAGGGCTTCTGCTTCAAACATATATTATTATATGAATGAATGAATGAGAGGAGAAAGGAAAATCCAACTATTACTACTCTCTCTCTCTCTCTGAAATCTGAATAACTTAGTTAAGTATTATAGTTTGGGGGATTTTGTTTGAAAGGTTGATAGTCAAAGTATTTAATTATTATTTTGCATACTTGTAGACTGCAATATTTCTTTACAAATGTCAAATTGTTTGTAATTAAACTTAGCTCTACCCAAATGTGAAACAAATAATGCATTTTCGAGTAACAAAATACAAGGATTGTTGAACTTAACCCTCAAAATGAAACCCAGAGAGCTTATTGTTATTTAATCATGAGTCTAGTTAAGTTGAGATCAGAAATGAATTCTTGGCATTCCTCAATCAATATCTCAAAGGTGAATTTTGACCATACAGCCACTGTAAGCTCCAACACCTTAAGAATGTTCAGAAAAAAAAAAAAAGCGAGATGAATATATTTCGAGTTTGAACGAAGCAAATCTACGAATTCATGAGCCTTTCCATCACCAATTTAACCACAGCAGGAGCATTCACAGTAACTGCAACTTTGACTGTGGGCATATCAGACCATGCAGTAACTTCCTCAAACCTTTATTACACAGAAAAAATAATATTAATGTCAGTACATGATCTCATTTTTGTATGATATATGAAAGAATCAGTTTTGAAGGAGTAAGTCCTACCTTTTCTGCTTGTTATAGAATAATGTTAGCCCCCTCGTGATGCCCGCTGTTTGGACACGAACAACACCTTCCACGTATGTTATTAGCGAAGGATCAACAGCAGCAAGAACAGTTGTTGGGTCGTGAAGATAGACACCTGCGTTACATGAAGTTGATATCAGTAATCAGTGAATGTGTATAATCTTGTCATCCATCTAATTAACAGTTCAAAGAGAAAACCTTTTGTGCTGTATGCATCATGATGATAATCAAAATACACATCCAAAATCTTGCACATGTACTGTGCAAATTTTCCACTTGATTCTGCTAACTTATCTCGATCAGCATCTGGAGAAGAAAACAGTGATCATGAGCTTTGACATGGAGTAAGTAGCCCTGATCGATTTTCACTATTCAATCATGTAAAGATTACTCCTAGACTCTGCTAGTAAGATAAAGAAACTTTTGATGATAATGGGGTTCAAATATTTAATCATGACAAAAGGCTTACCAGTTAAAACAACTTGATGAGTAACATTTATCCCTATGGCGAGAATGTCAGCTCCACTGGTGAATACGATATCTGCTGCATCAGGATCTCCAAATATCTTGTCAAGCATAAAAAAATTAATATAAGAATCGAGGAAAAATTGTCTTGCTACCACACATAAAAATGTTCAACCATTTACATTTGCCTCAGCTGCTGGATTCACATTTCCATTTACTGAAAATGCACCACCAAGAAGGATAATTTGCCCAACATTTTTGACAAATTCAGGATCTGATTGTATAGCCTGCAGGGATCAAATAATCTTAGAGAAAATTAAAGAGTAAAGAACCCGAGAAGCAATGGGAATGTTAAGATTCTAACCAGAGCAATATTGGTCAGAGGGCCCAGTGCAACCACTGTGACCTCTCCTGGGTAAAGATTAACTTGCTCGGTAAGAAATTCTACAGCAGACTGCTCCATTGCTGCTCCTTCTGGTGGAAGGAAGTTTTGATTTCCCAGTCCATCCGTACCATGGACGAAGTCAGCGATTCGAAGTTTTGTACCTTTCTTTACATAAAAATGGTTTTGCAAATCATACCAGAACACAAAATGAATGCTTCACATTACATTTACTACTAAAGCAATCTAACAAAATCCACAGCAAATAAGAAAAAGAAGGTGACTTCAGTAAATAACAATCACATTCACAAGCATATTATTTTAAGAAAAAACGATGAATATGAGATAGCCTAGGTAGTGAGATAGTAAAAGTAATAGTTTATACAATAATATGGAATGACTTGCGATTAATAAAAACAGAAGCAATTAGTGGCAAATGATAGCATAATACATACAGTGATGGTCACATGAGATCCTTCAGCCACAGGAATATCTGTCCTCCCTGCAATCTCCAACTGTATCATGAAGTCTTGACTTAGAATACTTACTTATAATACTTATCCGAACACCCAATAATCTGCAATATCGCAACTAAGGAATCGTACTGAATGTGATGAGATCAAGTAGGCATTCATCTAGGGAACAATAAAACTTGAGCAAATTCAATAGATGGAAGACTCATTGATTCTCAAAGTCAACAAAGATAAATGTTATGCTTCTTGCTTTTGACATATGATGTATAAGGTAATACTGAAACAGCTATAAAGCATAAATTTTCAACAATTTCTTTATTTATTTACAGTTGGTTGGAGAAGGACTTAAGAATCTTGAAGGGAACAAGAAAAGAAAATCTACACAGCAAGCAGGTAAGGTGTCTTTTCTTCTTAGGCCTCTGAAACAACTTATTAGTGATCGGATGTTAAATATAAGCACACATACATACATGTAATTTCCCAAAAGCTGAAAACGAAGGGGGAGAGAGAGATTAGTCACCAAGTGTAAAGCATTTCTGGTGGCGAGAGTGGTGTAGACATTGCCATAAATAGTAGTGAGGCCAATCACTTCAACTTCCGGTGATTGCAGCGCCACAAATATTGCCATCGCATCATCTGTAAAGTTTTATCGCCCCATCATCAAATTCAAACCCAAATCAAACATCACTGCAACTTTTCACAATTCAATACGATCCAGAAAAAAATTGGATGAAATTGATGCTTATAATGTACCAATGCCGGGGTCCGTGTCAATTATGATCTTCTTGCGTTCCTCCATTGATTCAATTCAATCTGATAATTCGACCACCTTTTACTTGGGATGGGATCCAAATATATATATATATATATATATATATATTTTATTTGAATCTGTCTACTTAACTATTTTGGCCGAAATTAGGGATTTTGGATAATTGAGTTTCACCTTCTCTTCTCCTCTCCTCTTCTCTTCTCTGTCTACTTAACTAAAAACAAAATACTGCTCTCTGTCTTTGTCTTGTATTGTACCATGTTACAAACAACTCACTAAATCTTATACCCTTTTGGAAATATAAAACGACTTAAACTAATGATGATCTATCTCATTAAGATGTCAAATTTTATTAATTTGAGTTAGACCCAATAAATAATTTTTGTTTGCACTAAGACGTATATTAGTAACTAAACGAAATGTTCCTCACATTTTGGAGGAAATAAGCCTAAGTTTTTCATGCAAAGATCAAAGCTTTAATCTGTTGAAGAAAATCCAGTAGTAAATTGAAGAAAGGGGTGTGAAGAGTTGATGGAAAAGATGAAATTTTTTTGAAGATAAGGCCAGTAATGAAATCAAATTATATATGGTAGCTCAGAATTCAATGCCAAACACAATAGAAAATGCTGCTTCTTAAGTCTGTAGGGCGTCATGTTTGCAATGTTGATTGTCTGATAAGAGAAAATAGAAGAGTAGAAGTAGGTGATTTGTGAAGCAATGAGATATGAGAATGTGGTTGCAGTTGATTTATATTCCTTTGCTTGTTTAGTTAGGATTCTATATATTAATTTGATGTTGGGCATAGGTATAGGTTAGACGAAGGTAGCACGGTAACTGATGATGATGGTTTAGGCCATTAATTAAACTTGACAATTAGCAGCTTGTCTTCTTACTGAAGGGAATTAAGAGGAAGGAAGGAGCCACTCAAAGCCAATGTATATATACCAGACAATTTACATTTACCAATAGAAGATGGAGAAGAAGAAGAAGACGACGACGACTGTGTGTCAACTGAAATTGGAATCACATGAAGATTGATGACAGGAAATTAAGACTTCCACTAATTGTTCATATTCAAAAAGATTGGTTTGAAATAGGGAATAGGTAGCAGCTAGGTGGAAGCAACCGGCCATTAGTTGTTGGCCAAATAAATACTGTATATATATGGAGCAATGAAAGAAGTAATTAAATGAAATTTCTTACAGGGAAGGGACCATGAGGACCAAGAAACTCAACTGCCCAATTAAGTCTAATTAAATTGATGGAAGTCAAAGCTGCAGAAGTAGAGGCAGACGACCTATTCCAAGCTTCCAACTAACTCTCCTTCATCCCCACTTTAATACCAACTAGTAGTAGTTAGTGGAAAATTAAAACATCATCACTTTCTCACCAAACCCATTTCATATATTCATACTACGTACAAAGTCTAGTCCTCAAATAATATATGGTCATGACTTGCTCCTTGATCCCATTCCAAACACAAAAACAAATTATATTAAGAGAGAAAAGAAGAAGATAAATGGAAGGGCTGATTCCGGTGGTACTCCGATCACTCAAGAAGAACAAAATCCGACGACAGTACGAGTGCCTGTCTTGGGGTGCATCGCAGCCCCAGCCCCAGCCCCAGCCCTGCCACATCAACCAATTTCATCATATTCATAATGATGATTATATACGCCGTTGCAGCTCGGTGAAGGCGGACCACCGCACGTGGTCGAGTTTTGGTGTCGTAGTAGATGCTGATGATGCTCACAACATGAAGCCTAAGAAGCAGCTCGTGAGGTTCCGAAGCTACAGAATGGTTTCTTCTTGTTTATCTGCTGCTGCATAACTAACTAAACCCTAAACCCAATGTTCTTGCAACAAATTAATTTGCTTCTTTTAATTTGTTGTTGTCTTCTTTCTATTGTGCTGATCAGCATCAGCTAATATTAATGTTTATATCGATGCTATAATTACTACTATTGTATAAAAACAGACCTTGATCAGTTCTTGTGTATATATGCTTCTCGATCGCTTTAATTCTCATTTGAGTCTAGCTAAGCTATTTTGTGTCATTGTAATCATATACTTCTTTCTCTTTTGTTATATATGTTATGTCAATTAATTTGGAAAATGGACCTCAACACTCCAATGTTATTGTTAATTTAAACTATCACTAGAACTTCAATATATCTTTTCTTTAAATTGGTGTACCGTGTAGCAGTAGAACTAACAAAAGATGAATAATATATCAGATCGATTCATTTTGTATCTTAATTTTGTACGTATTTCACATAATTAAGTATATATATATTACATCAAATATAAGAATAAACATGTACAGTAACAGGAGACGACACATTTGAAAATGTACGTACATGCATTAATATTCACATCATAATTAATATCTTGCTTGCATCTATTTCAATTTTCAAACACGTACACTTTCTCTCCTCTTCCAATAATTTCCGACTGTTAGCAGTATGGAACGTAGCTAATTATAATTAACACACATGAATTAGAATAAATTAATCAGTGTTATACAATCATTAACGTACATATATATTATACGTACCTGGCATTGAAGAAGCCGTTGTTCGGCATTGCTTTAATTTAATTTGTTTAGTTTTAGAATCTTCTTTCCTTCAACGCCAACTACTGCATTTTGGTCTCTGAATTCTTTGAACAACTTCATCTTCTCCAGATTATTTCCCGAATATTAATTCATGAGAAATACTCGAAAATATCAGTGGCAACATGCACTTAGTTGTGGATATATATATATATCCCATGCTTTGCAATTGCATGTTGTATTCGATCGCATCTATACCCTTGTAAATTAATATGGTGGGTGAAATGTGCGTGATTTCATGTATAAATAAATGGCAACAGCTAGCATCTAATTCAAACAAATTGTACAAAAGCATGATATTAATACAGGGCAATAACAATAAGCGATAGGGATGGGGTACGCTACCTGCAGCTGCAACGAACATGTTTGTTGATGATCATCTAACCAGGCCAAAACAAATTAAAACGAAGAAGCTAGAAGTTCCAGGAGGAGGAAGACGATCAGATTAGATGATTAGATGACCAGCAACAATCACATTAGTTGCAGCTAGCAGCTCAAATTTGCTCTGAAATGGAGCTAGCATGCATCTAGTCTAGTGAGAACTGACAAGTGTGAGTGAGTGAGTATACGATTGTTCAGTTTCCTCTACCACCAATCCATTCATTTATTATAGATACGATCAATACACGAATATTCCCACAGAATAAACCTTTCTTGCTGCATTCCATTTCCTCTTTTTCAACTCTACATGTGGGAGAGCGAGAGGGAGATCGATGGCTACTCATGTCTTGATTGATTGATTGATTGAATTAATGCAGACCAATTATCTACCTCCATCTGTATTTCATTTCACACAAGTCAAGTCAGGATTAGTTTAGTTAGCTACCTCATAAATAAATTAATTAATAAATAAATTGATAAATGAGTAAAACAAGATACCACTATCCAAATAAATTAATTAATTTGGGTCGTAAGTTATTGGATACTACTCAAATGGGCCTTGGGCTCTTTTTCTTGGGCCTAGCCCACTTTTTTTTCTTTTTCTTGAATGTCTTCTGCTGAGCTGACCCCTCGCTAACTGAAAATTTGAGACAGTCTTCTTCGCATTTGCATACTCTGCATCAAGTTCGAGTTTCTTGATTCCCCAAAATGGCTTCCTTTGCTGCAAATTCATCTCTTCTTCGTCCCAATGCTCTCCGCAGTCCCGCTAAATCTTTCTCCAGTTTTTCGGCCTTTCGCTGCTATTGCATTTCTTTCAACAATAACTATAAACCTACAAACCTAGCAGCGGCTACTCCATATCCACTTTCTTCGCCGGCCATTCAGACTCATAAAGGTATCACTTACTTGTTCTCTTTCAAGAAAAAATCTTCCTTTTTTCCAATTTTGTTTGGCTTGAATTAGGCGCGATTATATGATGCTCCACCCAATTACGTATGAATGACAAGTCCCAATGGAACACTTGCTGTTTCTTGTTTAATTTTCGCTATTTTTCTTCTTTTAACGTGACGTGATTTTGTACAGGCTTGGGATTATATGGGAAGAGAGAATCATTCTCAAAGACTTCAGCTGTGCGACACTTAACCGGCTCGCTTCTCTCCGCCAAGGGCCTCCGCTTTGCTATTGTCTGTGATGCTTCCTTATGTAAATTTGGAGTCTTACTTGTTCTCTTCTTTAGATTAATAACTTTTCTCTTACCTATTTGTTATCGTTACTATAATTCTTGTGACTGTTGCTTCTGTGTTTCTCAAAATCAATGCTTCTTTTGGGTTGGGAATTGGGGTTTGAGGGGGGATGCCATGTGAGTTGTGACCTTTCATTCATATGGCTTTCTCTCTAACAACCGTGGTTTCTTTGGGCATGAAGGTGGTGGCACGCTTCAATGAGATCATCACCAAGCCACTTTTGGAGGGAGCTCTAGACACCTTCAAGAAATACGCTGTGAAAGAGGAAGATATTGATGTTAGTAATCCAGCTGTATTATAGTTTTTGCCATTTAATTTTATGCCCTGCATGCTCCCTGTAGTCGGTGCTTGTCAATATAAAGATTTTAGGTTGTCTCAATGGAATATATATGTTTCTTACATGTATAGCTTAGTTACTCCGAGTGCAGTTTCTTTATGTTTCCTTTTCAATTACAATCTCTCATGCCGAACAAAACACATTTCTTGATTCTTGCACCAGGTTGTATGGGTTCCTGGTAGCTTCGAAATCGGCCTAGTTGCTGAGAAGCTTGGTAAATCAAAGAAATATCAAGCAGTCCTGTGTATTGGAGCTGTGGTGAGCTATTCTTCACGTATTATAATTTGTCAATTTTCTCTCGCTTGTACCTGCTCCCTCTAGGCATTCTCACAGTTCAGTTTCCCATGCATGCTGTGACTAAATTCTTGAGTGTGGAGACCTTTTAATCCATGATTTGTGCACCTTATTACTAAAGACTTATTTTCCCGTTATTGGCTGGTAGGTTCGAGGTGATACATCGCACTACGATGCTGTGGCAAATTCTGCTGCTTCTGGAATATTATCTGCTGGTCTAAATTCCGGTAAGTCAAGTCCCTGCTGGGACCTATCAGTCCTTATTCAATCAAAACTCATCAAACAAAATAATAAATAAACCCAAATTTTGAATTCATTGATAATTAGCATCTTGTTTTACGATACTTGTAGGCGTCCCTTGCATATTTGGGGTTTTGACATGTGAAGACATGGAGCAGGTAAATTGCTAGATTTACTTATCTTGTGTTGTTTCCAACTAAATTATTGATATAAACCACTAAGGATAAACATTTCAGGATGCTTATGCTATTATCTTGCTTTTAAGCTGGCTATCTTTTGACCTTGTGTATTTATAAGAATATAAAGTTGTTTTCTTTTTGCTTTATATCAAAGAAATTAACATGAAAACAATGACACACAACGATTGCAGGCTATAAATCGGGCTGGTGGCAAGGCGGGAAACAAAGGTTCTGAAGCAGCATTAACAGCTGTAAGTTCATTTTTCTTCAGTTGGGGTGTTGGTATTTCAAATAACATTTTAACTAAAACTGGAGCAAGTCAACAAATCTTCTCTATTCTTGAAAGATATGCTTCTCATGTGAAGACTTGTATAAAGCTAGTAATAGTTTTGCATTCTATTTCATGGCATTGCTTTCAGTCATAGGTTCATCCATATAAAGCTCTCTTTCCTTAAATCTTAGCATGGTTAGTTTCGAGAATTTTGCTCGAAATTGAAAGAATTAGAGCAAGTGCGATGGAATTTAACATGATATATTAATATTATGAGGTGTACACAAACATGAAGATGGGTAAAAATCTGATTTGGCTGGCATCCTTTTCTTATCAGATTGAGATGGCATCATTGTTTGAGCATCATCTGAAGCTTTGATGTTGTGGCTATGGCTTTGGCTTTGTTGTGTTGTACCTTTATTCCTCTTCTGATAGCAGCAGCAGCAGCTTCAATCTCTCTTGCTGGCACAGTTTTTGTATCTTTCAGAAATCAGAAATCTCCAAGATGGATGATTCAAATAATTTTCCATTTCATATCTTGTGTATTGAAGGGATTGGTAATAAATGAGAAGTCATCCACATGAATTATTGTCTTGTTTTTATATTATTTAATAATAATCCCAGAAGTTACTTGACAAGGCTCTGGATATGATATCTAATTGCATGAAGCTCACTCAACTTTGAATTATAAGTTGCAATCTAATTCAAAACCCCTAACCAAGGAGAGGTTGTTAATATTTCTATTATAAACAACTTTTCTTTACACTGTGAATCTTGCAATTTTTACTTGATGGACTTATGTACATTGGATAAAAACTAAGATTGTATTTTCATTATTCAGATATATATATATATGTACTATATCTAAGTTTCCTTCACTATATTGGATTTATTGAAATTATTAAAATTGGAGCGAGTCAAATCAATAATTATATAATTTTGATTATTCCACGTAATTGACTGGGTAAAGTCATAATAATGATTTTTTTTTTATTTAATTAATATAAGTACAACTTTTATTTCTAGAAAAGAATAAGTGCGGTGTGTGTGTATATGAATGCGCAATGGTTGGGAGTTGGGAGAGGGTTTAAGTGTAAAGCAGGGTTTTAGATCCAAAGAGAAGCAAAGCGCCCCCTCCAAACCACCCATGGCTCCATCTCGCAGCAGCAGCAGCAGCAGCGAGGGAATCTTATCTCGAATCTCCGATAGCTCAATCATGCGGAAGGGGAAGAGCGTGGCGAGCGACGCGGCCTACGTGGGGAAGCGCCTCCTCAAGAGCACCGGCAAGGCCGCCTGGATCTCCGCCACCACCGTCATCGTCCTTGTTCTCCCCCTCATCATCGAGATGGATCGCGAGGCGCAGTTCAACGAGGCCGATCTACAGCAGGCCGCACTCCTCGGCGCCCCTTCCTCCACCTTCGTACCCCAACCTCACTAATCTCATTTTCTCTCCTTCTAATTCCTTCCGTCGCCGATTTAGGGTTCTGCTCCCCTGCTTCTGCGTTGTGTTGTATTTTGTTTTACTACTGTTATCTACTGTGGTTAAGTTGTTCTGCCTTGCTGTTGGTATGAACTTTACTGTTATTTTGAGTTCACAAACGCTGTTAATTGTCTTGATACTCCTTATGAATCTTATTCTTAATCCGAGCTTGCAAAAATCATGTCTTGTTTATTGTTATCTTTATTTTGAATTTGTAAAATCTTGCACCTTCTCTGTTTATCAGTTACTTCTCAAAACAGAGATCAAATCTAGTCTTAGTAACATTAACATGCCAAAGCTTACAAGAGGATAGTCTGTTGCTTCAGATCATTGAATCATCATCACATATTCATGATTAGAATAGAGTTATGCAAAGAAGTAGCAATGTTAATTGTACTTCTTTCTTGTTTCACTAAATTAAAAAAATTATGTTTCAAGAAGAGAAGAGAATAGAATAGAAAGAAAAAAGATTGGTCGTGTATTTGTTACCAAAAATCACCACAATTGCAGCTTCCATTGAAGAAGCGATGGTATCTATGAACATCTCTCACTATAATCTCCCTCTTGGCAACTATGCTAATATATTTGAAAGCCTCGTGACAATCTCTGCAAATCCTCAAGTTCTTGACAATCCTCAAAGCCTTTCCTTCTGGTGTTACTCCACTTAATAATCCATAAGCAACAGCCAATTTCTCACTATGATACAATACCATCTCCTTCTTCACTTCCTCATCCATCTCATGCAATGTCTCATCTTGCTTCACTACGTACCCTAATTTCCCGATCTCCGACACCACTTCTCTTAGCTTAGCATAGATCTCGTCCTTCCTCAGATGTCTCGTAGCCCCGGCAAAGAACACATGAACCTGCCCTCTCGTTTCGATCCAACTATTTCCGGCCTCTTTTCTCACTCTATTATCTCTCATCATCGTCCACAATTTTCTAACCTCGTCCCACTTTCCAGCAATTGCAAATGCGTTCGCTAAGATAATATAGGCCGAGTCATCAAGAGGGTGGATCTCTAGCAACTTCTCACACATCCTCCAAGCTTTGTCGAAGTTTCCGTAATTTGCAGCACACGACAGCAGCACTCGCCATACAGCTGCATCGGGCTTGTATGGCATCATCATAGCTACTTTCTCTGCCTCGTCTAGCCTCCCTTCTCTCCCCATTACTCCAATCAAACACGTGTAGTGCTCGATCGACGGCTCCAACCCGTACTGCTCTTTCATCCTATTCAACCACATCTCAGTCTCCTCAACCATCCCTGCATTGTGGAATGCTGTGAGAAGTGACAAAAAACTGTACGCATCTGCAACGATCCCTCGACTCTCCATCAACCCAAAAAGTTCGACTGCATTTACTTGACTCCCTTGCTGTGCATAGGCTGCCATCATTGCGTTCCACCCAACTGCATTCAGCTCATTCTCGAGTTCATCGAAGACTCTCCTTGCCTCCCCCACCATCCCACACTTGCCATATCCATCGATCAATGATGTCCCCACATACATCTCCGAATCAAACCCTGTGACCACCGCGTGGCCGTGAAGGATCGTGCACTGCTCCAGCATGGCGGCCTTGGAAGCAGCGGATAGGGCGCCGGAGACACTATGAGATGTCGAGAGTACATCCTCCCTCTTCATTTGAACGAAATATCGCAGAGCGTCGAGGGGTCTCTGGTTCTGCGCCAGACCATTGATCACCGCAGCGTAGCAGACCTCATCCCGGTTGGACATTTCGTCGAACACCTTCAGCGCACTGTCCAAGTCGCCATTTTTGCAGTAGAAGGAGACAAAGGCGGAGGCAACGTAAGGATTGTGGTGCAGGGAGAGCTTGAAGGAGATGGACTGGAGCTGCACGGCAAGGGAGTGATAGGACAAGGAGGCGCAGGTACGGATAAGAGTGGAGAGAGTGTAGGCGTTGGGGAGAGAGCGGCGAGGGTGGCGGAGCATGGCGAGGAAGAGGCGGCAGGCGAGGGGGGAGCTGGAGAAGGCGGAGATGGTGGAAGTCCAAGTGACGGTGTTGGGGCAATTGATGGAGTGGAAGAGATGGAGAGCGTAGGAATGGAGATTGGAGTTGGAGTAGAGGGTGATTAGATTGTTGAAGAAAGCTATGTTCCGGGGTGTAGGCGTTATGCCTTGCCTAATGGCTTGTGCGTGGGCGCACCGTGGATCGTCGCCCCACTTCGCCATTAATCCTATTTCCTGCTCAAGCTTTAAACTCTCTTATACTTGGAATAATAATGAAATATTAATGATGTCATATATGTCTTAAATGACATAAATACCTTATACGACTATTTACTTACTGAAGCACAATGGCCTAATAGGTCGACTCGAAGTGAATCACTTGTGCAGTAAACATATATATATTCCTCCGTTTTGGAACTGAAGACAAAATTTTCAATAATTGCAGAAAATGGTTTTCGCAGCTCAGTTTTTGAAGAAAATGATGAAATCGAAAGATAACTAAAGCAATTTTCCATAACTGATAAATATATGTTGAGCAGCAGAGCTTGAGAAAACAATTCCACAACCGACTAAACCGGCTCGAATTAGTTTCTTGAATGTCATGACTCGTAACAACAAAACCAGGACAAGTTTTCCCCTTTCATGAAAAATTACACAAATAAGTTGGGCCTGGTTGCTTTGTAAGTGGTCTTGAGCTTCCTGCTTGGTGGCCTCACCTTTCGGTACATCAAGGGGAATTTGATCTTGGAGTCATGGAATTGCTTGGTGCTCTCCCTCTTGCAAAGCTTAGCCGGGACTGTGGCTGTCTTAATGATCTGGATGCAATGACTGCGCACCCTGTGACGAGAAGCCATCTCAGTGTACATCTGCTCAACCCCGCCATTCAAGGTAGTATCACGGTACTCCTTGTACATGTTGTGGTACCCGGTTCTACTTTGGTATCGCAGCCAGATCCCATAGTTCTTGATTGTTGTTGGATTCTTCTCGAATATCTGCCAACATAATGTTTCAAAGCTTGTCACAAACTGAAGCAAAAACCAGGAGCAATCATTTTGTACCATTGAATGTTCAGTTATACAGGATCATGGTATGAAGGAATGGTGAAGTGTAAACAATATGTTTCTATAACAATTATACAAAAAACGTATATTGGCATTGTCATATATTTTATACCTTAATTTAGAAGTACCAAAACATATGAATACCATTTAATGAAAGACACGGAAAAGAACTTGAGAAAGACTATATACCTCATTGATGGCAAGAACCTGACCGTTGCTCTTCTTCACCTTCTTAAGCTTCCTCAAGAAATACCTTCATAAATTAAAAGCAACCAACAACATTAATATGCAATAAACTTAAACCCCAATCTCAATATTAAGCAGAAAAAATATTTTCTTGAATACTCTTTAACTTTTGATAGACACCAACGAAATAAATTGCATCATCAATGCTAATTTTGAAAGAGAGTAATGAAATTTTCAATACATCCAAAGCAATCCAATGCAGGGGGCTTATAAACGCTAGTTCAACATTCAATTGGAGCAAAAAGATTATTTTTTCAGAAGGAGCTAGCATCACTTGGAAAGAATGGGTTAAGCAAAACATATAATGGCCTACGATGAGCTTATCGCCTTATACAGACAGCTCTGCAACTGCTTGCAGAAAAATGATGTTGACACAATCTTTCAAATCCTTTTTAATGATCCTATGATAGTACAGAATCTAGATTGAACCGAGCTTCCAATTCACAGGGCCATGCTTTTTTCGGATTCAAACAGCAATATACATGGAATGAAAAACAACAAGACATTAAAATTTTCAGCCTAAGTAGCATGTGTGTCTAAAGGGGAGAAGAAGATAACAGTAATACCAGAATTTGGACTTGGCGCGAACCTCATTGGTGGCCCAAAGCTTCATGCGGAAAATCTTAGGGTGCTCCTCCGTCTCCGTCGGCAGCGCCCTCCCCACCACCTGGTACTGATGAAACTGCACACAAGTAAAAAAATCAATCAGAATCACACTGAACTTTCAGCTACTAACAACGCTAACCATAATAGTAAGAAATGCACGAAGAAACAACATCACGCTTACCCTGTACGTCACCATTTTCGATCAATTCCTCGCACTCACTCTCTCTGTGATGCCGATCAGGTAGAGTGGCAGAATTTAGGGATTTTGTAATTATAGAACCCTAGAACCAATATATGGGCTTCTTATAGCTGTTGGGCCTTCGGTCCACTTCTAAATGGAATTGGGTTAGAAAATTAGCAATTTTGCTTTGAATAAAAATAAAGTACACATCTTTTTTTTCTGTCTTCATTGACACCAAAGTTCAGACGATCAAACTACCTCTGTCCACAAATAGCTTCCCGGTTTGACCGAACACGAATTTTAATAAAAATATATTGACTTTAGATAGTGTGTAAAGTGTATTGAGTGTTGTGTAGTTAGTAGAGAATGAGGTCCACTTAATTGATGATGTGTAAAGTATATTGAGCAGTGATGTGTAAAGGGACCCATATTAATGATGATATATATGAAGTAGTGTGTATTTAGTGGAAAATGAAACCCACATTATTGATGATGTGTTGAGTAGTGAGTGGAGTATGAGGTTGCCAAAAATAGAAAGTAAACTGGGAAACTACTTCGTGACGGACTGATAAGGAAATATGGAAAGCTACTTCGTACACAGAGGAGGGAGTATTACTTATTAGCAACCAGCCAACCACCCATGTTTATGATCCACCTGTAAGATTAAAAGCTGCACCTTTTTCCTTGGGTTTACTTATAACTTATTCGATAAACCGGATCACAAATTTTCATTTTTTCCAGAGCCATAATTATTATACTTATAAATCAAGAAATACCAGAACTTAAAGATCAGACAAGATAATTATTGTTCTTGGACCTCACTTCCTCACTTCACTTGCTCTCGTTACTCCTTGAAGGTAAAATCGACTCTTTGTGATGAGCTGATGTAATTTCTGTTTTAATGATTGGGTTTGGGATGATGATTTTTAGCTTTAGCAGATTTCCTTGAATATTTTGTGTTTGTTGCTGATTAATTGGGGATGGATCTATGAAAGTCTTAATCTTGAATGAATTTGGCAACTTCATGTTTCGTGGTTAGGCAGAGAAATAATCATTCTTGAATAAATTTGATATTATCAGATCCTGTTTATAGGTTCTAGATCTGTCGCGCATTGTGATCAATTAAGCTTATGAAGTATGAAAATTGAGGATCTGGTTTATATGGGAAAATATTTGATCTTTTGGTAGTTTGCATACCCTTTCAACGTGATCCCACAATTCTGCATCTTCATAGATGAGCTCTGCAGTTTTCTTTTTCTATTCTGTTGAAAATTGAGATTGGATCAGACTTTTCTTTGCGTTCAGCACAGCTATGTCTTTATATATGAATCTTGAATTAAATAGACGATGAACGAGGATAAGATTCTTGACTAGAGATAAAACTTTGTGTTAGAATCCTCAAAATTCTGCATCAGATTCTACCCTTTATGTTCCTTCGATTTGATGCTTGCGAATACGGGGTAAAGAATCGTTCCGACAGCAGAGTGGGCTTGTTATTTTCTTCTTGATGATTGATGATTGATGTGGTCCTATATTTTTCAAGTCAATTTTCTGAATTCCTCTTTTCCATTATTCATTTCATTCATGATCTGCGAGTTTGTAGGGTTAGTTGCTTCTATGTTTGTTTGTATCCGAATCTAATTTCTGCAACTTTTGGAACACGTTGCTCGACAGATATGGCGTCTTATGACAGCTCAGAAAGGGAAGTGAAGGACAGAGGGGAGAAAGAGGAGAAGAAAGATGAGGAGACGGGTGGATTCCTGGACAAGGTTAAAGATTTCATTCAAGACATAGGTGAAAAAATCGAGGAAACGGTAGGATTTGGGAAGCCGACTGCAGATGTTACCGAAATCCATATTCCCCATATCAATATGGAAAAGGCAGAAATAGTCGTGGATATTCTCGTGACAAACCCAAATCCCGTTCCCATCCCTCTCATCGACATAAACTATTTGATTGAGAGCGATGGGAGGTCACTCATATCTGGATTGATTCCTGATGCTGGGACGATACATGCACATGGCTCTGAGACTGTAAAGATACCGGTTTGTCTTATATATGATGATATCAAGAGCACGTATACTGATATAGAACCCGGGAGTGTAATTCCTTATAGAATTAAGGTCGACCTCATTGTGGACGTGCCCGTGTTTGGTAGGCTTACTCTGCCCCTAGAGAAGACTGGAGAGATCCCCATACCTTTCAAACCAGAAGTTGATCTTGATAACATTCATTTCGATAAGTTCTCTTTTGAAGAAACAGTTGCCACACTTCATTTGAAGCTGGGAAACCAGAACGACTTTGACCTCTGCCTTAACGATATTGACCTTGAGGTGTGGCTGTGTGATGTGAGCATTGGCAGCGCCGGACTCACTGAATCTGCGAAAATTGAAAAGAAAGGGTCCAACTTCGTGGACGTTCCCATCACGTTTAGGCCCAAGGACTGTGGCTCTGCTCTTTGGGATATGATACGAGGAAAAGGAACAGGGTACACCATAAAAGGAAATATCAACGTGGACACACCTTTTGGGGCTATGAAGCTACCTATAACCAAGGAGGGTGGCGAAACTAGTCTTAAGAAGAAGAAGGAAGATGGAGGCGACGACGATGATGAGGTATCTTAAATTCTTAATCTGTGTTTTGCTGATACATACTTGTTCAATTCTTTCCCTATAAATGAAATACCTAAAGCCTTACAGCAATAGGAGCATTGAAGTAGCCCATCTCATTTCATTCCCTCTAACTTGTGCTAATGATTAAACTCAAGACAAGCATATTTCCTTTATCTTGGACTTTACCCAATAAGGGTAAAGGGACAATCAACTTCCAGAAGACAAGTCCTTTTCGTCTACGGCATTCTCGTTCTATACCTGATTAGTTGCTTAACAATATTAAAAAGTTTCATCATCCCCACCTTCCCTAATCCAACTGTTCCAATGGAATGATAAGAAGCCTTCACTTGACATTGATTCTTGGTTTGCAGGAATGAAGAGTAGCTAGTGGTGGAAGCTATGCATCCTGGCATGCATTGTAGCATTCTACAAGTTTGCTTATTTTCCCAGTGAATGTCTGAAACTATTTGTGATTTGTTGTTTCTCCCTTTGTGATGTTCCCCTAATTGGCAGTAAACATATTTCTTGAATACTTTGTGTAAACTATTATTTATATTATTAGCATGCATGAATATCGCAAAAATAAATGACTTTACCACTATATTATTTTGGTTGGCTTGATAAAAATACATATGAAAAAAACATAATATCTACAGTAATTATTCATTAAATATAGCTAAAATTTGCAATTGGGATTGTCCAAATTATAAGGTGGTGGCTACAGAATAATATTTAGTCATTTGAAAAATGAAATAAACCTGAGTCGTAATTATATTAATTAAGGTAGATTAAGATTAACGTTGAATTTCAAGAGAGGACTTCGCTGGTGAACTGTCTTTACATGCTGACTTTTTTCTTACTTTTCCTTTTGAATTTTGAAGTCTCCTTTTCTGCAGCCATTTGAGAAATGCATAATTAAATAAGGCTGCTTCTGAAATGGGTTTTTATTGTATGCATGCATGCGGTCATTTAAATCTATAACAGAATTAATTAATTTTGAATGTGAATGTGAAGAAAAATAAAAATAAAATAAACAGTGGAATATATAATACATCATTCATTGCACATATCTAAATCAATGGCTTCAGTACTGTGACAGTACATTGTATATGGCGGCTGTAAATATTTGAATGTGATAGCAACAAGTGCATGGAGGAGTTGTGCTTTCATCCATTTTAAAATTTAGTAAATTGGGTTAATATAAAATTGTATCTAATAATCATTATACAAAACTTGTGTGCACAATTATTAATTAAAGTTTATAAAATAGAGTAAGAATGATAATTATGTATATGAAGTAATATTATTGTTTAGTTAATTTTACACAACTACTATGTGTGGCAAACTCCACTTATTGCAATTAAGAGACGAGCAGTAGATGTATGGCTGCATAATGCAACAATAAAAACTTTTTGTTGGTATTAGTGGTAATAATGTTAGGACTATACATAGCTATAATTTAGGTTAGTGAAGGGACATGATAACCCTTTCACTCAAAAATATCTACAAGCATAAACACCAAACTTCTATGGAGTTGTTTGACTTTTTTGTGTGGCAAACATAATTAGTTAATTAACTAATCCCTATTTTGATCAAACGTGACCACTTTAGTGGGACGAAAATAATATTTAATTTGATTTTTTTTAACTCGACCAAAATTTATTTTGAATGCCTATGAGGGTGTACTTTTGGTAAATTTCACTAGATTTAAGAGTAAACTAAGTTTTTTTTTTATTATTAAAGCTTCTCTTTTAAAATTCTGGATTAATTACATTAAATTTAATAACTATAAAAAAGATTATTAAGACTACCTATTTGCTAGTAGTACTTCAAGTTGAGTTTATTATTTTGGAAGAGGACAAAGTTGGACTCATTATAATTCATGGTGTCTTCACTTTTCCAAATTTAGAGAGTGCTGAAACTTTGACTATGATTACTAAATTAATATTTTATATATAGTCTCTTAAAAGTGCTTTTAAGTATCTTCACGTTTCCAAATGTAGAAGCTTTAATTATATTAATTAACACTACTACCTAATATAAAATTCAATTAAATCACTATATTTAGTATCCCGCAAAGTTGATCACTTCAAGATTCCAATTTACATCAAATTGCTATTTCATGAGTAAAATTAATACCAAATAACTAAAAATAACTCCAAGATATGCAAATAGTAAATTTACATCAAATTGTCACACCATACCACACACTCACAAAAAGTCACTGTAGAGAGAAAGAGACTAGGGCTAGGGCAGGGGTGAAGAACCAATAAATTAATTAAATAACTTTTCAAAATTCTTGATTGATTAAAGATTATTAAAGATATGACCATCAAATATTTCCTTGTTTTCTGCTCATTCATTGAATCAAACCCTCTTTCTTCCTCATCATATAATTAATTTATATGAAAGTGTGGATGTGAAAATAGTTGATAAACATGCATGCAAGGAAACAAAGAAAGTCCATTCCAAAGGCAAAGTATGCCTCTATCATTAATTTAGCCTTAAAAAGGAAAGCTGCCACACATTACTCCATAATACTACAAAATTCCCACTGTCATTTCCAAACCAACTTGTTTCTGCTTTTAATCTCTTCTTCTTCATTTAATTTACTCCCCCTCTGCATATCTTGAAATCCCACACAGTCTTAATTTTCTTCTGTAGTTGGAGTTGTGTGTTTATTACTCTCTACGATTGCCAAGCTGCTTCTTTGGAGTTTAGAGTAGTGGAATATAAATATGGTAACAAGGGTGAGATGCAAAATATTGACTTGTGCACTCATCACAACATCTTAATTAGCCTCCTCTATTTGCAGCAGCAGCAGCAGCCTTGCAAGTATGCACACACAAATTAACGAATTCTTTCACTCTCTCGATCTCTCTTTCTGATCTATTGTATGTATCTAAAAACTTGATCTTACAATAATATAATTTGTTTGTAATGGCAGTTGGGTTTGTGGGGATGACGTCATACGGTGGTAGGTAGGGTTGATAAAGATTAGGGTTGTCTGTGTTGTGGTGATGATGAAGGTGGAAGATCATTACATAGTTAGGAGGAGCGGCAGAAATGGGATTTTGCAGCAGAAGAAGTCGGAGGGGCATAGAGGTAAAATGAGATGGAGGTTGGAGTCGGTGGTGCTGCTGGGCTGCCTTACGGTGTCGCTGCTGATACTGCCGCTGGTGCTGCCGCCGCCGCCGTTTCTGCTGCTGCTGCTCCCCATCTTCATCCTCGCTCTCCTCATGTTCTTAGCTTTCATGCCCTCCTCTAATGCACGCCAACCCACCTATACTACATATCTCTAATGGAATTTATTTACCCAAAACCATCTCTTATCTCTTCTTTTCTTTTTCTTTCTTTGTCCCACTTAATTTGACTTGTAAGTTTGTTGGTTTGTAGCTTCATGTTGTTTAATTGCACTTTGTACTACTCATAATGTCCAACAAGATAGGCAACTCCTTCCATCTTTTATTGAAATTTGTAAATTGAGAAATTTGACAATAGACATGTGAAATCTATTGGAATTTTAAATTCCGTACAAGTTAATTTAATTGGTTTAACATTAATATAACAAGCATCCATTATTACACAACAACACAACATGTAATAAACACAACATGTAATAAAAATCTTATGACTTCAAGTTGAATTACTTGGAACTTGGAAAGAGATCTCTAGAAAAAACATGCAATTTTATTATAAGTAGCCACCCCCAAAACGAGAAAATAAAAAATAGCAATTAATTGTTGATGATTTAAATCTTCATTCTTCAAAATCCTACTACTATATAAACTGCAGCCAAAGGAAAGGGAGTTATAATTGGGCAGGAACAAGCATATAATAAAGATGTTGATGAGATTTCCAACCATTTCATACAGTTTCTCTTACATTAGGTTTTGCAAAGTGCCTCTACAAGTAGGTAGGTAGGTAGGTATATGTCAAGCACAGATCAAAGGCCTCAATTCAAAACACTACATTAAAAGCTACCTAACATCATCGTTACGATGTCTAATGTTTCTTCATTATTTTCTATACCATGACCACTGCAAAAGGAAGGGTTTCCACTGATCATATTCTTCACAATAATACCACACCCTTAAACAGTGATGAAAGATGGAGGTAGATGCTGCTCCAACACCGCCAGTAGCTCTCTCCTTTGCCCAGGCTCGTCCAAAACCACCCCCCCAAGCCTCCGAGCCGCTTCCACCAGCTGCCCCCGGTTCCTTTGGGATAACAACCGCCCTCCCGCCTTCACACACTCCCTATACAGTGGCAGGTACGCTATTGCCACCCTCAACGGGGTCGGCAGGTCCCTCAAACAAACTGGTGACTCCCCCCATCTCAAGATCTGCACTATGTTTGAAAAGTGTACCTCTCCTTCTCTTAGTCCATCTAAGAATGCCGCATCACACCAGTGTTCTTTCAGAAAAGCCCTTAACTCGGGAGCAATCGCCTCATCTTCTGATCTGGCAATGCTGTCAGCAACTGCATAGGTTGCAACAGGGTCCCCTAAAAAGTCTGAATGGAGGAGGAACGCTACCCCATCAAGAGATCCACCACTTCGCTCACCAGCAGCCTTAAGTATTTCAATACTGAGGGCAGCGAGGACATGCTGTGGAACGTGAGGGAGGAGATACGATGCTACACCTACTTGGCTGCTTGATGTTGCAGCTGTAAGGGCCAGACAGAGTTCCATGTCTCGACAACCTCTTTGAACAAACCACTCAACAACTGGCATGCAACCCCTCTCAGCAGCTCTCATCAGAGGACCCAAGAAAGCCATGGCATTACCCTCCTCAACTAAGCATTCCATAGTGCCGATTTTACCATAGTGTGACGCAAAACCCAAGGCCAGATCAACATCCACATCCAAGCTGTTTCTTTGAGCAATCTAATACACGAATATAGAAGAGAGTCAAAAATCAGTGAATCAGCTTAGAAGTAGGAGTACTTAATTATACAGAGTACAAGCTGTGTAGGGTATTGGACCCACAAGTTATCAATAAACTTGCAACAATATAGAAATCTATAACTGCTTTGGGCAACTAAAAATATAGCAAAACCTTGGGCAGGTAGATGGTAGTGAGAAGAGAGTCAACAATCACACAATAAACTACGCCAACCATGAAAAATGCAAGACGGAAATAATGTTCGTCCTAGAACACAAAATTATACAAGAAGTATTCACAGAAACCGTATAGTCAAGTACAGTATGCTTATCAGCAGACATTAAGAAAAGCTTACCTGCAACAAAATGCGAACAAGCTCAGTACTCCCGAAGCGTGAAGCCTCCAAAAAACACTGATTAACATTGTCTGCACCTCCTTCAACTAGCATGCCCAACAATCCTTGGATTGCAGTAGCTGATATACCGGATGCCCAACCAGGATCAAATGAAGTAGAGAAGAGAGTAAGTGGGAAGCAAGCTGCATCAAATGCTTCAGTAAAATCCTTCCCAGTAAGATGGTTGCCTGCAAGGTCTAAGAAAGTCTTGAAAGCAGATAACTGCAGTTGGATCTCGACAGGAGTATTATGGCCTACTCTGTCTCTGTTTCCCTGACAGCGAGAATGGAAACTTATACATTTAAGAGCCCACTCAGTAAATTTTTGAACTTTAGCACCAGCTTCAGCTTTCAAAACTTCGTCCCCGTTGCACTCTTGAAGCCTCTCATGTAATCTGTCAGGATGGACGGTGAAAATGCTCAAACAGATGCAAAAATGCCGGTAACACACCCAAAGTGGAAGAAAAAACTAGATAAGTTTCACTACTAATTGAAGCAGTACTACAGAAGCCAAGATATCAATAACTTTTTCTCTTCATGATAAAAATTGTAAAGTGGGTTTTGATATTGTATAAGCAATTCATCAAAGATTGACTCAATGGAAAAGGAACACCTTTAGCAAATGTTGAGCATTAAAATTAACTTTATGTAGCCTGATAAGTTTGACCGAAATATAATTAGTAATACAGTAATTTTAAGGAATACAGGAGCTTGCCAGCCTATTAACATATGGCACAATCATCAAATTACTTTCCAAATGGATTTCCAAACAGTACAAGAGAAATTGGAGATTCCATCCATTTAAGATTCAAGAGCATGAGAGGCGGAGTAAGGACCCACACTACTTGAAGCTCAAAACCCTTTGGTTCTAATGAATAATTTTGATCAAATGATAAAATTCAAACTAGTCCTATACCTATATATTGATAGATATGAAACATGCCCGGACAAAGGTTATTAATTACCTTTGCGCCATTACGGTAACAGTGTCAGCAAGGCTCATTGTGCGACTTTGGCAAGCAGAAACACATGAAGCAAGAAATGAAGTTCTAAGTGCTGCTCGAGTGAAGTCATATGCCCCATTAGCAATAATCTTTTTGATTAATCCATTAATTCCATATAATTCTTCTTGTGTGCTCAAAAACCAGATTGAATCCAAAGCAATGCACAGAGCATCGTTTAGAGTCTGAGGATCAGCCAACAAGATCAGACTCTCAGCAAGTTCCCAATCGTGAGAACTCACAGAACCCTGAAACAACCGACCTAATTCAATTCTATCTTGTCGACTGAGCTTCCTCCCACTCTTTCCAAGCGGAGAATCAGAAGCAGCCAATCTGGATTTCAGTTTCTCTGCTCCACAGCTACAAGAGCTAGTGCTGAAATCTTCCTTAACAGCAAGCGGAGCTTCTCTTGAGAAAACCACATTTTCATGGCTTTCTCCCTCGCACTTCTCTGAACTAAAGGCAGCAATCTCAGATCCATGTTTCCCCTCATTGCACATCCTCGATATTTCAGTCTCGGCAGTTTCCATTGCGACCATTTGAATCTCAGAACATTGAGGCTCGTCCATATTGATCTGATGCCCAATGTCTAAGCCTTTGCTTTCGATTTCACTTCCAGGCCCACCTTCCGTTTCAAATATATTCACCTTCTTTGTTTCCATTTGTCTTAAGCTCTTAACATGACAGGAAAGGTAGCAAAAAGAACTTAAGAAACTCAGTTTTTCCAACTTTCACCCATTCCTGTACTTTTAGATAAAACCTCAGACCATAAATACCTATACTTTTACCCTATGAGTGCAAGAAAACACTGATAACTTCTCGCACAGAAAATCCCAAATCCAAAATTCTTAATTTCCTTTATTATCAAGAAAAATCCTAACCAAAAAGGGGGAACAACGCAGGTAAACCGGATAAAAATACCAGTTCAGAGATCAAAAACCCTTCTTAACACACAAACGAAAGCAACCATCTATGCACCCATAATTATACAAAACAAAAATTTACAGAAGAGCAAACACCCGAGGGGAAGATATCCAGATTCCGCAGCCTTCCACCCTTGAATCACGGGAATACCTCCACCATCTCCCTAAACATCGGGAAACTCAAAAACCCTTCACCTCCAGACCTCCAAATATATCAGAAGCAGATCCCTCTACCAAATTCCTATAGCCAAAAAAGTCATACGCATCAATAAAGCAAAATCTCCCCGAATATAAAAATCAAATACCCAGATGATGACGCGAGGGGACGAAGAAGAAGATACAAAAAGGAAGAGACCCAACAAACATTAATCAACACAGCTGCAATAATTTGAAATAAATGAATTAAGCAAAACAAAAAAAAAAAAAAAAAACAAAGCAATCAAACAAGTGCATAAGGCATCGAATGAATTTTTCCAGAAATATAGAAAGAGAAGGAAAGAAACCTAAATAATTATGAGTGGAGAGAGGTAGAGAGAGAAGCCATGTTGGTAGTTGCCTCTGTCTTTCTGTGTATGGTCCTCACTCCTCAGCTCTTTTGTTTTCTTCTGTTTTTTGTTCGCCAAAGTTGCTGTTTTTCCATCACCACTTTTCAAGCTCTCTTCTTTTCCTATTCATTCAATAAAATAATCAACTCTTTTTCTTCATATTCAATGATTTCCTTTGCTTTCTTTCATTCATTATTACTCAAATATTAATCAATATTAAATAGCAAGAATAGTCATAAATGATAAACCACTAATCTTAACAAGGAAATAAAAATGAAACATGGTGATAATATCATATTCTTAATTTTTACCTTATAAAAAAATACATCTTGATTACATAAACCATTTGATTTAATAGATTGTTTACAATTTTAGCAGATTTACTTACTACTACTAGCTAGTGAGAGTTTATTTTACTCACCCCATCATTTCATAATGTATTTTATTATTTTTACTTGCCTTTAAATTGAGTGGAGCATATAATTTATTGTGGGCCTAAGGCCCTACATGAGTGGACCAATTTATATTTTCATTTATTTCATGTCTGCCTTTTGTCCACATTGTCATTCATCCACCACCAAGAATCATACACCATCACCAATCATTATATATTTTTTATTTAATTATTGAATTATTGAAATATGAAATTCAAAACCATTGATATCCCAATCCCTCCATGTTAGATGAAAATTCGTGAATTTTGTTTCTCCATTTGTCTTTCCTATTTTCTTGTTTTTTTATTTAGAATAAAACGTGCTCTTCTCTTAATCTTTTTTTTTCCTCTTCTTTTCGGCCACCTTTTCCTCTCACACCAAGTAACACACAATTGATAGAGACAGAGCATCTTTTAATTTCCCACTTTGTTTTTATTGAATTATTACTATTATTACACCAATGTGACTTCTCTTGTTTCAGGACAGGACCCAGATTCAAGATTGTCAATAGTCGAGGGCAGTTGAGTAAATTCATGTAGACGGTGGGCTTTGCTGGGATGTTTTGGGCTCGTATATGATATATTAACAAATTTTAGGCCCAATAATGTAGACTATTAGGCCCAGTTCCTCAGGGGCTTCGATGTACTTTACAAGAGCACTAAAAATTTAAATTTTAACACCATTTTTTAATATTAAAATGCATACTTTATGCTTAGTGTGTATTAATGGGGCTGGATTCGTTGGGCCTCTCTAGATTTCTAGACTTCAACTGTTAATAATGTTTGTGAATTGGATTCTTTAAGACACTATGACACTACCCTTTTTTTATATTCTTTCCTTTCCCCAAACATATTCCTCTTTTCCATTTGGATAGTTTTGCATTTTGCGCCACTGAACTTGTCTAATTGCATTTTGCCCCCTCAACTTTCAAAATTAGCACTCCATGATTTTTGTAGATATTGCATTCGTATGAGGCATAAAAATGTTGATTTACTAATTTAATTTTGAGAAAAATAATCAATTTACTCATATATTTATTTTTTATTCGAAAGATCTTCAATTTTTCAACTTCTTTACGAAAATTCACTAGCAAACTTGGGATTTTTATAGTTCAAAGTATATCTTTTAGTTTTCAATGGCGTGATTTGGAAATTGAGGGTTGTTGAAGGATGCAAATGTGTAGATGTAGAACACTGATTACTTAGAAATAGTAAAAGACCAAATAAATCAAAAAGAGAAAGAAAAAGCATTGCTTTCGAACAGCACAATATATGTATGTGTTCGGATTGACATTCAAGAAAATCTCACCACCTCTGCTCCGACTCTTGGAAAAAACCCTAGTCATATTGTTCCACATCATTGATCTTATTGATCCGTGTGTCCGAATTTGTGTTTTTCCTGTTCTTGGTTAGATTGTTCAAGTTTCATAGTCTGAGCTTAAGATGGATGAGGAGTACGATGTGATAGTGCTCGGAACCGGTCTCAAGGAATGCATCCTCAGCGGTCTTCTCTCCGTCGATGGCCTTAAGGTTTCCATTTTCTATTTTTACATTAACTTTCAAAAAGTAGCTGTTTGAGAATCCAAAGGTTTGATTTTTAGCTATTTATTAGTGATGATATGCAATTGGGAGATTCATTCTGATGAAATGAATCATCTTTGTTGTTTATGCAATCAGATTTAATTTGTTTTTGTGATCCATTGGTGTTGTGTGTGATCCATTGATCTATGGATCTCAGTCACTTTCATTTGCTGGCAAATCAGCTCGCTCTCTTTCAAGATCACATCTGATGTCTTTGAATATGGATTGCAAAATTTCAGTTCAATGATTATGCAATATATTAAGTTCCCACGCAGGCGTGGTGTTAATGTCATTCTCTAGTCTTCTTATTCTCAAAGATGTGTTTTTTTTGCCATGTCATCTGAGCTCATTATAGTTTTTTTAGTTAATGAAGTTGAAGTGAGTTTTATTGTCTGTATATGTTCAGAAAAATGCATTTTTTGCTACCCTTGTTGTACATCAAGCCTTAGTTTTAGTTCAAGTCATTTGAAGTAAACATAGTGCAGCTCACCTTGATCCCAATGCTTACACATCCTGTCATTGAAGTTCTTGATCCTATGATTCCCATACTGTTGTGGACCTGTGGTACTTCCTGCCGTGCAAATGTGTTTGATATTGGTTTTATTTCAGAATGATCTTATAATGCTCCCTCCCTTCCCATGAACATGCATTTTCCATTTTTATACCCACAAATAGCCCAGAATCTTCACCCTAATGATAACCACATATTTACAGAAAGTACCACTATGAGTCCCACCACTAGTTTTTCTTTTCGTTTTTTTTTCTTTTTTATATGTTTTTAGCATGAATGTGTAGTTGTGTACAATACAATTAGCTTCTTTTCATTACGTACTACTCCTGATTAAAACTTTTACCTTCTAATTGTCTATGTACTGGTTTACAATATTATTAAATTAATTAATAAAATTATTTTGACCTTGGAACAATTGTATGTCAGTAATCTTTTGGGGTTGATGTCTTTCGGTCTTTGCTAATAGGTTCTGCACATGGATCGTAATGACTACTATGGTGGGGAGTCAACTTCACTTAATCTTATTCAGGTGTTCCTTTCTTTCACTCTTGAATAGAATCCCAGTGCTATAAAAATTCCAATATGTAGTGATTATTTATGACATGGAATCCTTCCCACGGCCACAATCTTATCTTTTCAATGTTTTTGATGACTCAGCTTTGGAAGAGGTTTAGAGGAAGTGATAAACCTCCAGCTCAGTTGGGTGCTAGTAGAGACTATAACGTTGATATGATCCCTAAGGTTTGTATTATCTAGACACCATGCATGTTCTTTGAATCCTTTGGCTAAGCCTACGCTCGTTTACTAAAGCTGCTACTTTTCCTGACCTCAGTATATTATGGCGAATGGTGCTCTTGTTCGTGTTCTTATTCATACGGACGTGACCAAATATTTGAACTTCAAAGCTGTTGATGGCAGCTTTGTGTACAACAAAGGAAAGGTAATATACTGCTTTTATTTCTTTTTCTCTTTCAGACTTTGGCAGTTTGTATCTATTCGTGTAGTGTGGGTGGGTATAGGTTCACTTCAATACTGATTGAATTATTTGGTAAATGTAATGCAATAGATTCACAAGGTGCCTGCTACTGACATGGAGGCCCTGAAATCTCCTCTCATGGGCATCTTTGAAAAGAGGCGTGCACGGAAATTTTTCATTTATGTCCAAGATTACAATGAAAGCGACCCTAAAACACATGAAGGCATGGATTTGACTAGAGTTACCACTAGAGAACTCATTGCGTAAGCCCTCTAGAATTCTAGCTTTATCATTCGAAGATCTGAAATTTCAGAATGATTGCATGTTATTTTTGTTGTTTAGGCAATGAATTGAGAATTATTTTGGAATTTCATCGGGACTATGTTATCTTTTCTTGGTTTTAGCGCACTCTTAGAATATGCATAATCCTTTTTGCATAACTAGCCTTTTGTTTGTTTAGTGTCATAACTAGAACCATAAAATTGATAAATACATGGTTTTATTTGGCTCTTGCTGAAGGTATGTGGTGTGTCGTTTTTTTACTCGTAAGCTTTTAATATCTGATATTTCGAAATCCACGCAGAAAGTATGGCCTTGATGACAACACTGTTGACTTTGTTGGTCATGCACTAGCTCTCCATAGAGATGACAATTACTTAAATGAACCGGCACTTGATACTGTGAAAAGGATGAAGGTATTCTTATAGTCTACCCAAAAGAAGTGCTCAGATTATTATGTCTTAAAATACAGTACTACAAAACTTATCACTAATATTTTCTTTTGAGTGGTAGCTTTACGCAGAGTCTTTAGCACGTTTTGCTGGAGGTTCACCATACATCTATCCTCTGTATGGCCTCGGAGAGCTTCCCCAGGTCTACCTCTTTCCTCCTGCTTGCTCATGAATTATTACTTTGTTTTTTATTTTCCAATTTCAATGTCCTTCCTCTAGAATATATGTTCTGGCTGATATTGGAGTTTCATTTCTATTGCTTGTCACCAGGCATTTGCTCGTCTAAGTGCTGTATATGGCGGAACCTACATGTTGAGCAAACCTGAGTGTAAGGTAATTCTTCGGGCCTTCTATTCCTCATCCTCGGACACTATCCACCGCCCCTTCCTCTTTAACTCCAGTGCACCAAGCAGAGGAATTTTACATCGCCAATAAATAAAAAAGGACGAGATGATGCTTCTTGCTTCATTGTCACCAAAGTTTGATTTTGGTCTTCAAATTTTCTTTTCTTTCAATTTTTGAAGACTATATTTATATGCAAAAGATATTTGCCATTATATAAAATAGTTTGTTTTGAATAAATTTGTACTTCCTACTTTCTTGTACAGTGTACTAAAACTTTGGCTAAAACATCCACAAGTACTGAATCCTCCTAAATTGAAGGGAGATCATCTGCAGTTATTGTTTAAATAAACCAAGTAATATTGACCTTTATCTCACAATAGCCCACTTTGTCACTGTTCTTTTCACTTAGGATGTTTCAAGTTATGTTCTTAAGTTGTTGTTGACGGTACCACTACCATGAGCTCTCACTTTTCACTTTTGACTTCTAATTTACAGTGACGTTGGTGCTCTCTTTTTTGTGTGTAAAATGCAATTCACGTGCACTGATACGAAGTTATTTAATTCAGGTCGAGTTTGATGAGGAAGGGAAGGTATGTGGTGTTACATCAGAAGGTGAAACAGCTAAGTGCAAAAAAGTTGTATGTGATCCATCCTACCTAACAAACAAGGTAACTTGTTTCTATTTTTCATGTTTTATTTATAAGCTTTTTCATCACTGCATGATGTGTAAACCGGATTGATATTCAAAAGCAATTTGTAAGTGGTATTAAAGTTTAGTATCAGGAGTCAGTGATGTCAATGCTGATATGTTGTTAAACTTTCTGTAGTTTCCCCAGGCTCTCTGCGTTGCTTATTGGCCGATTTACTAGTCTCTTCCTCAATCACTTGATCCCGTAAATAACGATAACCTGTTTGTTCTTCTAGGTTAGGAAGGTTGGCAAAGTCGCTAGAGCTATTGCTATCATGAGCCACCCTATTCCGAACACCAATGATTCCAATTCAGCACAAGTTATTCTACCCCAGAAGCAGTTGGGTCGCAAATCGGACATGTAAGTGACTCCCCAAAATGATCGTTATGTGAGATGTATTACCTTTTTAGCCATTTTGATTTTTTGCTTTGCGTAATCAGCATTATGCTATTATCATTCCCCTGAAAACTGTGGAAACTTCTTAATATTTTTATGTTTTGCTTTCTAGGTATTTGTTCTGCTGCTCCTATTCTCACAATGTTGCCCCAAAAGGAAAATACATTGCATTTGTATCGACTGAAGCAGAAACTGATCACCCAGAGAGCGAACTCAAACCTGGCATTGATCTTCTAGGACCTGTGGATGAGATATTCTTTGAGACTTATGACCGATTTGAACCAGTCAACGAACCTTCTCTGGACAATTGCTTCATATCAACAGTAAGTTTCTAGACAAAGTTATTCAAGATTAGTGCTTGATTACTTATTGCTTCCCTTATTTGTTCTTACATAACCCTAACACGACAGAGCTATGATGCTACCACTCATTTCGAGTCCACTGTCGATGATGTGCTGAATATGTATAGCTTGATTACAGGAAAGGTAAGAATCAAATCTTCCAACCTGAATCTTACCAGACTGAGAGAGTTACCTCTTCTTGAAAATTTACACCATTGTCGCGAATATCCCAATGTTGATAACCACCATTATTTGGTCACTTTTCAGGTTCTGGATCTTAATGTAGACCTAAGTGCTGCAAGTGCTGCTGAAGAATGAGAAGACAGTTAGTGTTTGCACATAACCATGCTTTTATCCTACTAGTGCTCTATGTACAAGCAATGATAGAAGAATTTGGTTGTAAAATGGCAGAAGTGAATGCTTGACTTGTTGGCATCACTCCACGTTTGTTGTCGTTGGTGTTTGTGGAAAATCATGTGCTTGGCTCTTACATGTATGCTCCAACCTTCCTTTCGTACCGAAAAACGAAAAACGGGTCGAGTTGTTATATACATATACGACTGTCTTTAGCTTATCCAAGCTCCACTTTTATCAGTTTATGCAATTGCTACTCATTCCCTTGTTCCAAACTTTTTATTCCTTAATTATGGATATGGTGTTTAGGCTAATCTTGTTTTTTACACTACACATCTTGTATACGAGACTGTCTATGTACGAGCTGTAGCTCGGTTCAATTTGGTTTGATTCATCGTCCATTATAAAGAAATAGGGTACGAGTTGTAGCTCGTTTCAGTTTGGTTCGATTCATCATCCATTATGAAGAATAGGGACGTAAATTGACAGTTGATGCTCAATAATACATAAGCATCAAATCTGGTTATGTTTGGTTAATAAAGAAATACTCCCTCTGTTTTTTAATAAGGGTCCAATTTTACTAAATCACACATATTAATAAAATGAAAATTTTACTTATATACTCTTTATTGAATAACATAATAAATACATTCATATAAATAATATCAAATTCTAATAAGTATTAAATAAGGACAAAATTGAAAGATTGTTATAAATATACTCTAAAATTTTGAAAGATGACACTTTTTAGAAACAAGAAAAAAAGTGAAATAGGACACATTAAAAAACGGGAGTATATTATATAATGTAATATGCTTATCCTTGTAATAATTATGAAAATAATACTGAGTGATATTGACTAAAAAAATCCCAAATCTTTCAAAATTTGCAATTTCCATTATAATTTAAAGTTTAACTAATTAATATCTCAAATTTTATTTTACTTGCAATTGTCACTATTATACAATAGAATGCTAATCATCATCAATGTACTGAATATATATATATAAAAAAAAGGCTATAGAAATATAATGATCTTTCGCCGTTTTGGCGATGTCGTACTGCGATCAAATCTAGCCCAAGTTTTAAATTTTCTTGATTTACCCATAACTAGATTCTGTTGATTTTAGCTAATTTGGTGAAGCGTTTCGCTTACTATTCGATTTGCGTTTCCTTTCTCAAGCTCTGATTTTTAACGCATCCCACCTAAGTTATGGAAACTACCGGTGGAATCTGAACTTCTGAAGCCCACTTTTTTTCTTCTTCTTCCTCCAAGATTTCCAAGTTATAAGAAGATCGGCATATCTACGTAGTATCTACACACGCGAAACAAATGGGAATCTGGAATTGGAGAAGCGAGAAGTGGAGTGGGCGGAGATGGGCGTTCACTGCGTTTCTGGGAATAATGCTGATTCACGGCCTGGCCATTTTACTTTTTACTAGAGGTTTTCTTCTTACTCGCACGGAGCTTTCCCAATACAGCGAATGCAACGACGTCGCAGAGTCTCCCTGCTTTACCCCTGCTCGTGATCAAAGTGCTAATGGGAGTTGCTGGACCAAACCTGTTGTTGGCCGTCTTGTTATCATTGTTCTAGATGCTCTCAGGTTGACTCTTTTGCTATTGCTCTTTGGGAGTATTTTATTCTCTTATTTATTCGTTGGTTTCTAATTTCTATTAATTTTTTCTCCTTTTTTTTCCTTCCAATTGATTACGAGGTACTCTCTTTGTAGGTTTGATTTTGTTGCTCCCAGCACATTTTTTGCAGGTATGTATTCTTTACATTAGTAGAATGTGCATCTTCATGCTTGGTTATTGCTTTCACAAGGACCCTGTTTGTATAATACTGTGCTAGCTTAGCCAAAAAAATTATGTTTTAATTTTTTTCTAGAGAAAAAGCCGTGGATGGACAGGTTACAAGTGATGCACGGACTTGCTGCTCGGAACCAATCATCGACAAGAATTTTCAAAGCTATAGCTGACCCCCCTACCACCAGCTTGCAGCGTCTAAAGGTTAAATTCTGCATTTTCCTTTTGTGCGTGAATCAACATACTCTTGTACGGTTCTTCCAATACATCAAGCTACTTCAACCTATGTACTCTCTTGGTTATGAGAAATCCATGCCTTTGTTATCAGTGGAATGGTAGTTTCTCTTAAAATAGACTCGTGTCTTTGTTATCAGTGGGATTATGGAAGTCTTTTCATGAAAGTCAGAGTTGTTTACATCTCAACCTAATTGTTGTTCTTACTTTTCACCATTATCCTTCAACCTGATGTGCATTGTATTTTTTCCCCATGGTCAATACCATCAGGCACGCCTCACCATTCACTTGTAATATGTATGTTGGTGCTGTAATCATTTATGTTTTCAAATTCAGGGCTTGACTACGGGCGGACTGCCCACATTTATTGATGTGGGGAACAGTTTTGGTGCTCCTGCAATTCTTGAAGATAACTTGATACATCAGGTCTACCCTATATCTATTTAATACTTTGACTGAGCATTTCAAATATGTGGTATTCTTTTCCCTTTTTATATATCATGCATTTTAACTCCCTTGCTTATAGTTGGTTCAAAATGGGAAGCGAGTGGTGATGATGGGGGATGATACATGGGTGCAATTGTTTCCAGAACATTTTTCTGCATCTTATCCTTTCCCATCATTTAATGTCAAAGACCTTGATACGGTAAATGGGAATTTGTTATGATTTCTAGATATACTTGTGTGGTCTGTAAAAGTTTATGTGAAATACTCTATCGGCAATCAAATAACAGAAAATAGCACATACTAAGTTTTCTTTCTGTATATTTATTTCTTTTATGTAATTTAAATTCTTCGTTGCTTTAAATTTGTCAGGTTGATGATGGGTGCATCACGAATTTATTCCCCACTCTGTATAAAGAAGATTGGGATGTGCTGATAGCACATTTTCTCGGTGTGGTGAGCCTAGCCGCCTTATTGTTATTTTTTTACTAGCCATTCAGTTTACAATCATCCCCTCCCAACCCACAGAAATACTTATTTTTATATAAAATCCATGATGCAGGATCATGCTGGGCATATATTTGGTGTCGACTCTGCTCCAATGATAGAAAAATTGGAGCAATACAACAGAATTATAGAGGTACTTAATCAGTTAATTTGGCAACTAAAATCAAGTAGAAATGCCAATTCAAGACTTACCATTCCCCATATTTCTTTCCATCACTTTGGGCATCGCAAGTCTTAGATATATGTTTATGACTCTGGGCATGTTTTTTTCCCTATCATAACCATAAACATGATATTCTTGTTAATTCCTCAGAAAGTTGTCGACACATTAGAGAGCCAAAGTGGACCTGGTGGTTTGCATGAAAATACGATGCTTCTTGTCATGGGAGATCATGGGCAGACACTAAATGGTGATCATGGAGGAGGCACTGCTGAGGAGGTGCTTTCTCTTTTTAGTTTTTCTAAGGATATTTGATTACTGCTTAGTACTAGTATCAGTAATCTTCTATGCAGGTGGAAACAGCTATTTTTGCATTAACTATGAAGAAGCCTCAGAATCCATTATCTACTGCAGTTGAGAGTTCGTCTTGCCAATTGGATGTGGTATGTCTATATTTTCGTACCAATACATTTCTGAGTGAAATTTCTGTGCATGGAAAGTTTAATGATCAGGAAATAGATGCACAAGATTAGACGTAATCTCATGGGAGGTAATCATTAAGAAGTTACAAGAGTTGAAACTCAGTTCTCATAATTTTGTATTTGTGATCTTCCTCTTAAACAAGTCAAAGATTCGTATTAAAGGCCCCTGCTACCTTCTTGGCGAACCCTTCACCAATTTTTCTGTGGATGTAACTCTTATTTTTAGCCTTTGAAAATGATCAATCTCCAAGTCTTATGGAAACCAAAAGAAAACATCCCCCCCCCCCGACCATTCAAATAGAAAAGAAGAGGTTGCAAGGCTTGATTCGACTATCCTCATTGATATCTTGAATTCTTGATAAGTTTCTCTAAATTATGTAGGTCAATAAGAACATATAATATAGCTTAATTACTGGTTAACAAACATGATTACAATCCGACAGCTTTCTCTTAATTCTGTTGGTCCTGATATCGCTGTCAAATATAAGATATATGCCAATGGATAAAATAATATATTCCCACTCTACTTTATATTAAAATAAAGAGCGTTGGATTATGTTGTCTAATATCAATTTTAAATATTTGTATGCATCTAATAATAGTGAAATATCAAATTCTTCCCTTAATATACTCTCTTCTTATTTACAGCATGGAAGGCGTGTTTGCACTGATTCAATTCAACAGGTCTGTTAATTGAATCAATCTCAAGATTCTCTAGAGCTTAGTAATAACTAATAAGGTTGTCCAAATTCCTACACTTATTCTACCATCTCTCTGCAGCTTGATTTTGCTGCAACTGTCTCTGCCCTGCTTGGCATTCCATTCCCTTTTGGAAGGTAAACTCATACAAGGACCGTCTCAAAGCCTATTCATTATTTTAAAGTTCTTGACTTTCATTTTCTCTCTCTTTTTTTGTGGTTCAAAAGTAACGAAATGGCCTATTTTCAGCATTGGTCGTGTTAACTCTGAACTCTTTTCGTTAGCTGGTGGTACTTGGAACCAGGAAGAGTTGGCTACTAGTAATGATCATAGTCAATCAGAAGTTCAAAGCTGGATGGTGAATTATATGAATGCCCTTTGTATTAATTCCTGGCAGGTACATGTTTCCTTATCTTTATACTTCTTTCGGCATACAGGCCACTCAGGTTTTCTATCATTTGCTTAGCAAGTAATAATGTGTCCCTGCTGGTTTTTGTCCTAAATAGTATGACTAATCATTATATTCCCACAGTCCCCAGGCAGTTATGATATCAATGTTGTTCAAGTATCCAAGTGCATGAAAGTTATAGAATTCATGCACTTGTAAAATAACTTAACATATTATTCTATTTCTACTTGCTTGACTTGTAATTAGCATTAAGCATATATTTACTCAAATTTTGCTATAAAGAATTAAGTGCCACCACCCTTTTCTACGACTCAGGGTTTGCTTATGTAGGTGAAGAAATATATTGATGTCTATTCATCTTTATCATTAATTGGATTTTCGGAAAAAGATCTGCTGCATGTAGCGGAGCTGTATTCAGAGGCGCAGGAGCTTTGGTTAATCACTTCAAGAAATATTTCGGGACCTTTATCATTGCCTTTAATCAAAAAGCAACTTGATGCATATTCTAAGTTTCTGGAAAGTATTGCTGCACTAGCACGATCCAACTGGACCGAATTTAATTTGAAGATGATGGGCATAGGCTTTTGTATCATGTTAAGTTCACTTTATCTGCATATATTTCTCATCAGAAGGCTGGACAAGTTATGTGGGCTCCACTCTTTCTTATCCGACTACTTGAAGAATTTTTTTGGGGCCAATCTTGCTATTATTGTAATTCTGATACGTGCCTGGAGTTTCCTTTCTAACAGTTTTATTCGTAAGCACCATATCTGATTCATATTCTATTTGTTTGTCCTGGCTGTCTTTGTTCATTGTTTGCTATTTTTCCTCATAGCATTTTACATTGATGCAGTTGAAGAAGGGCGAGTGGCAAGTTTTCTTTTGGCAACAATTGCAATAATTAAGCTACGCTGTGCTATAATGAAGAAGATGATGATACTTGAAGTAGGCCTCTGCCAACATTCTTCCTTTGGTGATTTTGACTCATGCATACACTAAATTCTGATTTTTTTTTTTACTTGCATGGATCCTGATATAAATACATTCCTTTTTGCTAAAATTGTGTTGAAACCTGCAGGCTCTTGTGCTTTGTCTTTTGGTTCCCTTTCTCAGAATCAGTATTGAATTGGGACAATTGAAGCAGGCTGTGAACTCATTGTTCTTGAAGGTTGATCCCTCTAACATGCTTGGAATTGGAAATGATTCTGAGCTCTGGATGTATGTTGCTGAAGTTATTCCGATGTTAGCTCTTACTATTCTTGCATATCTTCTGTACAAGAGCATCACTTCTTGTTCTTATCAGGGAATTCTGAAGTATGTTCTTGCAGGAACTTTATTTAATTATGTGCTCATACTCTTACACTGGGCCTCAGATAGTAGTTTAGTGAGTCCAAACCGTTCACTTTGGTCTATAAAAGGAAATCTAATTCCCCGAGTGATCTACGCTGCTGGACTTCTACAACTCTCATTATTGGCAATAGGTCAACTGATTGATAGGGGGAGATCCTCAAATATGGAACAAAGTCTAGCTGTTAAAGCATTGGCCTTGATATCTGCATGGAGTTCAACGATCATTCTGTTGTCTGGGAAACAAGGCCCTGTTGTTTTCTTGGCTTTGCTGATCGGAGGTTCTTGCTCTACCCAATTCATTATTTTCTTTAGTAATTAATACTAAAAGCCATTTCTCAAAAAAATACTAAATGTGGTGGTCAGTGATTAATATGTTTTATTTGGATTAATGCTCTATAGGTTGGTGCATAATTAGATTAATGGGACTGAGACAGACCACCGAAAATGACAACTCTGTATCTTCACTCTCTTATGCCCTTCCCGTAACCCAATGGAGCCTTCTGGCTGTGTGTATGTTTTTCGCTACTGGTCATTGGTAAGGCGCTTTTTGCTTCTCCCATGTTCATTACATTGTAATAACACGAGACTATGTGATCTTGTTTTTTTTTCCGCTGAAGGCTGTAGTACAGGCCATAACATATTTCTTTTTGCTTTACCCCTCTCATTTCTCCTTCCACCGTGTAGGTGTGCTTTTGATGGCCTCAGATACGCAGCTGCATTTATCGGGTAAGAACACACATCTTCCTTTTCCTTTTTTCTATATAGTTGCAACTTGAATGCTTCTTCAATGTCTATCTATAATACACTTAGTTTGTTGCCAGTAGAGGCTTAGGAGAGCATCGACGTGACATGTATATAGTTCATGGCCAAACAGCATCATTAATATTAATGCATCTGAAGTAGCCATATTCATCAATTTCAGGTTTGATGAATTCAACCTCATTCGACAAGCAATCCTTCTGACTATCGACACATTTGGCTTCTCACACATTCTTCCCATAGTTGCACTTCCACTCGTTGCACGTAGTCATCTGCTGAAGCATAACAAACAACTATTTTCTATCAGATTATGCCAAGTAAGTTCTCATTGAAAGTCCCATATTTAAATGCTCCATTGATTGAAACTTGAGCTGTAAATCTGTAGACTTCTCTTACTGTCTTCAGGTGTATTTGATGTATGGGCTCATTACAGCCATAACAGCCACCTTTACAATGCTATGTGTCACTCTACAAAGAAGGCATCTGATGGTATCCTCAAAATTTCTATTTTTCTTACAACTCTTGTATTCAATGATTCCACAATAATATTACTATTGTAATTTAATGCAGGTGTGGGGATTATTTGCTCCAAAATTTGTGTTTGATATGGTTGGCCTTCTTCTTGCTGACTTTTTGATATTTTTGTCTTCTCTGTATTATACATGAGAATTCCAAACATATTTGTTCACTAATTATGTGTAATTTTACTTTCTTTCTTTTTTTGTCAGTTAGGTTATTTTGACAATCATAGTTCTTGATCTATACATTTGTTCTTTTGTAGCTTTAACTTAATTGAACACATGCAAGTATGCAACACAGAGTACAACGATGGATGAAAAAAACTCGAATCAAATTTATCGATTCACTTCGGTTTGATTTTTGTTGAGAAAAAATAATTGGTTTTTACTTTCCAATCCTAACCTAAGGCTGAAATAAATTTATGAATTTAATTTTCAAATACTTATTTAAACAAATAAAATAAGAAATGGTGAGCCTTTAAAAGTAAGGAACTAAACTAGTGGAAAGAAAGGTGGGTAATTTTTAAAAATAGCTTCTAAATCTATCAATATAGTGCCGGCTAAAAATATGTACTTCATCCGTCCACCAAGCTTCTTCTCACATTTTCTTCTTAGTTCGTCCACTAAATTTCTTCCCACTTTTTTATTTTATTTTTGACAACTCTTTACTCCACTCACAACTCAACATATCATCAATAACGTGGACTTCATTTTCTACTAACTACACACTACTTAATATATATAATCACTAACGTGGGTCCCTTACTCCACTCACTACTTAATACACTTTACACATTATCAATAAAGTGAACCTCATTTTCCACTAACTATATATCACTCAATACACTTTACCCTTTACCAACAAAGTCAATATAATTTATTAAAATTCATGCCGGGTCGAAGTGGGAAGATCAATGGCGGACAGAGAGAGTATTATTATATGATTATATCTTTAGAACTGATAATATAAAATTCTAATCAATAAATAAATTATTTTATTATTATACAAATATAGTTGAGAGATAGATTATTTGTATTTCAATTAACAAATATAGTGGAAATGCAAACTATTTATATTAAGAAATTTATGATTATAAAATTATTATTTTAAAATTAGGATATTATATTTAAAATTGCACAAGAAAGGGCGAAATAGGCCCACCCACGAAGAGCCCAGCTACCAATTCCGTACTCCTCAGTTCGTTCGTATAACCTCTCCTCTCCTGCCGCGTTCAAGCAGGGGCGGTAATCTTCTGCAGCTTTCGATTTCTTTTCGTTCACCATAGGTTTGAATAGAAATCGTTGTTGGTAAACGATGAAGTTGGATGTCAATGCTCTGAGGTATCTGACCAAGGATGACTTCAGGGTTCTTACCGCCGTCGAAATGGGAATGCGCAATGTTTGTTTCTCTTCCCTTACTAATTATTTTTTGTACTTATTTTTTGGTGTTAATTAATTCCTTTCCCTTTCCATTGGATTCATGGGTTTAGCATGAAATCGTACCGGCGGAGTTGATCGACCGAATCGCGTCACTGAAGTAAGTGCTTTTAGTTATTTTCTTCATTTTATTTATACCCTTGGTGTTTGATATGCAGCGTTCTGTATATTTTTAGGCATGGTGGCACGTATAAAGTATTGAAGAATTTGCTTAAGCACAAGCTGGTGCATCATGACTCTTCCAAGTGTCAGTTTATCTCGTCTTTCATTATTGTAGTTTGTGAAGAAAACATACTTCTTCATGTCACGGTTAAGAATAATAGTACCTTATTTGTGTTGTGTATCTTCAAAATTGATTGAAAATTGGAATCTTTTTACTGTCTTGGTTTAGATGATGGTTTCCGGCTAACATACTTGGGCTACGACTTTCTTGCAATCAAGACATTGGTGAACCGTGGAGTTTTTGCTTCTGTTGGCCGTCAGATTGGTGTGGGGAAGGAGTCCGGTATGGATGCCTCACACCTTTTTTGAAGCTTTACGTCGTCTTTGTAGTATAATTGGATGTTGTTTCTGACTAAAGTTTCCTTTCTGAAGATATATTTGAGGTTGCTACTGAAGATGGCACTGTTCTAGCTATGAAGTTGCACAGGCTTGGTAGGGTCTCTTTCAGAGCAGTCAAGTCTAAACGTGATTATTTAAGGCATCGTAAAAGCTTTAACTGGCTATACTTATCACGACTTGCTGCCCTCAAAGAATATGCTTTTATGAAGGTGTGATTCTTGTAGACTATCTCCCCCTTTTAAACTTTTGGGTAGCTTAATCGTATGTGGGGAAAATGATAAGAAAGTTCTGCTTTTTATAGTTAAGTTAGTTAAGCATTCACTTCTTTATGGGCAGGCTTTGGGTGAACATGGTTTTCCTGTTCCGGATGCAGTGGATTGCAATCGCCATTGTGTTATCATGTCTCTCATCCAAGGTTATCCACTGTAAGTGTTTAAGGCCTTAAGCTGTTTATGGTCTAACGGATACGTATTCCATATTTTTTTTATTCACTCGATACAGCTGATTCATCATTTCTAAGTGATGTTAATGTTTATCATCATTACTTCTAATACTACCACCACATGACGACCACTAATAGTATAACAATTCTCGATGTTTATTATTTACTCTTGCTTTTGCTTTTGTACTATGATTGGATTAGAATTACATATATGATCCTGTCTTCTACAGTGTGCAAGTTAAGCAATTGCCAAATCCCGACACAATCTTTGAGACAATCCTTGGCCTTGTTGTTCGCCTGGCGGAGCATGGGCTCATCCATTGTGATTTTAATGAATTTAATATCATGGTAAGCTATTGCCTGATTTCTGGACCACATTCATTATGTTTTCTTGAATTATACAATACACATTTTCTTCAACTTCTTGTTATCTTATTCTTTGGTTGTTTATAGTACTAAAAGCTTATGCATGTTATTAAAAATATGCATAAGGCTCTTCGAATATAATCATCCACCACCATTGACCTTTTGTTATCTAACTTTGTAGATTGATGATGATGAGAAGGTGACAATGATTGATTTTCCCCAAATGGTTTCGGTTTCTCACCGAAATGCACAGATGTATGATTTGTACACCATTTGACAGACTTTATCTCCACAAGGTTCATTATTTTCAGAGATATTAATTTCTTCTGTTTCCAGGTATTTTGACCGCGACATTGAATGCATCTTTAAGTTTTTCCGGAAGAGGTAAGTGGATTATTTTAACCAAATGCTAAGTTATAATAACTAATATGAAAATGAGCTTGTAAGATGCCTGGTCAACTAGATACCTAACACTTTACCATATAATCATTGTCATATATATGTAATCATATATGTTTGTGTAAGAAGTCTCAGCTTAGGATTTTTATCAGATCATTCAGTCAGATTCACTATATATGTAAGGTATAGAGTTTATCTAAAACATGAGTAGTTTGAGGTAGAAACATAGAATATTAAGTACGATTCAAAATATCCATGCTGCTTTCTAAGTTGAATTCAAAATATCAGCTGTAAATATTTTTTATTACTGTCCTTGAGTTACAGTTCAAAGTGATAGTCAGAATCAGTATTTAGTTGCTTCAACAAAGAACACTCTTTTAGAGGCCAGACATTTGACAAGCACTAAGTAATGAATGCAATTTTTACTCCCTCTTACAACTTTTACTCCACTTAAATCTTGGTATTAACGTTTGAATGCTTTTCCTTTTGGTACATCTAATAGGTTTCAACTCTCATTTGTTGTAAAAGAAGTCAGAGATGATGACTCGGAAGTAGAGCTAGATGAAAGTTGCCGGCCTCAGTTTTCTAACATACAGAAAGTATCCGGTGTCCTGGACAAGGAACTTGAAGCAAGTGGTTTCACTAGGAAGGAACAAGTTGATATGGAGAAGGTACAACCTTTGTTAAATAATTTCTTCTGACAAAATGTTTTCTACTACAAAAGTCTAAAGAACTTTGATGTAAAGCTACTTGTTTCAATATCGCACTTGATGCAATAAAGTTGCTTTTATATCTCTTTTGGCAACCTTGACTGAAATTGTAAAGCTACTTCAAGGTTTCCCTTCTTACAGGCTTATATCAGTGCTGACCTGGTCCTTTTTTTATTATGTCTTTGGCATCCTCGTCATAGCTATACATAATAGTTGTTCACTTGTTTAATTAGCTTGACCAGCGGTTCAAAAGAGATACCTAATCATATATTGAACTTTGATGTTTTGTTACTCAGTTTGTTGAGGCTGATGGAGAGAAAGATCTGGGATCTGATTCTGAAGAAGCTGAAGATGAAGATGAAGACGAAGACGAAGATGAAGATGATACTGCAAATCAGATAAATGACGCAAGTAAAAATGGCCTCGAGTCCTTGAGTTTGGTTAGAGAGGTAAGTTTCGCATTTTATGTTTTTATTGTGTGCCTATTGACTAGATTGAGTTTGTAGGACCAAAAATATCGTCACTTTGTACTTGATGCTGGACATGAGTGAAACCGTCACTCTTACATGATAATTTTATGAATCTAAAAACCTATGCTTGCAGGAAGGTGAATCGGTAGACGATCATCAACAGACATCTAAGAAACCTAATCAATGTGGACATATTCCCCTGGTTGAAGGCGATGAAAATTCAGCAGATGATAATTCCGAAAAAGAAGAAGAGGGCGAGGATGACCCTGAACTTGAGAAGCGTCTGAGCAAGCAAAGACAACGAGCCATCCAAGCTGCTCGTGGGAGGAGGAGAGCTATAACCTCAAGAAATAGTTACAAGGACAAAGGTGGGAGGTCCTCGCATAATTCAAAGATCCAAACACAATTAAGTAGCTGGTGAGAATGGATATCGTATTGCACACCTGAAACCGCGGTGAAACAGCTCCAAGGGAACCGCCTTTACACTACCTACGAGCAGGTGCAGTTTGTGCCAGTATCGTAAGGTGCACGATGTGTGCTCCCCCTGAAGATCTTGATCGCCACTTGCAATATCTGTTCTGTAATATCTAATAGCATTCATTTAGTTCTTATTTGATACTAGGGATTATATATTTATAGTTTGTGCCAAAACTGTCATGAATTTTCATTATGTTTTTGTTTAATATATCAATTGTGATTGAGTAATGCCTCAACTGTTACTGCTCACAAGAATCTCTTGTTTTACTCACTTATAAGAGCAATGTTTCTCTAGAGTGCACTTATTTCTTATTGTTATCTTAATAGCACAACTTTATACAACGCCAAAAAAAGAGTTCCTAACATAGTTAAGATATTGCAAAAAATCCTTTAATCCACACACAATCCTTGAATTACATAGCATGTTTGATTTCTGGGGTTGTCCCATTATGTTGTGTAGGTGGAGTTTGCACTTGAATTTCCCTCATCTCTACTTTGAGAAGAGGTGATTCTTGATGATGATGGTCACTCATTGGAGAAGCATTGCCCCTTTTCACCCCCATATTGTTCTTTGCCTTTTGAGCCCAACCAACTAGACCGGCTTGAATATGATCATCGAATATCGCCTTGTTGAACGAACTCCCCATCTTCATCGTTCACCAAAACATGAACCATCAATCATAGGAACCATCAAAATCCCACAAAAATTCAAGTTGGTTTCTAACCTACCTGTGCAACAATGGCATAGAGTGGTAGAGTGCTGTAACTGCAGAGGATCTGCACAAACACCCTGCACCAAGATCCATTCAGTAATGGAGTTTTCACAAAATTTGTTTACCCAACTTAGTGACAACATTCTTCTGATAGTTTACCCTATGACAAGCCTAGTAATGATGAAGCCCACTTCTCCCATGATGCAAGAGTTGAATCCATACATGACCTACAGTTAAGTAGGCGAATCAGTACAGATAATGCACATAAAAAAAGCCTTAGTTTGGAAGAGTTGTAATGGAATCATACCAGCATCCAAAAGAAAACAGCAATCTCGAAGGCGTTTTGGAAGAGAATGATGTGAATCAAAGTGAGGACGAGGCGGGGCCGGTGGAACCAGAAGTGATCGTCAGATGGGCTAACAACCAAGTCTCCTTCAACTGCTATGTGTTTCTGAGCCACTTCTCTTGCTAATTGGATTATTATGTGCTCTAGCTTAGTCCCAACAGCAAGCAAAAGCTGCATTTCGAGTTAGGCCAAAATCTTATCAAAATCTACGCTGCAAATTCATATTATGCTGGTGAAGACATAAGGTTAATCTCTGCTACTTACTGCTAGAGGAATGAAGGATATCCAGAAATACGCGTGCCAACCTGGTCGAAATAGGCGAATGAAAGTGATGTTCATCAATTAAGAGCAAGAAAAAGGGTGGTGCTCTCTCTGAGAAGTTCTTACCATAGACATTCAGCAACAAGAAGAGAACTACAAGCACCCAGAGATACCAACTGCAGTTGGATGTCAAGAATTAGTAAAACAGAGATTATCAATGAATCAGCAAAGGAATCGAGTATGTGGAGTTTCTTCTTCTTCTTCTCGTTCTTCTTCACTCACCTGATTCCAACTACTCTCTTGAAATCTTTTTCGAGAGCACGAGTCATGTACTTGTAAAAATTGAACTTGGGATTCCCTCTGCAATGATTCTACAACATATAATAATAACTCAGACAATGCATGAATCAAGAAACCAAGAGAGGTTTAGGAGTATGTATGTAAATTTTACCATAACAAAGCCGAGCCTGAGGGTGATGTAGTCTTCTTTGCTCACAGAACGAAAGAATTGCTTGAAGAACGATTTCTGAAAGTGGAGAAACAGTGAAAACATAGCAACAGTGGAAAAATATAGCAACTAAATCTCTCCACACATATTTGTGAGTTGTGACTCTTACCAGCCAGCCAAACAAAGATACTCGACCGATGCCCGAAAATCTTGACCTAATGAAGGCATGATCTTGAACATGAGTAACAGTTCTAAGAGCTGCGACATATTTCAAACATGTGAGTGATGTGACCCCTCAAAGAGTCAAAAACAGACTAGAATTAGTAAACATTGCCTTCTTGTGGATCATATTCCTTTTTGAGTATAGCTTCTTCCCAATGTCTCCATTGTTGTATCTGTGCCACAACAGCAACCAATTACAGTATAGTTATAAAATTCAACAGAAACAGAACTAGACTCAGTTACCTTCAATCCCCCAAAGATAAGTGTAAAAGCTGAGAACACCACATGGGAAACTGCTAACACAAATATGAATATGTGGAGATCATGCAGTGCTGTCACAGATAGCAATGGTGCCTTTCCCTATTAACAAAGTAAAACCATCATTCAAAACACGCACGAGGGTGCAATCCAATAGAATACAAGAAAAGGGAGGGGGGAGAGAGAGAGAGACCTTGGCATCACAGTAACCTGCATCACTGGAGGCAGCAGCCAAGAGGCGGTGCGTGGCCGGGATCACAAAAGAGAAGGTGGCGAAGTGGGCGGTGGATTTCAAGTCATCATCTTTTTTCTTGCAAGGGAGCCAGTGATGAGTCCATCCTTTAGGGATGCAAATTTTACCAAGTCTTGATTGAAATGCAGCCAGCATCAGAGATATGAAGCCCAGCAGCATCAACTCTGCATCATATCATTCATTACTCAAGCATCAAACGCTAATATACATGTAGTTTAAGTAGAGAACCAGAATGATACCTTCTTTGATTTTCAGCAAGGCTTGAAACAGAGAAGCCTGGTTCTTCTTCAATAAGTACTACATATGTTTTGAGAAAGACAGATATGTGACTCCTCATAACTATATTCACGAAAATAAATAAATAAATAAAAGATATTGTAGACTGAATTAACCTTGCCAGCAACATGAAGTATTCTTTCTGCTAAAAAAGAAATGGCTACGATAATGGTGCAGACCACAGCCACCACCCATGTTGGAGTATACTCCAGTGAAGCTCCTTCTCCACCTCCTGCCATCTCTCTCTCTCTGAAACACACACGAAGATGTTCTTAGTATCTTCTTTGTATGAGATTCATATATATAGTGATGCTAGAAAATATTGGCAAGATAGGAACTGGAGAAGTCAGTAGTAATAGATATGAAGATGGAATAGGTATGAGTTGAAATAGTATTCAAACCACCAGATTAAGAAGTCTCATGCATAACAAATCCATGATCATATTATTATTATACAGCAAGTAATTACATTATATTGATGAAAGTTGGTGCCACATATGTACATATAGGTAGGTATATATGTAATGTCATTCAAGTTTTATTTTGAAGTACTTAATTATAGTTTTCTTCTTTTTTCATAATTGTTTTAGATTAGTGTCTACATGTATAGGTCAATGTTAATTACATTTTCCATGGAAAAACAATAATATTCTATCATTGCGATGACTTGGTATAGAACACTCGATTACATGCACTATATCTAATTATTAAACCCAATTACACTTATAAACAAGTTTAGGTGTGATTGGTTATATCTGTCGAAACTGCACTAGATGGGTTTCGTACCTATTTATTTGTTGTAAATGTGTACATGTCAAGCTTAGACTTTTTGTAAAGTTTTGTTCACACATAAGTCTTTTTCAAATCTCTATTTTCTTACTTTATTTTAGTTGATATCTAAATTAAAAACTAGTGAGTGGTAATAAATCACTCAAATGGGCTTAAAACAAAACCACACAAATCGAGAGAGAGAAAAAAAGGAAATTAAAATAAAAGAGCAAGTTAATCCATAACAAGAAGTCAACAACCATGTTGACAATGATAAGCATAGAATTAGTAGACACTCGTTCATTAATCAACGCAAAGAAGAGCCAGCGAACTCATTTTCCTCATCACACCACAACACTCGATCACTCGATTCTCATATTCTTTTCTTGAATAGTTAGATTGGAAATAATTAGATGGATGAAGAGTACGATGTGATAGTATTAGGAACTGGTCTGAAGGAATGCATTCTCAGTGGTCTTCTCTCCGTTGATGGCCTCAAGGTTTCACTTTCTTCATCTCACAGTTATATATATATATATATACTCTATCTGCTCACAACTCAACTTTTCTAAAGCTCCTCTCAGTTCATCAAGAGGCTGTGTTTGCATTCGGGCCTTATCGGAAGTTCGAAAAATACTATATATAATGTTTGTTTGTATCAATAGTAGAGTTCTATAGTGTTTTGAGGAATTTAGATGAGCTTCTTACAGTGTCAACTGAGCATCTGTCAAAAGATCTTCCACTTGTGTGAGTGTTGTTTGTGTTCAAATGTGGTGATTGCTGCTGCTGCAAAGTCCTAAACACCTATTAACATCTATCCACCTTCTTTTGATACTTTTGTCCACTTGTAATTTCATTGCATAGTTAATTATACTTCATTGTTGTTTGAGGTTTATCTCTTCATGCCCTTAATCATATGTAGGTGCTGCATATGGATCGAAATGACTATTATGGTGGTGAATCAACTTCTCTTAATCTTGTTCAAGTATGCCTTTCTTTTCTTATTCAAGCATGAGATGTCCATTGCCACTTAAATCCATACATGTATTGAGTGAGGTTGTGATGGAATTCCTTTCTCACCACAGATGTGGAAGAGGTTTAGAGGAAGTGATAAGCCTCCAGCAGACTTGGGTCCCAGTAGAGATTATAACGTCGACATGATCCCAAAGGTTCGTATAATCGAATGTCACAGTTTTCGATAAACTTGATTGCTAGTAACGCTGGTAACTTACTACGATGCAGTACATTATAGCGAACGGTGCTCTTGTTCGAGTCCTCATCCACACCGGTGTCACTAAATATTTGTCATTCAAAGCCGTTGATGGTAGCTATGTGTACAACAAAGGGAAGGTACTCTTCTGTATCTTGAGTCTAGTCTATGCTTTCTGTGATGCATTATCCTCCTTATCTTGTGTCTATGTTAATGGCACAGATTCACAAGGTGCCTGCAACTGACATGGAGGCACTGAAGTCACCATTGATGGGATTTTTTGAGAAACGACGTGCCAGAACGTTTTTCATTTACGTGCAAAGTTATAAGGAGAGTGATCCTGAAACACACCAAGGGATGGATTTGACACGAGTTACTACTCGGGATCTCTTTGCGTACGCCCTCTCACTCTCTCGCCCTCTTATCATATACAGATTCTGATTCTGATATGTGGAACTTCCAACAGAAAGTATGGTCTTGACGAGAACACAGTGGATTTTATTGGCCATGCAGTAGCTCTCCACAGGGATGACTATTACTTGGATGAAGCAGCACTTGATACTGTGAAGAGAATGAAGGTGATCCTCTTTAGTCTACTTTGAGGTTGGGGCTTGTTCTCAGTGTTCAGTTCTTGACATGCTCTCCCTATTGTGAGGTAGCTTTACATGGACTCTTTCGCCCGTTTTGGTGGCGGATCGTCTTATATCTACCCTCTGTATGGCCTCGGAGAGCTTCCTCAGGCGTTTGCTCGTCTCAGCGCTGTTTACGGAGGGACCTACATGTTGAGCAAGCCTGATTGCAAGGTAGAGTTTGATGAACAAGGCAAAGTGGAGGGAGTTACATCACAAGGGGAAATGGCTAAGTGCAAGAAAGTTGTTTGTGATCCTTCATACCTTCCCAATAAGGTATATACTTGCTATATAATGCTCTCTCACCATAATACTTCTCTCTCTGTGCATCCATTACCTAGTATGAAGAAATGTAATACTACGACGAGTATGGCGCAGGTTAACAAGGTCGGAAAAGTTGCACGAGCGATTGCTATCATGAGCCACCCGATTCCTGGTACCGAAGAGTCTCACTCGGTTCAAATTATCGTACCGCAGAAGCAGTTGGGTCGCAAATCAGACATGTAAGTGAAAGACCCCCATTACATTTACACGGCTTTCCTCGTTGAATGAATGGTTTCGGAACTGCAGGTATGTATTTTGTTGCTCTTACACCCACAACGTAGCTCCGAAAGGGAAGTTCGTTGCATTTGTCTCGACCGAAGGAGAAACTGATCAGCCTGAGACCGAACTCAGGGCAGGTACAGATCTTCTTGGGGATGCAGATGAGATTTTCTTCGAGACTTACGACAGATACGAACCAGTAAACGAGCCCTCTCTAGACAACTGCTTCATATCAACTGTAAGTTCTTGTTTATCTTCTTCCGACTGCACCGTTGTGATCTTGCGCTTACTTAGCTATGAAAATGTCAGAGTTATGATGCCACAACTCACTTCGAGTCGACAGTCTCGGATGTGCTGAACATGTATGCCTCGATTACTGGAAAGGTGAGAACACGCTACGAGTTCCTTGTTCGATCTTTGGCTCTTTTCGATGTGCTGGCAATACATTGTAACTGTAGATAACTTCTGAATTCTGATGGAATAGCTTTATATTTCCCTTTTCAGGTTCTTGATCTTAATGTGGATCTAAATGCAGCCAGTGCAGCAGAAGAATGAGAAAACTATGTAAGAAAGATAATAGTGAACAAAAGCACCTAGTGGTGGAGTCGTGTCCCTACATCTAAAGTTTGAATAGTACTATAAAACTTGTTTAATGTTACATCAGGAGTTGGGTGAAGACACATTAGTACATAACAGCAGTAGCCTGACGAGGGAGGCTAAGAATGATGAATTGATGTAATAGTAGCAGAAATGCAAACAATCAATAATTCATTTTCAAATGTTCTTGAAAACGGCGAAAAGATCACCATGGATGTAATCATTGTCAACCAAACTCACTAAATAATAGCTGCTCTTCACCTGCAAAACACATTGAAAACATGATGTAGTAGTAGTTACAAAATCACATTTTTCCGGTTCATCGAAAGTGCTATAATGACATATAAATTCTTACCTCCTCTAATAGTTTTCTTGATGGGTCTGCTTCAGGGTAAAGATTAGCCCATACCCTCGACCAAATTTCAAAGGCTTCGTCCTTCCATACCATAAAGCTTGCAGGATCAACAACCGTAGGTTGAATTATCTCCTTTGCGGGGAAGGCTCCCCATGTGACAGCATTCACGTCAGTATTGCTCACATTAGATTTCAGGCTTCCTTCTTTATTCACTGCCAAGTAGGTAACACTGGGGAACTGCTTGCATTGAGCAATAAGAGCAGTCAAACTCTCCGGGGAACAGAAAAACTCTACGTATGCCTTCTGGTAAACGTACCCACCTGCCCCTCCCCATCCTGTGATACACCAAAATAAGATGCAAGGAAAATAAATAGCTGCTTCATAAAAGAAACTGATTAGTGATGTCACAAGCAGTGCAATGAGTCTTCAAACGAGACTATGAATGACAGCGCTTTGTATTTTTTATCCCCTAGAAACTGAAAGAACATTTAAAGGCAAGGAAAGAAAGCTGCTTATTAGTCTCTAATCATTCAATAGCAATATGAAACTACACATGCCAGTACATATCGCAGTCGACCAGAACAGCCTTGTTCTATATCTTAAAAATTATTTGAAGTTACCCTCTCTTGAAAAAGTACATGAGCACCTCCTGGGGAGCACATCCAAACCACAGAGTACGTGTATCGATAAATAATAATGTGAAAACTTTCTTACCAACAGTTGGAGAGTCAGACTTAGCTCCATTTACGGCAGGCTGGCTGTTGATAGTGAGAAAACCTTTCAAGTTAATACTACCAAGGCTTTCATTGATGATTTTGGTCTCTGGTTGTAGTCCATCTAGTTCAGACCACGGACTGGTTCTGAGTTTCCCAAGGCAGAAGGACATAAATTTCTGAAGAGTTAAAACCTTGTAAGTACTCAGTTCTAGAGTTTCAGAAATTCCAAGTTATTAAAACTGTAGGATTATACCTCATAAATATCTTCAACGGTTTTCAAGGGTACAGCCCATTCTTCTTGAAGCTTCTTATCACGTGAGCGTGGTCGCATGAACTGTCAGAACGTTAGAAGATTATATTAATTTTTCCTTTCAGAAAAATTAGTAATAGATAAGAAAATGATAGAAAAAAAATTAGGAAAGTAGAAGCTACATAAATGATGCATGAACCAACGTCACCAAGGCTAAAGGAAAGCAAGAAAATTGATTGTGGCAAATGATAATGTGGCTATTTATCCTTGAAACTTGTATATACTGTACAAGGAACATTTTGAACAGAAAATCTAAGATAGAACTTTGAATATTTCTAACATGTCATTGATTTTTTATTCCTGGTTGAGGAATGAGAAGTAGCAGTTTATCACATATTTTTGGTCGATTGTACCAGTAAAGCATTAATTAGTTACCAGTTATATTATTCTTAGACCAAAAACTAATACATGGCAAATCAACTGTTGCTTAATTAAATCAATGTTTAGCAGTTCCGGTTGGAACTAATTGCCTCTTCGTTAAAAAAAATGTCTTAGAATATTTTCATGCAATAACAGTGACAAAAATACAATACTAGCAGCCACAATGCAAACGAGAAGATAGTGTATGTGCATTACAAAATGCTAGTTTTGAATAAAACTGCATGCCTGATGATCAGCAAGTGCTCCATATGATGCGTTTCGAGCATCACCCCATCGACCCTGTGGGTATTGTTCCCAACCAATAGTTCGGGATATATAGCTTTTAGGACGATTTGCCCTAACATAACCCACACATAATTAAGGTAATATTAGTCAGAATGTGAGCAAGAAGATGCAGGCTTATGAAGCTGAAGAAAACTTTAATTACCAGAAAATTGGGCGAACATCTTCTTTAACCCTGAGAATATTTGTTGGACGTCTCCATGGTAGAGACCTTGAAATTTTGGACTCCTCAATGAGTCCAAGATTCTGCATTGGAAGTATAGATAAACCAAAGTTTTTACTTCACCTGTGCATAAAAATATTAAGGTTGCTGAAGCTACATAAAGTTAATAGATTTCAAATACTAACCGCCAGTATTGCCAAAGCAGATTTCTCCATGTTTAAGGTATAGAGATGTAAAGTTCGGATCCCACTGGTCATAATCTTCTTGCACATTTCTGTTCCTAGGTGAATACCATAGGCCCTGACAGCCTCGTCATTGTCCTTGATAGGCTCCAATGCCTCCATAATCTCAGTCGGGATCTGATGCAGGACATTAGATATTGTATATATAAAATTATTGAATTCATCTTCAAGGGCACAAGTATAAAAAATGAGACATCACACCAACTAGTGCTATTTGTTAAAAATGTAGCAGAATGAAATGTATAATCAGATACTTGTATGCGGAATGAATGAGGAAATCATAACTGGTTAAAGAAGAATTTAGAGTTTAGTACTCAGATACACAAAGGCACCCATAAATCGAATAAGTTACTATAAACCATATATAACGGTGAAGTCATCAAGTGAAAGGAAGCACTGCAATAATGAAAACTATGTTACATATGAGAGCAGTTCGTGCCATACCTTAGTCTTGCAGAAACCAGTCATGCGAATGAAGCCCTTGTAATTGTTAATGGGCATAATGCCAGGTACTATTGGACAGGTTATTCCAAGTTGACGGCAATCATTCACAAATTTAAGGAATATGTCGGTATCATAGAAGAGTTGAGTTACAATGACATCAGCTCCAGCATCAACCTGAAAAGGGAACAACACCAATGTTTTGTAACTCTGAGGAGGGCTTATACATATCGAGCTCAATCAAATATATTAAGGAATAAGGCAAATTACAGAACAAGGTGAATTCCAAAGTAGCAGTAACCTTTTTCTTGAGATAAGCAAGGTCGCTCTGATATGCTTCTTCCGGTGCCGCACCATCCTGAATGATGTCAGGATGCCCCTCTGTATCATTAGGAAATGTGTGCATAAGAAAGAATCCCACACCGGTCGTCACAATGCATACATGAACATGCTAAAAATTGGCATGCACAATGTATCCGTTCATATACATATACATAGAAGCGTGTCAATCTTTCCAATCTAAACAAATAGTTAGAACCTGGATAGCCGGCAACAGTAATCCCAAAGTAGTCACCATACTGAGCACGGATATGCTTGACCTGCAAACAAGCGACAGATACACGAGCGCGCACAGCATATCAGCATATCAGCAATTCAGCAGCAGCAGAGGATGCAAGGGTTTGAAGATAATCTCAAATACGAAATCACCCATCACCCCAGTGAAACTTACAAGATCAAGCGCGCACGCAAAACCTCCCTTGACCTGGACGAACTTGTCCTGGCCGTGAGGGGGGTCGCCGCGGAGGGCGAGCACGTTCTGAATCCCATTGGCCTTGATCGTGGTGAGAGCGTGGTCGATCTTCTCAACGGGCATGTTGGTGCAGGTGAGATGCATCATGCTCTCGACGCACACCATGTTCTGCATCCGGTTGGCGATCTCCAGCGTCAGATCCGCCGTGGATCCGCCGGCACCCCAAGTGATGTCGCAGAATGCGGGGTTGTGCGCCACCATCCGCTCCATCCTGTCGAACAAGTTCTCCACGCCGTCCTCCGTCTTGGGCGGGAAGAACTCGAACGAGAACAACACTCGGTTGTCATTCGCCGACGCCGCCTCCTGGATCTTCTCTATGACCTTCATCTTACTAGTTCCTACCTCCAACAAATTGAGCTACCAAATCTAACTTCAAGTTATCCGACAGTGAACAGTATCCACTGCTACAATTGATTGAAATACAGAGGAAAATCAACAATAGATTCTCCAGAAAAAAGTTATAAACTGAATCAGATCTGTGCCGTGCAGCCTGTGTGCCAATTGCTACAGTGATGGAGAAGTGTGCTTGGTAAGGGGTAAAGTTGTCAATATCTTGATAGTGTCCGCCAATTAAGTTGAACAAACAACCGCATAAATTCGGCCACCAACCAACCATAGGAGCCTGAAATGACCGATATAGCCTCAATCTCCTTCTGAAGTGGGCTTTTAAATGAGCATTAACACTACATGATAAAACATGTAGTATGTATCAATAAAGACTTTTACTCACATAAATAAATGTAGTCAAAAGTAGTCCATTACAAACTTTTGTATCAATACTACCCAACAATTATAAGATATCAAATTAATTGTCTTATCAATTTATAATTTGTGTTACACAAGTCAATGTTCTTGTATTCAACGTATAATTACATTCATCTCGTCTTCATTTTCTACCCACTACTACTAATTTATTCAAATAACACAGACTAGTCTTCATTTTATATACGCTACTACGTGATCTATAGTATTTTTTATTCAAATGACTATACCCACCTATGACCTATTGTCACTTTAAATAATTGTATTAAATACATAAGAATGTAAAATAAATCTATATATATACATATGCAATTTAAGGCTTGTTATTTCGTCGATGGCCCAATATCAAATAGCCCAAAAGATAAACCCAAATACAAAATTTAATTACAGCGTGCATTATCTAAAAATAAAATGTAATTACTATACTAATAATTTAGTTAAAAACAAGTTTGTAAAATAACATATTTTAAATCATGAAAATTAACTTTTGCCAACCTATAATTCTTCAAGTAATATTAGTGAAGCAGATGGTTGATGAATCACAGTAAAAGTAATGTTTGTGGATAGGGGATTAATTATTACAAGTAAATAATAATAAAATGATGAATGTAATGTAGTAATTAATTAATGGTCGTTAATTTGTTTGGGTGTTGGAAGCAGATGCGAAGACAGCAGTGATGCTATGTAAAGCCAAAATTTGGGCGGAGAAATGGTGGCAAGAAGCGTGAAGCGTCGTCTCTGAGTAATCCCCTTTTCTCGATTCTCTCTCACTCTCAGATCTACTCTCTCTCTCTCCCATCCCTCCCTCTCTCATTGCATTCATTAACTACGGTCTGCGCAGAAGGCGATTTCATTAGCGCGGTAAAACAGTACGATTCACTTTCTCGATATCCCGATCGCCAAAATTCGTCGCTATCACTTGCCGACAGCTGATTTTCTGAGTGAGCGAACCGGTTGTGTTTAATGTGACATCATTTTACGGCGCCATTGTTTCCGCTTTCCCGCTTTTTCGTTGCGAGAGGCGGATCTGCGAGGGGATTTGGTTCTGCCATAGCTGTCGTAGTTGAAGAGAAGTTATTGTTGCTGGGGTGGGGTGGCTGGTGATTGAGTAGGTAGAGAGAGAAAGAGAATCGGAAATGGAGGGAGAGAAGAAATCATCGTCAGTGTCCGATGTGGGGGCTTGGGCTATGAACGTTATCAGTTCTGTTGGAATCATTATGGCGAACAAGCAGCTTATGTCATCCAATGGATATGCTTTTAGATTCGGTTAGTCATTCTCAATCACGCAATATCTTCTCAAACAATGCGCTGCATCTCAACTTTTTAATCCCTTCCTCCTTCTGTCTATCATTTCCTTAGCTCCTTCAGCTAGTGTTTTGGAGTTTTTGATTTGTGTTTAATATAATTGTTTCGTGTTCAATTCATTCCATGTTTGCTACACTTGTAGTATATTCTCATTTAGAGTTTGCTCGCCAAAGTCATTTCTGATCTAAGAGTTGCATTGTTGTGGAGGAATTCGGTTATATCTCTTCATAAATATCAAAATTTGACTGTTTGTCAAGAACGTTACACATTCGATCTCTGTGATCTATGTATAACTAAAAAAAGGTAAGAAATCAGTGCCTTAAATTCATCAACCTTGGCATTTTACTTCATCTTTTACTCCTTGCAGCCACAACGTTGACGGGATTCCATTTTGCCGTTACTGCAATTGTTGGCATGATATCAAATGCTACGGGATTGTCCACATCAAAGCACGTGCCCTTTTGGGAGCTTCTCTGGTTCTCAATCGTAGCTAATATGTCCATCACAGGGATGAATTTGAGCCTCATGCTGAACTCAGTTGGATTTTACCAAGTATGATTCAGTAAAATACCAGATATACTGTATCATTATAGCATGATGAATGTTTATGGTGCTACTTGCCCCACAATATTTTATACTGATTGGAATGACCCTCTATCCACCAACCTCTCATCTTGAGAGGTAAAGGATGATTTGATTTCCTCTCTGAGCCCTTGAATTGGCAACAAGCTGTAACTTCTTCTAAACCAAAAGATTTGATCTTGAGATGTATTGTTTTTTCTTTCTGTCCTTTCCAAAAGGACACGTCATATTACTAGATACAGCAACAAACTTTTGAACTCCTGCTTCAAAGTTTTCTCGTTGTTAAATTTATGGTTTAGTAAAAATTGAGTGGAATTATTGTGAGTGGCACCTTGGTAATGCTCATGACCTACCAAGCATGCAGGAATCACTCAAATTCATTGGTTACTAAAAAAGTTTGTTGTGAAAATCTAATATGCTCTGTATATCTAAATCACCTATATATTTGGTTGCAAACTTTTCATTGTGGCTTACTTGACAAGGATTGCACAATTTTGTTTTTATATTTACCTTTTTAGCTGCCTAATTATCTTGTCTGCTGCTGACATTACATATCTTTAAATTGTCTTATATTGGGTTCAACTAATTGTATTGCAACTATCTTTTTGGTGCAGATCTCAAAATTGAGCATGATCCCAGTGGTTTGCATAATGGAATGGGTCCTCCACAATAAGAACTATTCAAAAGAAGTTAAAATGTCTGTAGTGATTGTGGTTATAGGTGTAGGAGTGTGCACTGTAACTGACGTAAAGGTGAATGCCAAAGGATTTCTGTGTGCTTGTGTTGCAGTTGTTTCAACATCGTTACAGCAAATTGTGAGTAAACTTCTTTTCATATCCCCCCTTGTGATATGTTGGATTTTACGCTAGTTAATCCATCTTATCATGGAATGATGATATGTTGATGCTTTTTTTGTTTGCTTCTGCTTCGTGCTTTTGGTCATTTTTCTACATCTCTTAGGCATACCAAGATATGGTGTGCCACTGTACGTTTTTCTGCCTACGTGTTGAACGCTTTAATCTTTTCTCTTGAAGAAAATTGTTTAGAAAATGGAATTCGTTGTATTTGTGCTTGGGGGCACTAACTGAATAAATAATTATTGGTGCAGTCCATAGGTTCTCTGCAGAAAAAGTACTCCATTGGATCCTTCGAATTATTGAGCAAAACAACTCCTATTCAAGCTGTATCTCTTCTCCTTCTGGGTCCTATATTCGACTACTATCTCTCAGGAAATTTGATTTTCGAATACAATTTTGGTTCTGGAGTCATAGTAAGCACCCATTTACTTGCCCCAGCCACGTCTTTAACCTGCATGAACAATCTCCTATCTTAACTAACACGACGTGGCATATCTGCAGATGTTTATACTCCTTTCATGTTCTCTTGCTGTGTTCTGCAATGTGAGCCAGTACCTGTGCATCGGACGTTTTTCAGCCGTTTCCTTTCAAGTGCTGGGCCACATGAAAACCGTATGCGTTCTTGTTTTGGGATGGCTGCTGTTCGACTCCCAACTGACTTTCAAGAACATAATGGGCATGATTGTAGCCGTTGTGGGTATGGTAGTCTACAGTTGGGCTATGGAGCTCGAAAAGCAGGGCCATGCCAAGACATTACCACACGCAAAAAGTAGCTTGACGGAGGAGGAATTCAGACTGCTGGAGGTTGTCGGCTCCCGTCCTCCTAAGGATCCCGAGACCGTCGGGCCGAAGGTGTAGCCACTGGAGTTTGAGTCATGATCGCTGGATCTATCAATCATCAATATCCAGTCAATCCCACCATTCTATTATGTGTAGTCTATATTATATTGCTTCAACAATACACCATTCCATTTTATTAGACCACAACCATAGCCACATATTATTCAGACATTGAGGTTTAGGGAAAGGTTGACTGAAGAAAGGGGAAGAATGATTTGTTTGTTTTTTCATTATTAAATGTTATAAGAGCTCTCAGTTTGATTTGCATATATACAATATTAATATAATTATTGCTTGAAGATGAATATCTATGTCTACAGCAGCTGGCTTTTCAATGGCCTCTCCTCTATAGAGACGAATGCACAGCATCAAACGATGCCATCCACTATGGTAAGAAGCCTTATTTATTCCTCAAGCTAAGCCTTATCCTCTTTCAATAATTGATTCCATATTCTTACATAACGTGTCCAAATTGGAAATAGGGCCCATTTCTGAAATAATCTTCTAGTGTTTTTTCCCTTCTTTTTTGCAGAAATTAATGTGCATATAACGTGTCATTGTCTGCCTTAACACAGGGGAAGCGCCCAAAACATAACACAATCACACCACCACCATTGTTTTAACTTTTCCTACCAATAAGAATACAATTGCTCTATAAAAAGAATTCAATATCAATGTCCCAACTTCCAATAAGAGTTTATCAAATTTAATGGGGTTTAATTCAATTGCTTTGGGTTGGAGCTTGCGATGATTTTGAATTCACCTATATTAATATTAATATTATATGGGTTGCATGAAGAAATTGAGTTTGGACAGATAAGGGAGGAAGTTAGTGTGACCCTGCGGTAAAACTAACATGAATAAATAAATATACATAAATTGGTCGTTGACTATGCTTCTGTTTATTTATTAAAAAAATGACCTATTTGTGTTAATTTTCATCTAAATCTACCATGGGTGAAAGGATTAATTTGTAACTAATCGGGATCCCGGGGTAACATTATTGTTGTTCTTATTTTATTAATAAGACCATGTGACATATAATGATAACATTTTTATTATCCTTATTTTATTATATTAATAAGATGGTGATTGCATTAATAAAATTGTGTAATTATGATAATTAGTCATGCCACAAATTAAATGAATATAGTGCTGATAGTGGATTCGCAATGACAATTGCACTTTTCAAGTTAGTGGTTATCGAACAACAATTTATCAAAACTATATGATGTACTTTTAGCAAAAAATATAATAGTATAACTAATTCTTCTTTTCTTTATTTTTATTATGTTTCACAGGTTCAATCTTTGTCCCTAACATACTAGTATCTTTATAATTCGTGATACAATAAAATTATAATAAATTCTACTAATTATATATTTTATTCAAAATCAAAAATATTTTTTTAATACACCTATCATATTAATCGTAAATTATTTTAGTCTTTGTACTCGAGGGCTAATCTCCGTCCGCCCCGAGGAAACCTTTGCATGCCTCCGTTATCTTCTGGGAGGCCTACGCCCCATAGAAACTGGACGAAAAGAGTAGTATTTGCGTTAAATTATTGAACTCTATACTAATTTGATAGCACCTTTCTCATAATTAAATATAATTATTCATGAGCTATTTAATGTCCGACTTGATAATAAATGAGCCGAGCTCGAGCCACACGATGCTCTGTTCGTTAAGTTTGTGAACATGTTTGAATTTAATTTTTCACGAGTGTGTTGCACGAACATGTTAGGGAGCATTAAATTCAGAACATGAATTTAAATGTATACAACGATACCAAAAAAATCGAGCAATTAACCGGTTCGAGTTCGAGCTTAAACTCAAAACTATTAATATTATATCTAACGAGTCGAACTGAAGTTCACACTCGAAAACAAATACTTGAACAGAACTCCAACTTTATAAATAGATGATCAATTAAACTCAATCTAACATATCAAAAACTTAAAGATTAGTGTCCTGATTGTTGCTTAGCAATTAATCTATGAGAATACTCTTCTTCTTCTTCTTTTGTTTCATTTGAATAATTGGGAAGACTACGTCTTACGCGTGCAAATTAGTTAAATAGGAATATATAAAGAAGAATAAACCGTTGCAAATTCCAAGTGAAAGTAAATTGTGGGTTGTTTCTTTTCTTACAAACCAAAAAAGCGTACACTTTTCTCACATCAGTCAACGCGCATTGAGGTGGAGAGATAGGACTGTGTGTGGCGGTGAACCCGAGCTCCATTCCATTTTCATTGCCTACTAGGTTTTCTTCTTCTCTTTCCTCCAAATTTATCCTTTATTTTCTTGCTTTAGATCTTCTGTTTCCGGATTTACTGCTATTTCATTGTACCGATATTAAGATTCGCAGTAATTTCATCGGGAATTTGATTGCTCATCGTGATTGTTGATCGGGAAAAAGTTGGAGCAGCAGAGATGGTGAAGGAGACCGAATACTATGATGTGTTGGGTGTCAGCCCCACGGCCACCGAGGTCGAGATTAAGAAGGCTTATTATGTCAAGGTGCGTTGGGTCTTCGTTTTCGGTTTTGACCTAGTTTGTTTTGACGAGTTTTTGGGGAAAAGGTTTTTGGATTCGGATGATGATTATTATAACGGATGGTTGATTGTAACTGACTAACTGTTACTATGAATTACTATTTTTTTTTTTTGTTGCTTGGAGTCTGATGTTTTCGAGGTAGCGTGAGATTTCATTTTGGGGGCTATTTCTTTATGCTTTTAACTGAGGTTGGGTATAAACGATGTAGGCTAGGCAAGTTCATCCGGACAAAAATCCAAATGATCCCAATGCAGCGCACAAGTTTCAGGTGAGCTTATTGATCTTCAAAGTTCTTATTTTGTTGTTCCAGTGTTCAATTTGTACATGTAGGAAAATAGATGCAATGCTCAGACTTGGTCCGTTGATTTAATGATCACTTTGTTTTACATGTTCCCCCAGATATTGGGTGAAGCTTATCAAGTTCTGAGTGACCCGTCACAAAGACAAGCTTACGATGCTCACGGAAAATCAGGAATTTCTACGTAAGTGTTATTGTGAAATCTTTCAATCATTTAGCTTTTGGCATAATAAATTAGCAAGTATGCTTTGTCATAGTGGCTTCGACATCTGCTTCTGATGATAGTCTCTGTTAAATCTTTTCAGAGATTCAATTATCGATCCTGCTGCAATCTTTGCCATGCTTTTTGGAAGTGAGCTTTTTGAGGAATATATTGGCCAACTTGCCATGGCATCAATGGCTTCAATGGATGTGTTCACTGAAGGAGAAGATTTTGATACCAAAAAGTTGCAGGAAAAAATGCGGGTATTTCTTTATTGTTGTCTAGATTATTGTATTTGGACCACATTTTTTTTGTTTAATATCTTTATAGTTAACAGAAGTGCTGAGACAACTGCAAATAATTTACTGGAAAGTGGGGTCAGATTATAAATTAGTGCAATTCTATAAATGTTTCCCCAGCTTGTACTATTCTTGCACTGCCTATTACAAAACCAAATAGTTATGCCGAAATGTGCTGAGTTTTGCTTTTATCAATGCTGTTCCTGAACCGTTGTAGAAACAATTGCTTCCACTTTTGAGTCATTTTTTACAGACATTCTGTCCAGGGGGACCATCATTCCAGTCTACTGTTTAAGCTTGGGTGGTTAGTTAAGTATTTTTTTTACCGGACCTTCCCTTCATTTAGGAGATAAGATATTCATATCTTGATGTAGGAATTAATTACTGATGCAAATTCTTCTTTTGGTTTTTTATTTAGCAAAAAAATATCTCCTTTTTGGTCAAGTTCTCATTTTTCTTTTAAATTTAGAGTGTCCAAAAGGAAAGGGAAGAGAAACTTGCTGGCTTACTCAAAGATAGACTCAATGTGTACGTCCAAGGAAATAAGGAGGAGTTCATCCGCTATGCTAAGGATGAAGTGTCGAAGCTTTCCAATGCTGGTGAGATATCTGTTTCCTTGCAATTTTCATTTACTATTTTTTTCCCTTTAGCCTTCTGCTATCAAAGCTAAAAACTTGCATATTAACGACTCAAAGTTTGACACAGCATATGGCGTTGATATGTTGAGCACCATTGGCTATATATATGCAAGGCAGGCAGCAAAAGAGCTTGGGAAGAAGGTGATGTTGCTGGGTGTGCCATTTGTTGCCGAATGGTTCCGAAATAAAGGACACTTTATCAAATCCCAAGTAACAGCTGCAACAGGTTAGCTTAACTTTTCTGATTTAATAAGAAGTTGCTTTGTTTGGTCTTATCCTCAGATTAATCATTTTCCCTTTCTTATCTTAAGTCTGTCTAAGTTAAATGCACGCTTCTTAATTACCTAGATATTTCTTCATATATAAACGAAAAGTTGTTTGTATGCTGTTCTCTACCATAGCTCATGGCCTGATGTTAAACCTATTATTGTCTAGGTGCAATTGCTTTGATTCAGCTGCAAGAAGACATGAAAAAACAGCTCAGCGCTGAAGGAGAATACACAGAGGAAGAACTTGAGGAATACATGCAATCGCACAAGAAATTAATGATCGACTCACTTTGGAAGCTCAATGTGGCTGATATAGAAGCGACTCTTTCCCGTGTTTGTCAGATGGTTAGCCGCAGCTTTTTCTTTTAAACAATTGACCTTATATTTGAAAAAAAAATTATTTTATAATTGCTGCCTTTATGCTCTCAGGTTCTACAAGACAGCAATACCAAGAAAGAGGATCTTCGCATGCGTGCAAAGGGTTTGAAAACTCTTGGCAAAATATTCCAGGTAAGAGGCTGCTGCTCTAATTCTCATCATATTTTTAGCTACAAGTTTCCGATTGTGTATGTAAAATATTTTTTGCTCGAATTATTTCCAGGGGGTGAAATCAACTAATGGGAACAACAGTGTCTCAACCGATCCAAATGAGAAACTGAATGGGTGCGAACCAAGCAATAGCAATGCTCCCTCAAGCACATCTGCTCGATCTTTAAACAACGATGCGCTTTTCAATGCCCCTATGATCCCGGTATAGCTTCCACCCTTATCCTGAACAAAGTAAACGTATTGACAAGTGACAACCAAATTATATTTTCAGTAGTCACCTCAGTTTTTACCTAGGTTAACCTAAGAATAGTTGGGTCTTTATATCATTGCGTAATGACTATTTTACCCAACTATTGCAGAGCCCATATGTGGAGACTCCTCAGATTGCTGGGGGTGGATATAGTAACTTACCACAGCCAACTGCACCACCTGGTGTTCACAGGCAATCTTAAGCTTGCATCATATATTGGGAGAGGAAAGCATTTGTTGTGGCATTGTGGTATGTGTTTTCTAGTGTATAATATCATCGAATCATTATTCGTTATGATTATTACAGCGTGTATAGATCATGCCCCAGCCTTGCATTGGCACTTGTTTTATGTATTTATTCAAATGATGATTGAGTTTTCAATTGTTTTCCTTTTTGTAACAATACCAGTAGAACTTATTAGTAGAGTATCTGTGTTCTTCTAAATATTTCAGATTGTGTATATTTTCATAGTATTGTGTTCTTTTCTTGTGAACATTTGCATATCGTTGCTGTGTTGGAGAGACTGAAGGAAGCAAATTCATACTGGATACAATCGTACAAATAAAATAATGCTTCAAAACTCAACAAGAAGAAAGCAAAGCCAGTCAGTTATAGCATTATATATATATATGATGTAATCAGTCAAGATAGAAGGGTAGCCAGTATAAGTATCTTGTCTCCAAAAGGTTTCTGCTTAGGATACGCTTATTTATTACACAACAAAAGAAAAAGGTAGTCACTGCGGTGAACACCATTATCTTACTTCTCACTACACCCCGTTTAAGGTGACCACAATTCTGCTATCTTACTTCTCACTACACCCCGTTTAAGGTGACCACAACTCTGCGAGGAGTAGCAGCATCACGGTGTTCGCATAGCCAAATACCCTGATATAAGAAAAATTCAATGATTTAATCATATTATTATTAGTTATTGCATCCATGGTTTCATCACATTTGCAGATACCCTAAGTAGAGAGAGTGTTTCAATGATAAGGGTCAAGTAATGCATCATAAAAGTGATAAGAGAATACCTGCCAAGTTCCCATGTTTAGTTTACCATCTGATATAGGGATCCTGCATAAGTATGACACAAGGAACAATCGTTACTCAATTTGGCCAACTACAAATCGCAACATAAATTAAATACAACTCATCGCACGTGAGGGAGCAGCCGAAGATAGATGACTTGATGTGTGCCGGCATGTCATCCGGGCCTGTAATATTATACTACAAGGTTAGATTGCTATTAGCATGTCATCAGGTACAAGAATCAAGACTGTACTTCTTTTGCGTTGATGCTTTAAATCTAAGCGTATGAAGGAAACGTAGTTCCAAAGAGAATTGACGCATCGTATACAATAAAAATAACAAGGATGAAAATGGACCGCACCTTCCATAGTATGCTTCCATGGTGCAGACCTTCCCTGAGAACAAGAACTTTTAACACTTGAAGATCATTTTCTAACAAGATGTGCAAGAATGCAACACCATGGAGATTGGAGAAAGAAAACCTACTTCTGGAACTACTTTGTTCAGAAACGTCTCCGTGTCATCACGGACATCCGAATCATAGTTTTCATTTATCGTCAAAGAAGCACTAGTGTGCTGCACTGTTGTAAGCAGATGGATCCAAATGGTAAGTAGAAAAGAAGTTTCTTGGAAAACAATTGCTAGAACAATAAAACTAGACCAAAGAGTGTGAACATGTACAACTTACGGAAAAAATGAGCGAGGCCACACTTAAGTCCAGATAAGTCCTGCCCAATCTCCTTCAAAACCTGAGACAAGAACGATAGTGAAACATAAACAGCAACCATTTTAGTCAAGCAAACTCCAAAAGGATTGTAATCCACATAACAGAAACGAGAAAAAGTGAGATGAAAAGACAAGTTTTAGTGAAGCAACAAAAGGTAAACAAATTTCTAACTGAATTGAAATGGTTCCTAGTAGCGGCGCAGCACAATTCGATAAACAAGAGTGCAAACTTTCTACCCTAAGCGACACGAAATTCGATTCGGTAATCAACGAGTAAGAGCGGTGGCAGCAATCGTTGAATGAAAGATACCTTGGAGGTGATGAGATGGCAGCCTCGCCTCTGAGCAGGAATGGTGATAGTCTTCTGCGCCCATTTCGGAGCCGTTCCAACAGATGGTGGTGACGACGGTGATGCTGTTGCCATTTCGATTCGAGAAAACTGCTGCAGCTGCCGCCGCTTCTTAATGGAACTCTCGTTGAGGAGTTGTGATTAAGAAATTTCACTCTGCTTGCATCTATCACTACCGGAAGGTGCCGCGGCGGCGGTGGTTAAATTACAGCTGCCGTTTGCATTTGCATATTATACAATTAATTTTTATTTAATAAAAAAGAAGAGAAAACTCTAATTAACCTTGAAAAATTCATTCAATTGAAGCCCTCTTGAATAAATATATCGATATTCTTTTATTTTATTGAGATAATATAAGAAATCGTGATCAATAAATATGACTAATAAGTAACTAATTTTATTTAGGGAGTTGGATAGTTTTCAAATACTACAAGTTAGGAGCAAAGCCAAATATTCAAAAATCATTTGGGCATTTGACATGAAGCTCGTAAAGATGATGCATAAATGGAGTAACAATAATAATTACAACAACTATTTCAAAAAAATAAAAAATACAACAATTATTATGAGCAATATCATTGCAATATAAATGGCAAAAAGAGTAGTAGCATCCAATATCCATAAACGTCACAAATCACAACACGTTGATTCAATCAAACAACACTATCCAAACCTCCTAAAATTTTCAATATGTAGCTACACCCAAGTTCACTTCCCAAATAGTTGGAATACACTGCACCATCAATTTCTAGAAACCGATATCTTCAATCAAGTTTGGTTCCTGCCATAGACAGAACATCACAGAAGTATACCTTAGTAACTAGAAGTTGATAAATAATCTTAAACATCATAAGGTATGGATAAAGCAGTAGTGAATTGATGAACAGTTACTGGTTGGTAGCCACTTTCAACTTGGAGCAAAATGAGCACGATCTGCCAGAAGATGAAAACTAATCCAAGAAAAAAGGAAGGCTTGGTGAATAATGCTAACCATATATATAACAGTAGATTCTCATTTAGTTGCCTGAGCAATCATATTGCTTATAGAGCTAGCTTGTTCCTTGGCTGCCTCCACCAAAGAATCCTGTAAACATAATTTAATATTAGTTATTACTCAGCTACAGAGTTTTGAAAGCAAATCTGTCATAAGATCCAGAGTTGGCATACTTGTGCAGCTATTAGGCGTGCAACTGTCTTCTTACTTGACTCTTGAAGTTCACCAGCAATCAGGATCTCATCTAATATATAATAAGCCTGCCATAGCATTAAATGTATATAGTTACAAAGCGAACCAAAGAACCATAGGTAAGAAATCGGTACAGATGAGCTGCAAAACTATTACATCCTAAAAATTAAAAGAGCAGATTAGTCGGTCAGATACAAGACTTGTGTGAGGCTGTAGAGTTAGCTCATTCATAAAGAGAATCCACAAGACAATGATGCTTCTAAGAAATAAAAAGACTGGCCAATATGCTTGATTAGAGACAAACTTGAATAAAGGGGGTTTTAGCCCACTATAGCTGGAGGCTTGTTTTATCAATAAGTGATTTAAGTAGTAGTCGTACTTTATGTGTGAGCTGTTTGGCTTATTTGGTAGTTGGGATTCATTAGATCCAATACATTTATATGATTGCATCTCTATTTATATTCGAACCTGTAAATTTCTCAATATTACAGGAAATATGTGGAATCAGACCAAAAATACAAGTCTCGCTGTCAACAGAGTTTGGATAAATGAAAGTTCTCCAAAGTCTTCAGAAAAAACTGAGGCAACAATAAACATACCTTATGGAAATTAAAGATCAAATCCAGCTCGCAGACCTAAAATCAAAACAAATAATAAATTGGACTCCATATTATAAAGTAAAAATAATGTTCAAGCATTAGTTGCTTCAATTTAAGCCTTACACTTCCAAAGTAGCGATCTAGTATTTCAACATAATGATGGATGATTTCGAGGACCTCCAATTCATTATCATCCTCGTCAATGCACATGCAGAAATAAAGGCTAGCATACCTGCACAATAATTAAACATGCACGTTATAAATGGAAATAAGGTATATGAGTTGTATCAAAACAATGTGGGAAAGGTATAGACAGGACAGAAAATGAATAATACCTTTTGTAAACAACTTTGTATCCCCTCCATTCCACAAAATTGCACAACTTAGGGGCTCGAGTGAGAATCATACCACTAAGCTCCCGGATAACCTTAGACAGGTAGAACTACTTGTTAGTTTGAATTTTAAAAAGTTCTTGAAACAACATGTAGTCCGGATCAAGTAGGATATAAGGTCCAAACTGAGTTCTGGAAATAACCCTATATCAATTCTCTGTTTTCAAAATTTACCATTATAATACAAGTCAAAGAAGTAAACTATCTCTAAGTGAACAGGATTAATCAGCTGTATGCACTTCCTCTTAAGCATAGAATAGTTGCATAGGACACGTACCTTTGTCCTTTCCTTTTGAGAATATGGTGAGTACCATTTTGTCAATCTCACTTTCCCTTGTCTGCTAATGAGAAGAACAAAGTGAATCTGAAACGATGGAAAAGCCTTAGTTTCTTATCAATGGTGCAACAAAAACTAATCAATAATCAGAAAAACAGCAAATGGAGACCGTCTAAGGAGTAAGGACTCATAAACATAAGGCTCACACAACGTACTTAGATGCCTTGTCACGCTTGGAACTGCTTCGATTAAATATCACGTTATTTTATTTTTACCCGACATAAATCCTGGTTGATAAATTCTATGGTTGGTAAATCATGTTGTGATAACTTGCTAATACGATGATACACGTATAAAATCCATTCATTTCTTTCTTTCATGAACTAGTTTGCCAAAATTCTAAATTATTTCTATCAAAATTCAAGTCAATTGAAAGAATACAAGTGTTCCACGTTCGACCCCAGCAGCACAAAAATAGAGCAGATGCAGAAATAAAGCGAGCAAACTGACCAACAGAGCTAACAGGAAACGCATCGGAGCTTAAAATTGCGATTAAACCATAAATTTTGGAGCAAATGAGGGAAGATCTAATCAATAAATCAAATCATGAAGATGAACATCGAGCCGAATCATCAAATAATTCGACGACAGATAACACATTTAAGAATGAACAAATGCGCAATCACGCTCGGAGATGGTGAATAATCGAAGAAACAAAGAGAGATAAGGATACCATGGCTGAAATAACCAATCGTCGGAGTTGCGGTCGGAATGTTGATCCAAATCCCGCCGAAGTTCACAACCGTCCTCTTTTACCAATTTTTTATTTTTTATTTTTCTGTTTTCATGAATCTATACTCTAATAAGAATTCGTTGATCGGAACAAAATTCACAAAATAGTCCTTTGTCTTTACTGAAATTTATTTTTGGCCCAATAATTTGTATCTGGGCCCATCTTTATTAAAATTTAGTGTTGGGCCAATTCTGAAATTTAGTGTTGGCCCAATAATAATTTGTATCTTGGTCCATCATTACAGAAATTAATATTTGGTCCAATTAGACATGCATGTGTGATTACTGTATACTCCTGTAATTTATATGGATTTATTTGAGTTATTTGAGACATAATTTGTACGGATTTATCTGAGACAAGACAGAGGCGACATCAACAACTCGTTTTCGAATAAAAAGTGGAAGTCACACAATTCCATAATCTATAACTAAAACAAAAGGCTTGTTTATACAAGAAAGAAACAATGTTCCAACAACCTTACAAAACTGACAAATACAAACATAGAAAAAAACCTCACAAGCAAAAGAGATTTATTTGATCAATAACCAATAAAACCTGATTCACTCTTTCACAATCTCTCTGTACAGAAAAACCTCAACAAAGCAAATTAAGCATCATTATAGCCACAATCGCTTGATCAATCATCCCCATGCCGTTTCAGCTAGTTCTTTATGGATCAAATATCGGAAGGACGAACTCTCCTCTAGCCAATATACGCACTTCTCGGGTCGACCCTTGGGGAATCTGTTGATCACTTTCTGTTGAATTCCGGGTAGGCATTCACTAACAACTTTCAAAAGTGCAGCCATACCGAGCGACATATCCTTAGCATAATAGTGCAAGATTTTTGGAAGGTATATCTTTGTTTGTTTATGAACATAAACTGTAGCTTGCACGAACTCTTCCTTGGCAACATTCAAATCCTCAAATATACTCTTTGCATTGTAAACACGAATCTGCAATCCAGATCATTAGAGAGTCTTCAGAATAGTCAGAACCAAGAGTCTCCTCTTTTCAGACTTGAAAAGAAAAGAGTAAATGAAGAGGAACATCTAATGAATGCTTTACCGCAGGGTCTGAGCGTGCTCCCGAGCTAAGTGCAAAATGAACGAGCGGTTCAGGGTATTCAATAGCATATGCGTGTCTTGAGGTCCCGGTTTTGAACTTCTTCCCTGGAGAAAGAAGTGTCTGAAGCCACTGCATTTGTGCATGTCATGCTAAGTCAATAAATTGCTAAATCAAGAAAACTATGGAGGGAAATAAGTAGTTACAATCAGATAGTAATCAAGAAAATAGTCCCGCTCTCTCTAAATGCTCTGTTGAGCATGAAAATGTTATTGGTAATTGCGACCATTTGCTTGTTATGTCCAATTAGTTCGGATGTACTAATGTTAGTTGCAGAGTGAACCGAAGTTTTAAGTAAGAATGATCCAACAAATCAGAAATGTAATACTTCTTTTTAAGAGTATAGAACAGAATGACCAACTATTCACATCTAAGTTAGTTTGTGTATTAATACATGCTCAGCTCAAAAAATATTAAAGTAAAGGAATTTACCGGAGCAGAATAGTGCGATTTTATCCCCAAAATGTAGCTTTGTATGTCATAAGCATTGATGCAGTGCCCACCCACATTATACGCAGCCTGAGACAAAGTTTTCACATGGTAATGTCAGATATGCAGAAATAATAATAACACCAAATGAAGATTGAACAAAATTTTCTTATTAGCTTTACCTTCGTGATGAAAGTGCTTTTTGTATAGTTTTGAGTTTCATATGCTAAATGAGCCTGCAAACAAGGTTGAAAATAAATGAGCTTGTACTGAATTCCAGATTGGATCTTGATGCATTTAGCCGGTGAATAATCAATCTGAAGATTATTCATCTTAGACTGACTTCTGCATGCATTCTCATGCATTAATTTTTTTCCTTTTAGTATTGGTTTGTATAAAGAAATTATTCAAGTGAAAAGTAAGAAAGAGAAAAGGACGTACATGCATTGCCAATGCATTGTGAATATTAATCCAAAAGGCAAGCTTCTGTTCGCGCTTCATCTTCTTCAGGTCTACGTTCTCAAGACTTTTAACCAGTGACCTGCAAAATCGGTAATTGCTCAAGGGCATGAGAATTTTAACATGAGAAAAAAAAAACAATCATACTGCAAAAGCATAAACATACTTGGTTATACCAAGAAATATAATAAAACGAACAAAAGGAATATAATGACTATAAACCTCCACTCCATATCAATTGATTAAAAGATTGAATGCTAGTATGTTAGATTCTCAAAAAAATCTCAATAGAACAGGAACATAACAAAATATATCTTTCCAATACTAAGCTTAGATGGAGATATATTCGAGAATAGAAACCTGAATTTCTGAAGCATTATAGCAGCGTAACTGTAACTCTCGTCATCTAAGCTGATCTTCAATACTTCTACCATTGGAGCATAAGGTCCACTATCTTGCTTCAGACTCTCAATACCGTAATGATCAGAACCTTCATCATTACATTGAGGGCTCCAACTGCCAGATAAGTTTCTCGGAGAAAAAGTGCTCGAGGAGCAGAACGATGAATTGGATGAAACTGAAAAGCCTTTATGGCTTCGTGTGGGATTTCCCAGTTTACAGTAAATGGAAGATATACATCTTAAGATGTCTTCAGATAGTTTATCCGGTAAAATGCAGGCATCATCCAAGCAAAAATTTCCAAGATGGTCTGCGAGGCTACGTCGTCGAAAATATGCACTCTTTGTTTCCTGCAGTTTGACAACCATATTCACTCCAAATATTAGATAAATTACTTTATGTAAGGAAAAAATACATGACTGCAAAAAACCCCAACTGAACTCACGCTTGCAGATGATGACTTCGGTGTAGAAAACTGAACCAAATCACTTGGACCAGTTAAAGCACTTGTAGGGGACGAACATCTATGACGCTCATAATAGTCTTTGGCCATTTCGGATTTTGTTCTCTGAAGTTGTTGATCAACCCATGGACGTATTGCATTTGTTTCTTGTATGTGGATTCCATGACTTCCCAGATTAATTGGGAGAGTTTGCTGGAAAGAAGTACGATATAGAGAAAGAAGATACCGTTCCAAACGTGCTATTTCAACCTCAAGAGTATTGATTTCTTTCTCCAGGTCTGATGAAGACTGCAGCAAACAGGACCAATTTATTGAATTATTTCGGAGGGTAGAAAGGAACTAAAACAAGTTACAGGAACAGGTAACACAACAAGCAACAATTCTCGGATCAATATAACGGTTAAGGAGGGTTACTCAAGCACCCCAACACACCAACAAATGCCTGGAACAAATACAAATTACAGGTCGAATACGTATCAAGGTAGTTGCCAAATCAATGCATTTCTTTTGATTCAGAGGTAAGATAAGTAGCTTTTTGGAGTAAGGCCAAATAGTTGAAAAGGCAAGCAAGAGAAATACGCCTATGCTAGTATATATGCATTAAAACATGGAAAGAGATAGGTGCTATATTAACAGTAGACCTCTGCATATAATATGCTCGAGAAGACTTCATTGCTAATTCACATATGAGAATAGAGCTTTGCAAGAAACAACCAAAACTTGTAAAACTCGCAGCAAAATATTGTCAAAACCTCCGAAGTACCGTCAAATTGGATATCTCCTCCGATATCATTACCAAAAATTAGCATTCTCACACAGAGCAATTACATACATACAATTGCACAGAGATGCACGCATATGCATGTAAGAATGTAGATACAAAACATTAAGAGAAAGGGGGCTAAATTCAATAGAAGAATGATGGCTCACAGGATTGAGAAGGTGAGAAGGTGCAAGCGACATGTTGAGTATATGATTATGATCCCTAAGTGTGGGATCACAAAGCGGCGACGCGACGGCGAACGGTGGCGGAGGAGGACAAGGACAAGAGGGGGGAGGAGAGGAGAAGCAGTCCATTTGCGTTGTGAAAGAAAATCCCAATAAATCAAAGATGCATCACCGACACTACGAACACAATCACATAGTGGGACAGGACATGGAATTCTGAGAATAAACTCATCCCACAAAACCCAGGGTCGCGACAACAATCAGCATCAAGCAAAGGTATAGAGGGACAAAATCGAGTAAATGTAGATGACCCACTTCACAAAAATACTGGAGTGGGTGGTGGGCTAGACAAAAATAAATGGGCAGATATTCAGTCAGCAATAGGTGAAGTAAATACAATTAAATCAAGAGTAGGTCGACTCCACTAACGCCATTGAAGGAATACGAAACGCAACACAACGGTAAAAATGGGTTTTTTTATTCCTCCTGTTTTCGAATTGCAATGGTAATTATTAAAGGCGAAGGTCGATCGTGAGCTGCTATGATGATGCTCTTCAGCTGCTACTCAGCTACTGTGACTGTTACAGCAAAACGAAATGGGGTTTCTTTATTTCTCTCTTTCTTCAAGACAAGATTTTGGAAATTAATATAATAGCAATAATAATAAACAAATTATTTTTTATTACAATAATGCATGTGGGGCCGCCATGTTTCTAGTTGAGCATGCAGCCTAATATTTTGTTTAGGACTCGAATCTTTGAATATTATTTTCTTCTTCTTTTCATATGTTGATATTTTGCGTTGAATTAAATAAAAGTAAGAATTCTTTTTGAATAAATCAATAATGAACCCAAACTAGGGGATAAAGAAGCTAGTCAAAGTAGATTAAAATTGGAAAACATAGAGTTGGAACATTAATAGCTTGTAATGAATTAAATAAATTACTACGTCATAATAGCCCACAATTAGAGTTGGTAACTTTTGGAATATTGGTCGGTTGTCAAACAAATTTAAGGGCATAAATGAGTTAGGTTAACTTACTAATTTAATTAAAATATATTTCCATTATACTTAAAATTGAAGTACTATAAATGAGTTAGGTTAACTTACTAGTTTAATTAAAATATATTTCAATTATACTTAAAATTGAAGTACTAGAGTAGTTAGAGTTTCAAGTACAATGTAGTTTATTGAGATAATGTTGAGTTTAATCCAACTAATTAGTTCTGCAAAAGCCATAACTTAGGGTTAGGTGTTTCTTACAAACTTGTTGGGCTTGGACTAATTTATTGGGCTACGAAATTGTTTTTGGACGATCACTGTTGGGCCTGTCTATTGGGCTCTCTTGAATTGGATTTCAAATTTATTTTGCATTAATTATTGTATGTTCCTTCAAAATAAATATAATTTTTATTAATATCTTCCATTGATCAATTGAATGACATATTCCATTACTTTAATAAAATATTGATACATATCATAATTAATAGTATGAGATTTAGTATATGTATTTTTCTTAATAGAGATTTAATATACTCTAAATCTTAAACTTTAATTACAGTATATGTCAATTTTGTATTAATACAATACGAAATATTACATTGTTAGATAATATGAAATCTGATTCAATAACTTAATGTGCAGGTAGCCATAATATACATATAATTTAATATTCGTTTTCTTTGTACAATTGAGAGAGCATAATTAAATCTCTAACATATTGTGCGTTTGTTGGTACTAACATGATTTTGTATTATTATTTTTTTGAAAAATAATAATAAATACAAAATCACCCAATTATATCCATAGCCGAAATATTTTACACAATTAGAAAGGACTCTATAGATCGAGTGGACTTCTTCAATATCATTCCAATTGAATATATTTTCAATTAATTTGATATGAATTGACTATTATATTGGTTACAACATTCAACGTTATTCCTCTAAAAATTTCAAAACATTCAATGATATTGACCAAAAGTCGAAACCTTCTAAAGTGTAAATAAATAATTGACCAACACACAAAAATTCAAAATACTACAATTAAAAAAACAATACACAAAAACTTGTGCACCATTCACATGAAGCTGCGCCCACAAAATATACAAGATGTATAAGCATATCGTAATCATTTCCATTTAATTAAAGGCTTGCATAAATTAAGTCTGCCAATTTCTACAAAAAGGGGTTAATGGTTTGTTAAAGCCTACTAACTTTAAAACTAAACCAACTAATCAAGAAACAGTTAATCGTCGTATGTTACTTTTATACCGACCATGTTTTCTTATGAAAAAATTAACGACTTTTTGACAAAAATTATAACAAGATATATTTGAAAGGTGATAAAATAGGGCTGTGATCATACTAATTAAATTATATATTAAAGTATTAAACTTTGAGTTGGAAAATTTGAACCCACTATTGATTGCAGTGTGCTTAACAGTTAAACTAAGGAAAATTAGTCAGGGTTGCTTTATTAATACCGTTAGTTTGGTCTACAAGAAAGTAGATAAATAGAAGAAAAGTAAAGTAGCATTAGTCATATATTTGTTTTATACTTGACATATGTGATGTGATAAGAACATGCTACTCACTAATTGTATTGTAATTGGTTGTGGGTTCCAATCAATATTAAAATGTTATAAAAAACATCTTGGTACACATACATGGAAAGTTCATACTATCTAATTAATTCTAAAAATTAATGGCTACTTTTCCATGCAAGTACTAATCGAATTGTCATATACAGTCAATTGAATTTGATAATACCACGTCATTACCCACGTAATTGGATCACCATGGTTTTCATTTCACCTTTCATTATATTTGTTGTGGACTTGTAGGGCCCACTACTCATTTGTAGTGGAGAAATTTGATTAAATGTTTTTTCTTTATTTTATTTATTTTTCTATTGTAGTTAATGAACTGAATATTCTAAATTAAACGTGTGAAAGAGTAGAAGATTGCATTTGCAAACTAATATATTTCTAGAACAATCGCACATGTAATCGATTATAGATTCAATAATAGTTAATTATACAGATCTAAAATCACATATTTATAACCATGCTATAAAGCGTTTGTGTTTTTATCAAAAATAATGAAAAATAAAACTTGATGTTTGTATCCATTTACACAAATCCATGCGCGTATAAAGCGTATTAAATATTAATTCGATCACATTGTTATGGAACACATGTTAAAGAGAACAACACAATATATTGAGAATTATGATTCGTATAATATTATGAACATGCATGTATTTTCAATACACGATGACAGATGATTCTGTCTACAATTGTATATATCACACTACAACATCATAATTTTGTTGTTTACAGAGTATGAGATTCCAGCTAGCCGTGATTTGTTCTTCAAATGTTGCTTGGACTCCAGTCCCTCAATTTCGTTTCCATCTCAAAAAATCTAATAAAAAATTATCTAGATGCTTCCACTTGTTCACCTCTATAGCTCTGAATATTTTTACCGATCCAACTTCCATCCATTCTCGATCGAATTCTGATTTGGTCGGCGAGGACTCGAAATTATTTACAACGGAATATCTCCGCGGAAGAAAGGAAATCAAATCCCCAGAAAATACCAGCTCAATCGATCAAATAATTAATTAATCAATTAAGGAGGACGGAACCTTCGTTAATTGTGGTGAGCCTAATCCTGAATGACCGAACCGCCGATTTCGCTCGCCGCGAAGAATATCTCTGCAGCTTCCTCACGGAGCTGGACCTCGAAACGCCGGTAGCCGCCGCCTTCCTCGCGTTCTTAGCGTTTACACGTGAAACGCCGCCGCTAGTTTTGATTTGTCGCGCGGACTCCGGGTGTGCCTCCCCCACCAGAACCGGCGAGATCCGAGATATCCGGCTCCGTCGCGGATTGAAATCGTTGAGGGCGACGCTGGCCTTGACGGCCAGTGCCGCCATGTCGGAGGCGGCGAGGCGGTTCTGGAGCCTGGACGCTGGCAGCACGAAGTAGATCTGGTCCATCTCCAACTCCTCCTCCGCGTCGAGGCAAGGTATGTAATCGTCAAAAGAAAGTCGATCGGAGTTGCAGAGGAACACCGAATTCGGCAACGCAGTCTCGGACTGGATCACCTGCACCGCGGTCACCGGCAGTGGATAGCGCCGCAATTCTCCAGAGATTGAGACCACCATCGCGCATGGTTTCTGGTGGTTTGAGTGATCGGAGTGGGACGAGATGCAAGCTCCCATGGTATTTGTGTGTTGAATTTCAATTGTGTGTGTTGTATGTGTGAAAGAGAGAGGAAAGAGGAAGGGAGTGAATGTGGAAATGGGAAATGAGGCGGTGTAGTGCGGGCTCATATAAGAAGAAATCACGTGATGTAAGGGGTGAGTCAGCGAGGAGGAAGTAACCTTGCGTCTCAAGCATGTGCTGCTTCCACACCGCGTCCCACATTCCTCTAACAAACTTCCCTAACGTCTTACCATATATTTTAATCCATCTTTTTGTAAAAAGGTGTACCAACGTCTTAGCATAAATAAATAAATATCTTGGAATTCATTGGACCTGCCCTACTACTATTACCACCAACTAAATCATTTACAATATGCAATCTATTTTGGACAATCATTTACTCTGTGCTCCACTTCCACACGTTTCTGCTTATTTACATTTGTTAGATTGTTTCAATTCCGTCCGTACAACCAAGTCTCGCTTCTTTATTTTTTCATGTCTTATTGCATTTTCTTATTTGTTTTAAAATAGTATAAAAAATAATTAATTTGTTAAATATATCTATTTTGCTAATTATATTCGAAATACATTTAATTACAAATATCCCTCTCTTTATACACTGTCATACAATCGTAAGACACAAAATAATAGTGTTGAAATATGCAATGAAATTGTTCCCTCAATAGGAACCCAAGCAAATGCTAATTGAAGTCTAGTTTTATAAAATGTTGCTAAAACAAAGCTCCCTAACCACTGACCACGTTCAATCGTTCGTAATCACTAATTTAATGCTTCATTTATCAAATTATAATTCCAATTTGATAGTTAAACGTGCAATTTTCGTTAAAAGTAATCTGTAGGGAAACAAGAAATATATATATAAAGATGCAACTAGCTATAAATAAAATAAAAGGGAACAAATTTAGTTAATAATATTAGTATATGACAGTAATATAGCTGTCAATTTATTAAGCTAATAAATGAAATTAATGTCTCGATAATTTATTTATTCCGTAAGATAAAAAAGTCGGTCGGTCAAATTATGATGCATGATTAATACAATGTTCCAACAACAGCCTACACTATGTTGATTTTAGTATAAGAATATGGGCTATGCTCTGTTTAACTAAACCCAACATTAATTAATTGGCTTAAGCAAATGTCTCATATTTCATTTTATTTTAAAGATTATTGTTAAATGCCAAACAAGTGATTATGGATTAATGTAGCACCTAATTAGTAGAAAATATGTTTAATCTTAAAATGGATTCTGGTTTATTTTTTACTAAAAAAATTAGTACTTTTAGCTTGTTTTGTGATTAATTTTTTGTTATTATTAATATAAGTCAAATAGGAATATTAAAATCCTCACATGCAGCACAAATACGACAAAAAGAAAATAAAGTCCACGCGAGAATTAAATGGTATGGAAGTGTGTGCCTGTTGTTTTCTTACTTTATTAAACTAAACTAATACTAAGAAAAAGGTGTTTATGTAAATAGTAAGTGAGAATGGAATTAAAATTAACTTGATATATATACGACCAACTCAATCAATTATGGAACAATCTTATCGTGTTGTTAGACTATTCAATTTAAATTGACTGCTTCAAGTTTTGTATTTCGAGTTTATATTTAATTTTCAAAATATATGGGTTAACGAAGAAGCCAAGGTGTCAATAGCAAGTTATAACATTTATTTTTAAATTAGTAGGTATATTAAAATATAAATTACATGACTGCATTTTAGAAGATTCGAACATTTGAACAAAAAAAGAAGCTAAAATGCATATAGGACTGACAATTTTCATAATTGAAATAATTCCACAAAAATTACTTACTTTGAGCTTATTTTTATTATATTTTGGTATAACTTCAAATTTTTAGGTTTGGTTCAAATGAAGTTAAGGTTACCTGATAGTATATTATTTAACATAGTCATTGACTATGTATTTTAAAGTAATCTTTATTCAATTGTCAGCATTCACATCTTATTTTGAAGTTTTTATTATCATCGTATATCTCTTCACTCGTATACATTATAAACAGTATATCACATATTTTCAAATTGTATAATACCAATCACTAATTTGATTTTGTATAATTTACCAAATTGTATAATAGAATTGTTATCAAGTCATTATCATGATATATCATTATTCTTTTTGGTCAACTCAAAAAATTGTGTTAATTTTAGTTTAAACTAGATTTGGATCTGAACAATTGGAGTTGAGTTGGAATTCGAAATCAAATTTAACCTTAAAAGATTTAGTCACTCTCATGATAGTTCAATAATGACCAAACCGATCCGACCCAATGGCAAGCTCCTAGATGGGGATGTGCAAATTTAACCTATGTTTCTCTTTTAATAGTTTGAACTTTTCACCATCCACTTATAATATTCAACTTTAAAAGTTCAATTGTATACTATGTATCACGCCATGATTTTGACAAGCACTTACTCCATTTACAATATACAATTGATTCTTTTTTGAAGATATTGACGCGTCAAAACAATAAATTATTAAATGCAATAATCATTGGTTATTTAATGAGGCCGAATAAGTTTGTAGCTGAATTTAGTATTGGGCTGAAGGCCCAATAATAGAAAGAAATTAGCCCCAAAATGCATAAAAGTATAATTAGGGTTTAAATAGCTGAACCACACTTCGATCATCACTTCCGCCGCTTCATTCCTGCAGAAACATTAGAGGGAAGAGGAGAAATGGGTGAGTAATCGATCTCAAGCTACAATTTCGGAGTAAAATAGACGCGTTTATCTTTAATTTTGCAGCATTTTAACGCGTTGATCGTTTTGGTTTTGTAGCTCGGATCAAGGTACACGAACTTCGGCAGAAGAACAAGACTGAGCTGCTAGCGCAACTGAAGGATCTGAAGGCGGAGCTCGCATTGCTGCGGGTCGCCAAAGTCACCGGAGGCGCCCCCAACAAGCTCTCCAAAATCAAGGTGGTGAGGCTTTCCATAGCGCAGGTGCTCACCGTCATCTCGCAGAAGCAGAAGTCCGCTCTGCGCGAAGTCTACAAGAACAAGAAGTATTTACCCCTTGATCTCCGCCCCAAGAAAACGCGCGCCATCCGCCGACGCCTAACAAAGCACCAGGTATCATTACTTTAACCTTCGATATAGAAACTATGTAAGTTCTGTTAATTGATTTATTTGCTCTTAAGCGTATTCAGGTTTGTATGGGCATGATATTGTATCTTAGAATGTTGCTTCATGTATAAGGCTCGTTATTGAACTTGTTGAAGGTTTTTTGTACGTCCAAATACTTGCAAAAGACTACAATCCCCTTTTCACAAAACTTGCATTCCTTTTGTATTGGTTTTATAAGTTTGAGACTATATTAGCAGACTTTTATGTGTACTTTCTTGATTGTTTGAATGTTATCTATCAAAATAGTTGCAGTCTTTTGTAAGCCAATGAATTGTGCATATTAAACTCGACGTTCCTTCTTTTCTATACCAATTTGCTGAACTCTAAGCTTGGTTGCACTGTCTGATCCTTTTCAGGTTTCGTTGAAGACGGAAAAGCAGAAGAAGAAAGAAATGTACTTCCCTTTGAGGAAGTATGCTATCAAAGTCTAAATTTATCTTATCCACTGCTGGAACCCCACCATTGGAGCATTTTCAAAATTTGTATGCAATGTGATTTTGAATTCCCTTTTTGGCATTACTTCAAAGAATTTAAAGGTTTCAACTTTTCTGATCTGAGTAACACATGGTTGTGCTTCATCTTTGGTCTCTTTAATAGATTTTTGGTCTACACATATATATATTTCTCATAGGTATGCCCTTTTACTTGTTTAATGTGAGTGCATTCTATATTATAACAATTTATGGTTATAACAAATTGTTTTTGATATCCTTTATAACTTGAAAGAACATCTTTTTTTAGATGTTATGATATAATACAGAGTGCAAAAGACATAATTATTGATGTACAAGATTTATATAAATTTTAGAGCTGATAGCAGATTACAGTGGAAAGGATCAGAGATGTGGTCAAGAAGGTTATGCACAGGTCCTTTACCAGTTACGGCAGCTTGTGCATAAAAACCTAACCATGCAACCATTGCTAGCCGCCCGTTCTTTATCTCTTTGATCTTTAGTTCCTCGAAAGCCACGGGATCTTGAGACAAGTTTAATGGGTCAAAAAGCGCACCTCCTGGATAATTTATATCCCCTGGTAAATATATACCTAAAGGCTCCAAGGCCTCGATGCCACAGTACCGTGCATACTCTGGCCCAACCTAATTTCGATTGAAGAAACACTAGAAATCGTAATCATACAACATCAAATCTTTGTGGAGGTTACAATAAGAGATTACATTACCATGAGAAGGGCTTGACATATGGCTATGATGAGGACTCCTTGGCTTCCAGCTACATGTAGACCAGGGATGCCAAGATAATCTAGTGTATCGCCCTGGCCAACAATTGAAGAGTAATAGACGACCTTATTAGAACAACATTTCTGCAGCAACATTAAGTATGAAAACAGATAGGAAATTTGAGCTTTAAGGTGCGATGCTCAACAGTACTCTAAAGGATGCCGAGAGCAGAGTTGAGAGGAACTTGTAATTGAAGATATCATCAATTACTTGTTTGGGTATGAATCTTCAAAACTTATAGAACAAATGGAAGCATACACTAGGACTAGGTTATGGAATGACTAAAAAGGTGCAGCATACTAACCCTAAGCTTTGAGTAGCCCACTCGCCACCAAACAGGTTCCACAAAATGGAAAGCTCCAACCAGATCTAATATCTCTGGGATTAAAGCACCAAGTGCAGCAAGCATAGCCCACCTTGCATGTAGAACTTCAAAGCTGTATAGTTTTGGAAATATTAATAAAAAACATGTGTAACTTCACACAAAGCTACTCTTGATCCAGATTAGTCATTAGCATTATATTAAGATCAAGAAAGGCTTCTGGCAATGCTCTAAATATAAGTTCTCAAGAAAGGCTTCCTTCAAAGGATAATTCTAATAATATCAGACACAGTAATGATTCTGATAAAAGGTGCAGTACTCACTTAAAATATCTCTGCAATGCCACAGGGTCCTGGCTCAAACCGGCAATATCAAAACCATAATCCCCTGGAAGCTCCCCGGTGAGATAAGCAGGATACTCGAATGAGATTGGACCAAGCCAACGGGGGCGATCCTCGCCATACCATATGCTGAAAAAATCAGCGGAATTTGATTTTTAAGCTGAAGCTCAAGGGTGTTTACTTTGAGTATTAGATTTATTGTGTACATTTGAATACTTGATTGTGTATTTGAAGGATTAGACGATCAAACAACTTGGAAACTCTTAAAGCTATCAGTGCAAGTTGAGGTTGATCAAAAACTGTTTAACTTCCACTTAGAAATCATATAATAGTGATGAAAAAAAATACTCGATGGATCAGTATACCTTTCGATTCTAGCCTTATTCGAGAGTGCCTTCAACTTAGAAGAGTTGTCCTCGTAAATCTTCTTCTTCTCCTCCATTCGTCTCTGAAGTTCCTCCCCAACTGGACTGTTGGCAATCGCTTTCACCGCCGTGAAAGGAATCGCGGAAAACACTACAACTCCGGCAACCTCCACAAAAAAGCGGCAGCTTTACATTTAGAGAGAGAAAGTTATCCTAACCTAAGCATTACTTTGCAGGTGTGGCTACCTACCTCTTGCCATGAAGCTTTAAAGCGGGAAAATGATCTGATAAAAATTGAGCTCATTATAGAAGTCCGAGCTGCGCGCTCGCATCGGAGTAGCAGCGGCGGAGGGCGGAGCAGAGACATCGCTGTGGCCACTGCTTCTCAAGGAATAAATTTGCAGCGGTTAATTGTTGAACGAAATCTTTAGTGTAAACAGTTATTTCTCCTCAGCCACTAGTTTGAATGGGTGATAATAAAAGACTGAAAAATCGAATCACCCGACAAATTGAATCGAAATTGGTCAAAAAATAAGGTTAACCGAATCGTCCGGTTTAAAAAAAAATTAATTTTTAAAAGCCGATAATACCGATTCGATTTTTATTTTCATTTATATAAAACCGGTGGTTAACCGACCCGAACTGATATCTATAATACTTATAAAAAACATGACGAGAATATATTTTCATTTTGCTATCCTTTTTATAGAAAATATTTGTTTGACAGAACACCATTCCCTTTTGAGCATCGATAACTAAACATATATTTATAAACCAAGTGAACACTATTTAATTAGTTTAGTGAATACAAACTTATATTAGCTGCAACTTTATTGTTTTTATTTTTATTTTCAGAATTTTATTTTATTTATTTGATTTCTGAATTATATATTTGACTCATTTTATCATATTAAAGTTAATTATTTTGCTATAAAATGATAAATTAATTTTCATATTGATCATAATTAGCATATTATCATTCATCGGTATTTATGTTTTTTCTACCATGTTATTATGAATAACAAAAAAAATAAAAATTGTTATTTATCATGGTTAATCGGTAAAAAATTGGTTAATCAATCCGATTTTTTGGTTAACCGTTAATGCGATTTTTTATTTTTTAATAATTAACTGAATCGATAAAAAATCGAACGGTCGAATTTTTATATCGCGAATGTACGATTAACTGATAACTTGCTCACCCCTAAGTTGGATTGTTCTCTTTTTTTCCTATTTTCAAATAATTCATTTCAACCGTCTTCACTTCACTACTTTCTTAGCCCTTGTAGAGGGAAAACGGCTCTCGTAATGACACTTTGGATGCGAATATGATACTACTCCATTTATTCATAATTCTCAAAACAATTCATTAAATTAAATTATTATACAGTGATTTGAGTTTTGAATCCTCTATATTTCTTATTAATAGTTGTAAGCAAGTTTAGGAAAGTCGAAAACTAATTAATTTAAACTTTAACTCAAGTTTTTAATATGTAGATCGAATTCAACTTGTTTTGTAATTATCAAATTCAAACTTTACCATTGTTTCACTCAAATAAGTACGTGGCGTTGTTGAGTCCAGACCCACTGTCCGGTAAGGGATCAGTATTGGGCACGAGGAATATTTCCAGCCGATATACTTATTTCACTCAAATATATCCTTAAGTACGTGGCGTTGTTGAGTCCAGACCCACTGTTCGAATAAGGGATCAGTATTGGGCACGAGGAATGTTTCCAGCCGATATACTTAAAGGAATGTGTCGTGCTTAATGAACTATATTACTCGCAATTTGGACGAGATCATTGTTAATAGTGTGATTAAGCATAACCCAAATCGTACTCTCAAGGAAGGCTAAACAGGGCTTTATCTATGTTGCAGAACAGAAAGCAATTAAAAGAAGGGTTTTGAATTTTATCTAGGCGAATTAAAATAAAGAATTTAAAATACGAATTACCTAGGCAAGAATTAAGAAAGCAATTAAATCCTAAATCTAAGAACGAAGAATTAAAGAAACTGAATTTAAACATGCTTTGAATCGATTAATTAGCATAATTGAAAAGGTTTGGATAAAGAATTGGAAATTAATCAAAAGCAGAACAAGAAGAAAATAATTCATAAAGCATTAAAGAAAGCAATAAAAGAACTCACGAATTGAAAGGAAAGATAATGCATTAAGTACTCCGGGTTTGAATCACGAACGAATCCACAACTTGAATTGAAAGAATAATGAAATAGAAACTAGACTAACAGTGTTTTCTCTCGTGGTCTAAACCCTAGACTAGAAAATAAAAACGTGAATGAAAACTGATAGAAGAGTCCCGTCCATGAAGATCACGCGTGGAGGTTTAAATAGGAGAATGGATCGCGCCAGGGTAGCGCTTGCTAGGAGGTAGCGAGCGCTACCCCACAGTTCTGTCTTGGGAAAGTTGCGCTGGGCCAGCAGTCGCTGGGGGGCTAGCGACCGCTGGCCCCAAGTTCTGTCCTGCATCGAGCGCTCGCTAGGGGGCTAGCGACCGCTAGCCCCCAGCTCTGTCCCTCCTCCGTGGCTCAGGCCAGCGAGCGCTGGGGCCTAGCGGCTCGCTAGGCCCCCGCTCTGTTCCTTCTCGTGCGATGAGCTATTTCTTTCTTCCTTTCTTCGTCTTTTTCGTCTCGTTTCTCCTCTCGAGCCTTGTTAGCTCTTAATGTCGATCTTTCACCTACAAAGTAACAAATAACAGACCCAAGCATCAACATGATCGACAATATCAACCAAAATTAGTCCAAATTATGCGAGAAACGAGACCAAAAACGTATAAAACAACCATTATTATCAAACCAGAGGTCAAGTCAAAGTAGGCCCAAGGGCCCAAACTACAGCTCCCTCCCACTAGTAATTTTGTAACGGCTAGAAAACAAAGTTTGTACCATTTCAAAATTTTAACGCAGCGAGAGAGAAGGCAGTTCGAACTTCCAAGAAGAAGAAAGAAGAAGAAGAGGAGGAGGAGGAGAATGGCGAGCAGCAAAACGAATGAGTCGATAGGAATCATGCTAGATCCAGAGACGGAGTTCTTAGCGTCGAAAGAAGAGACCGGCAACGAGTGGGAACTTTTTAAAGAAAACGTGCGTCCATTAAAGCGAGGACGCAACGTTAGTATCCTTAACCACGCTCTCAAGTCCAACTCCCAATCCCAACTCAAGAACACTCTGCTTCATCACCGAAGGTGTCGAATTGATTCTTCGTTTCTTCATTTTCATTTAATTATTCCGATTTTTTTGCTTGAGAAGACTGCGCATTCCTTTTTTCTGAGATTTGAAATGAACAGGAAATTGATCGAGGCTATTGACGAGTACACGGGAGAAGACCCACTCCAGCCTTGGATCCAGTCAGTAATCATTTCTTTATAAACTTGCTTGTGTTTAATCATTCTTTGTGAAGGTAGGCCGCTAGGGTTTAGATATGGCTAATGAACCCTTTTCGTTATGGGAGATACATGAAATTGATAAGTACGAGTAAGGATTATTGGGCTGATTACAGTAGCTTGGGAGCTTGAGGTATGCCACTTAGTGTTTGATTCAATGTTTACACAACTTATTAGGAAATTAGTAAACTTTGTGTTAGCGTAATGGTTGCGACTTGTGTAGCTAATGTGGATAGGCATCTATTCCATTGAATTCTTTGCAATTCTCTTCCGGATGTGCATGCTTGTGGCTTATAGGATAAAATTCATGTACTCGACTTTCAGAAGTACTGCTGACGCTCTTGCTTCCGTTGCGACGAGCTACAAATAAATGCACATTAGCTGAGTGATATTAACCGACTGAACTTTCATGCTGTTTATGGCCTGTTCTTGTTGATTACCATAAGATGCACATTGGTGCCATTGTTGGTGTTCCTATGGTTACTCAATGAGATGGCAAGTAACTGAATTCCTTCTTTGTTGTCTTTATCCTATTTTGTTATATTGAATAGGTGTATAAAATGGGTTCAGGAAGCTTTCCCTCCCGGCGGTGACTGTTCAGGATTAGTCGTTATTTATGAACAATGTGTTCGCACCTTTTGGCACGATGAGCGATACAAGGATGATCTCCGCTACCTGAAAGTGTGGTTGGAATATGTAAGTCTCTTGAGAGTTCCCATTTTGTAGATATGCATTGTGTTTAGATGCTTATGATGATTAAGATTCAACGAAATGGAAAAACAGGCTGAAAACTGTGTCGATGCTGAAGTCATATATAGCTTTTTGGAGGCAAACAACATTGGATCGACGCATGCATCATTCTACATTTCCTATGCATTACTCATGGAACAGAAGAACAAAAATAAGACTGCAAATGAGATCTTTAATCGTGGACTATCTATGTAAGCCCTTTCTTTCATCACGCTCCTTAGTTTGTTATAAATGCTTGACAGTTCCTATGCATTGGTCATTGATAAGTTGAACTGTTATTTCTCTACCAGGAAGGCCGAACCAGTCGATAGACTGACAGCCGCTTACAAGAAGTTTCTTGCTCGTTCGATGCGACAAAAAGCTACAGATGTAAGCAAGTTTTTTGCATTGTGGTTGCATTTCTGTTGTTACATTGACTTGATTGATCAGGTGATCTATTTCCACTTAACAGGAAGATGCAACAGAGAACCTTGCTTCAGCTCGAAGCTTTGGAACTTTGTTGGCTAAACAAGCAAGTAGGTCTTCTATCGAATCTTCATGGGTTTATGATTATTACCAATAATATATGTGGCTAATACTTTAACGGTTTTCAGGAAACCAGGTGCCAGAAAGTTCTGATATTTTTAGGAAGAAACAGAAGTCGGACAACAGGTTAGAAGTCAGAACTGGATTTTCTTCAAAAATTCTCTTTCCATAGAAGATTTAGTGTTGGAATTGGAAAACTCATATCATGCTGGGACTGTATATCTTTTAGGGCTCCTGGAAGTACATTCTCCATTTTCAAAGACAGCAGCAATAGTTCAGCATTTGGTCAGCAGCCAGAACCCAGGGCAGACATAAAACCATGGCACTTGCTAGGTGGTCGTGCAGAAAGAAACAAAGAGAACAATGCAATCCCTTCCAAGTGGCCATCAAATAAGGTAAATACAGAGCATAAATCTACTCAAGGCACTGCAATGTGGGAGATGGCTTTTCGTATAATCGAGTTACTCTCTGCAGATTCCCCAGAGACCGGGTCAGAGAATAACAAGACCAGCACCAGGCCCATGCATCGAGATATTTGTGGATGAGGAATGTACAGAGTAAGTATACATTGATTAAGCTTTAAACTTTATAGTTGCTCATTGATCTTAATGCATGCTACGGTTTCGGTTCTCTGTTTCTTAAACTAATCGACTTTAACTATGAAATTATAGACAAACTAAACAAGACAAGGAGGGAGGAAAATCTTCAGTTCTGCATCTTAGACATGGCGATGGAAAAGATATTAAGAGGTAACAAGAAACATCAACATCAACAACATGTCATAAACTAGTTGTTTACGCGATTTTACTATAAGAGTCACTCTACTTGTTTTTCGTTTCAGAGAAACGGAGCTGTTGAGGGAGCACCCCTTGCGCAACTTTCCTCCTGGTGCTCTGCCCCGATAACCAATTACTGCTATCCATGCAAACATATTTGTATTCTTTGTTGATTAATAGAAGCTTCTCCCTCCAAAGCTTCATTCTTGTACTTTGAGTGTTCTTGTAAGCCACCAACTATGTAGTATTTTTTTTCGGTTTCACATGAAATGATTTTTGATGGGTTGTATTTTCTGTCTATTTGGTGATGATGAATTATTTTATTTCATCTATTTTTTATTTATTTTTTTGTTTCTGTAGAAGATTAGTGTAATATATTGCTATTTGTTATTATTATAATGCTTTCTTTAATCAATTACTCAATTATCAGAATCTGTACAGAAAATTTCAAAGGGAAAAAAGTCACAATTTCTTTATACGACTATAATTAACATTAAACTATGTATGTCTATTTAGTTATACAAAAAAAAAGAGAAGACAATATTAAGGGACATTTTGCTACAAAATTCAATTTTATCCTATATTGTCCGGAAATCAATTTCTAGGGTTTTCTTTTTTTCTTCTTCTTTAAGCTTTGTGAAACCCTAAGAGCAATCATTCTCAGTCCGTCGGCATTGGATTAGGATTATAAGCAATGGCGGAGCACTTGGCGTCCATTTTCGGTACTGAGAAGGACCGTGTGAACTGCCCCTTCTACTTCAAAATTGGCGCGTGCCGGCACGGCGACCGGTGCTCCCGCCTCCACAACCGCCCCACTATATCTCCGACGCTGCTGCTCTCGAACATGTACCAGCGCCCTGACATGATCACCCCCGGAGTGGATGCGCAGGGCCAGCCCATTGACCCCGACAAGATCCAGGAGCATTTCGAGGATTTCTACGAGGACATCTACGAGGAGCTCAGCAAGTTCGGCGAGATCGAGAGCCTCAACGTCTGCGACAACCTCGCCGACCACATGATCGGGAATGTCTACGTCCAGTTCAAGGAGGAGGACCAGGCTGCCGCCGCCCTCAACGCCTTGCAGGGACGCTTCTACTCCGGCCGCCCCATCATTGCCGACTTCTCCCCCGTAACTGATTTTCGCGAGGCAACCTGCAGGCAGTACGAGGAGAACAGCTGCAACCGGGGCGGGTACTGCAATTTCATGCATGTTAAGATGATCGGCAGGGAGCTCAGGAGGAAGCTATACGGCACTCGCCGCACCAAGTTCTGGGGTACTAGGAGCCGCAGCAGAAGTGCCAGCCCTCCCTATCATAAGCGGGAGAAGGAGAGGGAGAGGGGGGAGAGAGAGAAGGATTCTGATAGGCGGGACCGCGACCGTGACCGCGACAACCACCGTGGTGGTGGTGGTGGGAGAAGGAGTGGAGGTGGAGGTGGAGGTGACAGGCATGGTGGGAGGTATGGGAGTGAAAGGAGAAGGCACGGAGGGAGTCCTAGGAGGAGCAGGAGCCCTGTGAGGGAAGGGAGTGAGGAGCGTAGAGCTAGGATCGAGCAGTGGAATCGGGAGAGGGAGGAGAAGGGGCAGTGATTCTCATTGGATTGTTGTACTTGTTTATACTCCCTTCTGGCATTGCAAATTCCTTTTCTTGTTGCTATGTTCTTTTGGTAGTTAAACTAGTTAGACAGTAAAACATGCGGCTATAACTTAGGATTGTGTTTCTTTTCTTTTTATGTGGGGATATGATTGCAGGATTAGATTGTATAACCATTAGAATTCTAGTTTGTCAAAAAAGAATCACATCAGACTTGCTACCTAGTACTGGTGGTTGATTTCATGAGCTCTTAATGTGCTGCTAATATATATGTCTATTGTTGTTCTTCATTGCTATATCTAGCTCTGATTATTAATCTAGTCCAATTTCCAGGTTCTTCTAGAATTACAATGAACATGAGTGTTAGATACTTACATATTCAAGTTCCAACTTCTTTTGTTCCCATGCAGGATACTTAAAATTAGATTATGACTCCCCTATCAAACATCTGCTTGTATTGTGAAAACCTCAGTAGTTATAAATCCTGAAATTGATAGCCTGCCCTACGGAGCTTTCTGAATTTGTGTTGAATAAACATATGAATGTAAATTCTCAATAAATTGTACTATGTTTTCCAAAATCATAAGTTGAAGCCTGTAGCGACTAACTTTGAACTGGGTGGTTATACTTTTCCTTATATTCTTATATCTCAAGGATAATTATGAGTTGAGCTTTGGATGAACAATTTGTCATCTGCATGTTCTCCATTTCTTGGTAAGTTTCAATTCCATACCACTTTAATATAGCAACCTACTTGTTTCTCTGTGCATATGTGATTGTGTTCTATTTTAGTCCTACCAGTCCAGGTCAGAGGGAACGATTCTGAATGATTCTGAAAGAGTGCACGTAGCCTTTATAGTTTCATTGAATTCATGTTTTTTTAAGCTTCTGTTAGATATGCTAGAATATTCCTTTATACGGATAAAATGAGGATTGTTCTGCAGCTGCATTCGCTTGTCTTATTTAAGACTTTGCATCGATTGTTAGGTAGTGAATTTATCTAGATTGTGCACATGGACTAGGATCTAAATTGTTTAGTCTAGTATTAGCATCATCGACACATGTATGATGTAATAAGTATTCAATAAGGCTGTTGATGCTCCCATTTCTGCTTTGGTGATTGATATTGAAGAATCAACCTACTACTTGTTCAATAGTCTTCCTTTTTGTTCTTCTTCCTCATTACATATAAAGTGCATAAGCTGTGCAATTGTGTTCATACATGCATCCTATTGTCTAGTCTGTACTCTGTTTTAGTCTTTTGATTCATGGTACCATGTTCTAGTATTTAGACAGTAAACGTGCAGCTCTATTTCCTTCTACGTGCATGTGGGATTGTAATTTTCCCATATAATTGAATCACTTTAGGTTAGTTTTTTTTATAGCTTCGTGGAAGTATTTTCTCCAGTTCTATAAGTATTTATTTGCATAAATATTTCTTACTTTATTTGCTTGATCTGTGACAAAATATTGTATTTAACGGATAGTGAAAAAATCTTGATATATGTTCGTACAAATAATTCCCCCACCAATTCCTACTCTTTGAGATCAAAGGACAAAATATATTTTTCCAGTTTTTTGCGAAAACTATTAAAAAATTGAGTATTGAATTGTACAATATATTTCGAAATTTAAAGCCTACACTGCAAACGGGCAACTGGATCAACAACACTAGTTAGGAAATGAGAGAGAAAGAAAAAAATAATAGAAAAAGGTGTAAAAATTTACATATCGAACCACGTGGATAAAACTTGAGTTCTGATTGGCTGAGTGACTTGTCCCTCTAAGATAGAAACTAGTTTGATCCGACGGTTGAGATCATCCGCCGCCTCTTTCCTTAGTCCTTAACCGCGAAGGCAAAGGAAGCAATGCAGCAAACAGTCCCTCCCTCCCTCGTTCCCCGTCGCTCTTCATAAAACCTGTGCATATTTTTTTCACTTTATTCTTCGTAAATTTTCATATACTTCCCTTTCCCTTTTTCGGTCTTTTCTTCTTTTTCTTCTTCTCTTTGCAATTCTTCTTTTCTCTTCAGCGTAGGGTTAATGGTGGATAGCGGAGTTGGTGGAGACGAGCTGATTATTGACTGGGGTGATCTCTTGGGCGATTTTCCCTATGGCCTTGAATTCCATTTAGGCGACCTTCCTCCGGTGGAGGGACTGTCCACTTCACCGGATTCCGGCTGCTCTCTCTCGATCGATGACATTGAGCAGTATCTCTTGAACGACGAGTGCTATGCGCCGGCGGTGGAGAAAGATGGTGCAGCCGATGAGTTTCTCTCCGACGTGCTTCCTGATTGTTTTCCCGAGTCGGAGTCGGCGCCAGCTACGGAATCTCCCTTGAGCGAGTCGGATTCGGATCGCTTCAAGGATGCTCCGGCAAGTCATGAGTTGGTGGAGGTTGTGAATGACGAGGGGAGAGAGCGGGAAAAACCCCAAGAGAATGGCGCGGATGTTATGCAGAGGATGGAGAATTGCGCCGCCGAGGATGGCGGTGATGAAGCATGTGCCAATGATCCCGATGCGAAGAAATGGAAGAGGTATTACTGCTGAGCTTTGATTGTAAATGCTTTGACGTTGTTTTTGGTCTGTGTATATAGATAGATATGATAGAAGTAGGACTGGTGCTTTACTTATTTGTGAATTGAGGAACTCCCCATCTGTAAGCATGACTAATCTAATTTGTTGATGGTTTCGTAAATTTTTATCACTAAATTGAACATTATCGAGATCATAATCCTGTACTTTATACTAAAATGGGGTGTAGTGAAAATGAGAAATCGGGATATTTAGTTTGTCTCGTGTGTGATGTTCTAGGAAAATGAGAAATCGGGATGCAGCTGTTAAATCACGGGAAAGGAAGAAGATGCTCGTAAAGGATCTTGAGATGAAGAGCAAATACTATGAAGCAGAGTGCAAGAGGCTGGGGTTTGTGCTCCAGTGTTGTCTTGCTGAGAATCAAGCTCTACGTCTCTCATTACACAATAGTCGGGCATTTGATGCATCCAGGTCCAAGCAGGAGTCTGCTGTGCTCTTGTTGGGTAAGGACTTCCAACTCCTCTACTATCTTTCCCCTGCACCCACGAGGCTTTTTATGGTCTATATAAATTATTTGCAAAGAATCAGATGTGGAGGTGATTAAGTGTTTCGGTGAAGTAGTTATATAAACCAACAGATTAGATCACCGATTCTAGATTTGCAGCCAGCTTTATATTAAAGCTGCTTAGCTTGCTAGTTGCTATGTGATTGAGAATTCTATCATTTCTGAACCAGTCTCTGTTTTCTTACTAATGGACTGATAGGGAGCTGAGCAGTTGTGTGATATACTTGCATTTTGATACTAATGTTGTGTGTTCATAGTCAATCATGCATGTAATAGTGTTGTGTTTGCTGCTGCATGCTATTAGCTTCACATATCTTTGACTACTGAATGAAACATCTTTTCTTGATTCTGGTGTTTCACACATACGGGTGTTTCAGCTGTTCTGCGCAACCTGAAGCTTGAATACTAATGATATATGATATGGTATGCAGAATCCCTGCTGTTGGGTTCCCTGCTTGTGTTCCTGGGCATCATATGCCTGTTAATCCAGCCCAGTCACGTCCTATCAGCTCTGGAAGCGAGTCTTCTGCAAAACGGCGACAGCACAGAGTGGGAAAGTGTGGCTCCAAGAAAGCCAGGAAATGAGAATTTCCACTCTCTGGTCCATTCATTTATGATGAGCAAGAGATGCAAAGCTTCAAGATCAAGAATGAAGATAAGGCTATTAAGCACAGAAGTGTCTCATGGCCTCTGTGATGCAGAACTGTATCTGGTTTCTTACTAGCTGGTTATCATTACTTCCTTGGTCAGATGTTACTAATCAAACCGAAGTACTAGACTTAGGTAGAGAGTAATGCAGGTGTTTTTCTTTCTTTTTGGTTGCTTAATTTTTTTTATCTTTTCTTTTGTTGTGTATTAGAACTCCTACTATATCACCTCTTTAGCCTAAAATAATGTGTGGCAACTCCTATATGACATCTTTAGTTCTTAATTATAATTACATTGATTTGGTTTCTCTTCAGAAAATATAAAATAAAATGCTTTGTTTGAAGAATGACTTTGGAAATTCCAAATTCCAACTACATTTGTAATTGAAATTTTGGATACTTCCAATGAGGAAGTAATGATATTGGGAATCAACAGGTCGGCACACAAGAATGGGACAAAAGTCTGTTTGAGGATATTTATGAAGCAGTCGTTGTAAGTAGGTTCAAAATTAATTTATGCTTCTTTCCCTAATAAAAAAAAAATGAAAAGTAAAGAAAAAAGTAATATGAAAAAAAGTCTTGATATGGATATACGAATCATCATATATTATATTCGGATCTTTTTTACTAAAGCATAAAGTTGGTGAGCAAAGGGCATATCTGGAAAAGCAATACATACATAGCCCTTTTGATCCATTTACTTTGCCCCTAGTAATTTTTGTCAAACCGCAGCAGCTCTATTAGTGTCTACCCATTAATATATACTTGTCTTATGTTTCTACTAAATATATCAAGCTAATATTTGAAATATCACTCCAAATAAGTATTATTTGCATCTCTGTGAAAATAAATTGCCAACTCATGACAAAGATTAGACCTCAAGAATTCTTACCATCTTCCCACCTAAAAAATGACTAAATGGGACCAATGTTCCTTCTCATTCGTATTGTGACTGCCACCTACCAAAACCAACCTAAAAATTCATACTCTCTTCTACTCTGAGGTTATCTAACATACCACGTACATTTAAAAATGTGTTTTTACATGAATATATCACGATCAGAAATGTCTTAAATACCAAGGAATATAACTATCCACACATGACAAAATGAATATGTTTTATATATAAGAAAAGGCCCCCAAAGCTACTGCACATATATCAATTCATAACTGGTAGTTGGTTGGTTGGGAATACCGCCCCTTCTAGAATAATATATATATATATATATATATATATATATATATATGAGCAACAAAAATTAAGGAGGAGAAGAAAACGAAACGCAAAATTTTCCGAGAGGTGTTTGAAGAGATGGACTCTGATTACGGCGCAGCAAGAGACCTTTCTGATCTGCAGAAGCTCCGGTCGCTCTACAGACCAGAACTCCCTCCCTGCCTACAGGTCTCCGTCGCTCTCTCTCTGAGGGAAATAGTTCCGTTGCTTTTGTGATCGTGTTATTGTTTTTGTTGTTGGTTTTGGTTTGATTTTACCTCGAACTAGCTAGAGTTCTTTTGCGTGGTTGATGAGATTAGTGTGACCTTTACGTGCTCGCTCGTGTTGAGTATAGAACAGATCCGATGTGTTGGATCTCCTGTGTCGTGCTCTTTTGTTGTGCTCGCGCGTCTTCTGATTTTCGTAATGTGCTGCTTATTAAGCAGTGTGGTGTTTTGAGCTTCTGTTTTGACTGATGGAAGAAAGGAGATACTGTTCGCGGCTTCGTATGTGGAGATCGTGAAGCTCACTGCCGCTAATTTTAGTGTTGTATGCTTTAGATATATTTCAGATAAAATTTAACTCTCTCGATGAGAGCATTCAGCATTCAGCATTCGACCATATTATGTTTATAAATAGGATTGATCTAATGTATGTAGTGACTTTGATGTTGTTCAGTTGAGTTACTGTTATATACAAGTGTATGATAATTCTTCATTAGGTTCTTTTATGTATTTTTACAAGATATAATTGGATTGTACAGGGAACCACTGTTCGTGTAGAGTTTGGTGATGCAACCACAGCTGCAGATCCTTTGGGTGCTCACACCATAAGTAGGTCTTTTCCCCACACTTATGGTCAACGTTTAGCTCACTTTCTTAGGGCCACGGCTAAGGTTCCTGATGCCCAAATTATCACCGATCACCCTGCAGTTAGGTGTGTATTCCACTACAATTGAATTTAATATAAAAATTAATTGCATTTTACTTACCTTGAAGTAGCCAAGAAAGTTTGTTTCTCCTCCACTAAATTAAGTTATCACGAGCTAACTTTCTGTAACTTTGTCACAGGGTAGGGGTGGTGTTTTGTGGTAGACAATCTCCTGGAGGACATAATGTAGTTTGGGGCCTATTTGAAGCTTTACAAGTGCACAACTCAAAAAGTGTTTTGCTTGGTTTTTTGGGTAAGAAGTACTCTACTATTTTCCTTAGATTTCCGAATGTTTATATCTTCATTCGTTAACCGCAGTTTTTCCCTTATTTTACTGAAAAGTGTATTCTGAAATCTTATGCATATTTACAGGTGGTACTGAAGGTTTATTTGCTCAAAAAACTTTAGAGATCAGTGATGAGATTCTTGCAACCTACAAAAACCAAGGTAGAAATCTTACATGAAATCTGACATGTAAACTGGATTCTTGGTATACTTATGCTGGTTGAGTTATCTTGTAAAGGTGGTTATGATTTGCTTGGGAGGACACAAGATCAAATTAGAACTACTGAACAGGTCAATGCAGCACTTAATACTTGCTCAACTTTGAAGCTTGATGCTCTTGTCATTATTGGAGGTATCTCTGTTTTTTCCTCCTAAATTTTCATGATATACTTTTATTTTAGTTTCCTGACTTTTCTTTCTTTTGCTTATGAAGGTGTGACATCAAACACAGATGCTGCCCAACTTGCAGAAACGTTTGCAGAAAGAAAGTGCCTGACAAAGGTATATACCTACATGCCACGTGCTTCGTCAATCATATTGATTGAAAGTTCTGCTTTTACTTTTGTAACTATTCTTCATTGTCATGAACTATTTATGCATCTAGTGTTTCTTCTCAGAAATGTAGTTCGACCGACTTTGGTGTTGCTTTTATTTGTCCTTATTCTAAACCATTGCTAATCATGGCTAACCTTTGCAGGTCGTTGGCATTCCTGTTACTCTGAATGGAGATCTTAAAAACCATTTTGTTGAGACAAATGTAGGTTTTGACACAATTTGTAAGGTAATAATTTATGTTCCAGATTTCTCCATGTGTTTGGGGTTACAATGTGATGACAATTTGGTGTTCTCTCCTTACTGGTTACCTTATTGTTTGCATGCAGAGATACTGTATTTATTTTGAAAAAACGATCTCATGTTAACCTATAGTGTTTTACCCTCTATTTCTTTGATCCTGATGGATCACTGTGAAACCTTCTCTATTATACTTTCTCAACTTTTAGTATACAAATAGGCTATGACTCACTTTCTTCTCATAAATTTCATAACTTTTAAAACATAAAATATGGAGAAAGTGTGCATTTTCATTCAATAAGTAAGCGAAGTGATTATAAGACTTGTTACTTATTTCAGGTTAACTCTCAACTGATCAGCAATGTGTGCACTGATGCACTATCCGCAGAGAAGGTAAGCAATCTATTTGATGTAATTCCACATTTTATCACTAGAGATCATTCAGAAGGCTACTTGCCTGTCCTCACTTGTGACCGAACTAATTTCTTTGGACATTTTCTTAAATCTTACCCAATGAAAATTCCAATATATATGTAACCTTTTATGTTAAGAACATAGGCTTTCCCTACTGACTACGCACAACTGCCTTTTGTTTTTGTATGATAAGATATATGATGTTAAATATCATGTTCATATATTCTTACAAACTATGAAGAACTTTCTCTCTCTGTCCATTGCAGTATTATTATTTTATAAGACTCATGGGAAGAAAGGCATCTCAGGTTGCATTAGAGTGCACACTCCAATCTCATCCCAATATGGTTTGTAATTGTTTGTTTTTTCTTTTCCTTTTAAATTTTATTGGAGGTTCTCCATTACTCGAATGAGCTTCAAGATATTTTATGTTTTCTTTGTCTCTTATATAGGTTTGATAATTTTATACAGGTAATTCTGGCCGAAGAGGTGGATGCATCAAAGCTTACACTTTTTGACATTACCAAACAGTTATGCGATGCTGTTCAAGCAAGGGCTGAACAAGGTATATTAAGAACTTTGGTTTTGTTTGTTTCTTCAGTATTGCAGCACACAATCCTTTCTAAACGTTCTGAACTTTGTTTTCAGATAAGTATCATGGTGTAATTTTATTGCCTGAGGGGCTCATAGAAAGTATCCCTGAAGTCTACGCTCTGTTGCAGGTAAACTGGATTGGGATTGGCCTCTTAATTTTTCATCCTTCCCATCTTACTCAGGCATTGATAATAATATAGATGACACAATTATTTCTTCTCTAGGTCCTTAAGAAAATGCAGATATTTGTGCTTTCTTCAGAAAAGAGATAATACATAAAAGAAGAAACTGACATGATTAGAGCCTTTGTTTTTGTGTCATATTCTGATTTAATATGGATAGGAAGTTATTGTACCTTTTTAATAATTTGGTATCTCTCCAGGAAATTCATGGCTTACTCAGGCAAGGTATCTCTGCTGACAATATATCTGATCAACTGTCACCATGGGCATCTGCACTGTTCCAATTCATGCCTCCTTTTATTAGAAAACAGGTAGTTGTGATATATTTCGCAGGTCTTTAAGTATATCTATCTTATGTTGTTTACATTTAAGTTTTTTCTGTTATAGCTCCTTCTTCACCCAGAATCAGATAACTCCGCACAGCTCTCTCAGGTACTAGAAAATAATCTCTCTATTTTTAAGAAAGATACAAGTGCAAGTTGACTAATTTTAACTTCACCTTGACAGATCGAGACGGAAAAGCTCTTTGCTCATCTTGTTGAAACAGAAATTAATAAACGATTGGTAAGTAACTTTGCATGTTTCGTTTTTACTACAACATTCTATGTGTTAGCGAATATTGCTACTTCATGCTATCAAGCTTTAAGTATTCTAGCTTGTTTCTTTTAGTGCTCGATACTATAAAAGAGAAGGCTTGTAATGGATTTGATATTTTCCTGCATCATGTCTATCTGCAGAAAGAAGGAACCTACAAGGGAAAGAAATTCAATGCAATTTGCCATTTCTTCGGCTATCAAGCTCGGGGTTCACTGCCTTCCAAATTTGATTGTGACTACGCTTATGTAAGTTATACTTTCAGTTTTATTCTAGCATGTTGGATTTTCTTCTAACACATTCAACTTGTTATCTAAACCTTTTGCTATGCTGTTGTAGGTGCTCGGCCATATCGGCTATCACATAATTGCTGCTGGTTTGAATGGTTATATGGCAACTGTTACGAACTTGAAAAACCCCGTGAATAAGTGGAAGTGCGGTGCTGCTCCCATAACAGTAAGACTTCTACCCATTATTAATAATTTAGAAACAAAAATTATACTATGTAGTAAGAGACTAAGAGTCGATTACACCTCTCAGGCTATGATGACTGTGAAACGCTATGGTAATAACCCTTCAATCCTCGGACAACCAGCTTTGCATCCTGCAACTGTTGATTTGAAGGGCAAGGCCTATGAGTATGTCTTTGTTTGCCTCTCCCTCTCTCATACTCTGTATCTTCTTCTATTCAACTTTTGACCCTCTATTCACGTGGCAGTTTGTTGAGACAAAATGCAACCAAGTTGCTGATGGACGATATGTACAGAAACCCCGGTCCTCTTCAGTTTGAGGGCCCTGGTGCTGATGCTCGACCTATTATCCTCTGCGTTGAAGATCAGGATTACATGGGACGTGTCAAAAAACTGCAAGAATACCTCGACAAGGTTCTCCTCATTTCCATGCTATAAATATTATATTCCCTCCATCCATTAAAAATATGACTTATTTCCTTTTCGTCCATCCAAGAAAAACACGCACTCTCCTTCTATATCCACTATCCCCACTCTCAATTTATCAAAACTTGTGCCACTTAAAAACTATGCATGTTTTTCGTGAATGAATTGGAGTATTTGTTTTAAACGTTGTGCGTGGCTCGTTTGCAGGTGCGTACCATAGTTAAACCGGGTTGTTCTCAAGATGTTGTAAGAGCCGCTCTTTCCGCCATGGCTGCTGTTACCGACATCCTCTCTCTAATGACCTCGCCTTCCAGTTTGTAGAAGAAGAAGCACATATATATTCCTTCTCACAACAACAGATGAGCTGTGTTGTGCTGTGTTGTGTTATTGTTTTGTTGTGTTGTACTCCTTAATTCCTACCAAAATAAACTAACATACAAACCCAGTTTTGTTTCATGAATAATTATGACTTTCTTTGCCAACAATTATTGAATCCACAGCGAAAAGCAAATAATCCACACAGACCACGATTGTGGCTGATTTCTTGCGTAACCACAACCTTCACTGGTAATCTGGTATATGTTAAATTGTTAATAAAACCGAATAATTTTCAACATTTATCTTATTTTCTACTGTCTGCGTTCTTGTTAGATTATGTTCTATATATCTTATATTGAATACAATTTCCCACTTTCAGAATAGGCAAATTTGCTTAAAAAGTGGCTTAAAATTATAATTGTGATCTTGAACTACTTTAACAATAAAAAATGGCTAAAAACACACTTGCAAGTGAGAGTTTACTGTTTAGTGAATTTATTGCTTGTTACTAGACAACATTTTATTTCGGCGAAAACATCACATATTAAAATAAAAATTATAATTAAACTTAAATATTGAGTTCAAACTAGACTAGTACAATTTACAATGAATGTGCGACAACACACACTTTAACACAAAGCAATCTAATCCGTAATTAATGACGTTAAATAAGAAAATGAAAATTGGAATAAATGACGCAATTCATTTAGCAGGGGCAAAATAGACATCTCGAATGGTTGCCTATATCCAAGTGTTCGCATATCGTCAAAGTCATTTCCGTTCTTTTGAACTACCAAACCGCAGAAACAGAGCCTCTCTCCCTTTCCCAGCCTTTGCCGAGCACGTATTTCTCTCGCCACCTCGCCGCCGAGCTCTCGCCGTGTTTATAAAGTGAAGACACCTAATTCTCCGATACTTTCTGAATAGATCGTTCTTTTTTATTTCATTTTTTTAACAGCTCAATACTTTTTTCAGGTCGAATTCCAACACGTGCAAATACCGGCTCACTCGCACATTGTCTCCTCGTTTTGCTACAACTGAAGATAGAACGAAACAATCTTAGATTTGATTGCTTCCGAGATTCATCATCTTCGAGCTCTGCCCACCGCAGCCGACGCGTGTTGTTTTTTCAGGCAAGTTTTCAGCTTTCGGAAATCATTTTTGTTTATTTTTCTGTTTTGTGTTTGATTGCATTTATCTAATCGAATCGAGTTGTTGTGGTACACTAGGCATTGCGCCAGAGGTATAATACTGTTTCGCTGAGTGTTTTCGGATTTCGGGTTTCTCGTTCACGTCTGGACAATTAACTCTGTTGTTATCTGTTTTCTTTTGAGCGGTATTAGGGTTTAAAATGCTATTGGTTGATCTATCGTAAAAGAAAAAGTTAGCGGGAACTGTGCATGCTTGGTTCTCTAGGATTTTATTAGTCTTGCAATATTGCATCAGGGTTTCGGGGTTGTACTTTTTCCTTGTCCCTCATGTTGAGAACTATGTATAAGAATGCATCTTAATGGAAGCTGTATTACATCTTTCAGTCAATACGAAAATGAGCAAAAGTGATGTAGTGATGGAAGATGCCGAAAAAGTCCATGATGGTTCAGGAAATAACATCCAGGAGTCTGAATGTAAAGTGATTGACGATAAGGTTGAATGTGAAGTGGAAGTTCCCCGTGCAGCGGCTGCCTCGGAGGATGTAAATGGAAGGGAGGATGGTGCAGAAGACCTAAATAAATTTACAGATGAAGATAAAGACAAGATGGGTATGAAGACTGAAGTGCAAGACCAAACTAACCTTGTGCATGAGGCCACTGAGACAATAGAAGGATCAGATGTTGCAATGATCATTACCACGAGTGATAAGATAGAGCTGATAAACACCGAAACTGCAGCTGATGCAGAGACTGTTTCTACAAGTGCTGTGAAGACTGAATTGGAAGATCAGATTAACCCTGTGCCAAGTGAGCCAATCGAAGGTTCAGATTGTGGAATAGTCACTGAGGAAAGTGATAATAAAGAGCCGATAAACACCGAAACTGCAGCTGCCACGGATACTGTTACTACAAGTGCTGTGGAGACTGAATTGAAAGACCAAACTAACCCTGTGAATGGGCCAAGTGAGCCAATAGAAGGATCAGGCTGTGGAATAGTCATTACTGAAAGTGTTGATAAAGAGCTAACAAGCATCAAAACAGCTACTAAAGCACAAACTGTTGCTACATGTGCAGTGGAGAAACCTGGAGATATAATAGACGAAGTGTTTGAACACAATGCTACTAATCCTGGGGTGAAAGAAGATGGGCATGCTAAGGATGATATGATGGATGAAAATCATGGGGAGGAAATCGAGAAAAGTACACTCCATATAGATGTTGTGGAGAAGCCCAAAGAAATTTGCAGGGATACAGATGGCACTGAACATGTTGCTGGTGAAACGATGGAGGAAAATACTAATGCCGGGGCTGTCCTTTCTCCAACAAGGCAGCTCCCAACTGAATTTTATGCTAATAAAGATCCTCAAGGACAAGGTTCTGAGCTAGGTGATGCTCGACCAGGTCATGACGAACAGGTGGAAGATGCAGTTCACTTTGATCAGGATAAGATGGTTAAAGATAAAGAACATGGTGCAGAATCTCTCCTTGTGAGCCTTGAAACTGGTGCGAATGAAAAAACTTTTGAAACTGTTCCCAGGCCTGATGCTGAAGAATCTTTACTTGCAAACCAAAATGAACCTTTCACACCCAACTCCCTTGTCAGATGTTCTTCTGCAAAGACTGAAGACCATAGTGAAGAAATAGCCAAGACTGTTTCTACTCCAGCAACACTACCTTTCGTAAGAATAGAATGCTCACAGAGAATACAAGCAAAATTATGAGTTTGATTTAGGAATCAACTAATGTTGAAATACCCACTTTTAATTACAATTGCACTTTTTTCTGCTTTTTCATTTCTAGATGGGGGATGATGATGATGGAACACCTGAGGAACAAGCAGCTTTCATGAAGGAGCTCGAGCATTTCTATAAGGAGAAAGCAATGGACTTTAAACCACCCAAATTTTATGGGCAGCCACTAAATTGTTTGAAGTAAGCTTGCTGAGCTGTGGTTTTTGTTATGACGCTATCCTCATGTAAAGATTTATTTCCTTGCTTTGGTGGCTGCTAGGTTATGGAGAGCCGTAATTAGATTGGGAGGCTATGACAGGGTATGCATGTCCTCATGTTCCTAAATGTTCTTTCAGATTAATTTTCTTTGTGCTCCATTTTACTGTTGCTAGACATTGAGAATAAATGTTGTATGTTTGTGATATATGGATGCTTGTAAGTTGTAAGCTTCAATGCAAATTAAGTGCAACTAAGAACTCAAGCTAAATCTGCTCATATGGCTTACTGATCAAAGGTATTCATGCTGAGTTTGCTTATGTATCTCCAGAACATGGAAATGTGGTGAAATTGTACTTACAACTTGTGGACTTTAAGAACAGTTTGCAGTAACTAGTGTCTTCAATATTGAACAACTTTGCTTCCTGATCATTGAAATCCTGAGGTTCCATTATGTTACTCTGACAGAATTTGTCAATTTGTTACCACAAGTCACTTCGTGTTGTTCTCTTTGTTAGAAACATGACCTTTTTACCAAGTAGATTTTGTGTACTGCATTGACATTGCAATTTTAAAAGAGAGATATTTTGAACTGCCAAATTTACAAATTTGTTAATCCTTATTAGGTAACTGGATCCAAGTTGTGGAGGCAGGTAGGAGAGTCGTTCCAACCACCAAAGTAAGCCTTTTATCTTTTAATGAAATTTTTTATGAGTTTCATATTCTCTTCAAAGGATACATCCCATCTTTTTTATATGGAAAATTTACACGCAACTCTACTTGGCCTGTGTAGAATGACAGCATGTATTGTTATTTTGGTTTTAAGTGTATATGACTTCTATATTTGTGCAACCTTCTTCATTGATTTAAACAAACTTTGCTCTCATGTCATCCTCAATATTGTTATATACTGATGGCACTATCAACCCCTTAGCCTGAACTAGGTTTGATATTTTTTTCCTTGTTGCAGGACTTGTACAACAGTTTCTTGGACCTTTCGGATCTTCTATGAGAAGGTGGTGATGCAACAAGCATTTGCGAATTATGTTTATAGCAAAAAAGAAAAAACAATGGGAGACAGAGAATATAAACCAGAAAAAATGTTGTTTGGCTATGCATCAGCTACAGTTCTTTCAATAACATTTTAGTGAAATGAACACGAAGTACAACTTTGTGCTACTAGATTCTCTTTTCATCTATAAAAGATGATATGGTGCAAATGCTTTAACTAGATGTTGCTATACCATATTAATTATGAAACTGAAATTAACAAGGAACCATGTTCATATGCATCTCTTTTGAGCATGTGCTTCTTCATAATACTTTCTTGCTACCTCGTATCTACATAAGCCTAATTTCTTTGCATATATGCATTAGTCTCTCCTGGAATTCGAAAGGCATAAGACACGAAATGGTGACCTTCAACTCTCCGTAGTAATGCTCCCTGAAGTTTCTGGTGCTGATGGTGAGGTGAGTTTGCAATCAATAATTCCGAGTATATCTTTGTGACTTGATTTTCTAGCAGATAAGCTTCTGTTATTTTAAGATTCATTGGTCTAATATTAGCATATGGTACATATGTTACAGGTCCCCATAAGTTTTAGTTATGGACATTTCCGTTTCAATTTTATAAAGTTAAATATGGCTTATTTGTGCAAATAATCAACTTTTCACTGTTGTGGCTCTTTAGCTTAGAAGAGTTACTTTCTTTTCTCATTATCACATAATTTAGTTTGTACAATCAAACTAAAATGATCAGTGGAGATGTGGACTGTTGGTTAGTTACTCTTGTATTTTTTTTCTAAGAGGATATATTGATTGTGAGATGCTTCAATCTGTACAAGAAGAAAGGATATGGTTAATGTTAAACTAATTATGTGACCAAATATATTTGTGTGCTAGTACAATCCTTTGCTGAGTGTTTGTATCTGTTCAAATTTTCTGCAATTGTGTTAGTTGTCATGTGAGGCGAGGAAGTTAGGCAGTACGAATATGGCATAAATTTACTTAATGAACTTCTAACAGGGAAATGGTTATCAAGGATCTGGATCAGTGTCTGGACCTGGAAGGGCCAGAAGAGATGCGGCCTCCCGTGCTATGCAAGGTTGGCATGCCCAACGGCTTGGTGCTGGTGAAGTTGGAGACCCTGTAAAGGTATGCATTAATGGTATTGTTATCAGCTTGATTTATTTTCAAAATTTCATAGCATGATTTTGGATTACTCTTTTATCCAAATTTAATGTGACAGGACAAGAATGTCAACAACATGGCAAAGAATGAGAAGACTCTCAAAAGCATTGGTAAGCTAGATTTCATATTTCAATGTTTTAGTGTATTAATCTCACCAGATAAACATTTTTTATGACCTGTGAGCATGACTTTAATAGTTGGCTTTTTTGTGTAACGTATTGTGTAGGCTCGTTGAAGCAGAAGAGACCAAATGAAGTGGAGCACTCGAACAAATCAGCTCGAACCGAAATATCTAAGCAGTTAAGTCTTGATCACAAGTTCTCTGTGCTTGCTTCTATTAGAATGTCCTATAATCTTGCAGGCTGTGGTATCAATTTTTTTTATCTTTTGGAAATACTTTTGTAAGCAAGTCTTGATCACAAGTTCTCTGTGCTTGCTTCTGTTAGAATGCCCTATAATCTTGCAGGCTGTGGTATCAATTTTTTTTTTATCTTTTGGAAATACTTTTGTAAGAGGTCATCCATTACATGTTGGAAGATGGATTGCTTGAGATCTGTTGTATGTTGCCAATGATACAAGTTATGTACTTGCTGGTTGACCAAGATTGAATTTTCTTGGCTAGTTGGGCTTCCATATTTAGGATTATGGGATGATAAATTCTTGTATCTACTGTCCCAGAACATTCATTCACAATCTTCCCTGACCCACTGGTTACAATAAAATAATTATGTCAAGACTCTGCAAGATGTTTGTAGTGAAATTCCTATGTAGAACCTTGGAAAATATATCCTAATAGTGTCGCTTCATTTTCAAATATGATATTGCATGTAATTGACCTTCTACAAACAATCGTCCTTAGCCAAAGCTAGTATTACTTGTCTGTGCTGGAATCACTAAAGAAATCTATAGCCTGTTTAAAATTTGTTGTATCTTTCAACTCGGTGGCAACTAACGTTTCTAGATTTCTCCTTTTCATTTTGTAGATTGGTGACATCTGTTGTTGATGTTGGCCCCCCAGCTGATTGGGTGAAGATTAATGTCCGCCAGGCTGTATGTTCACATAGTCTTTACTTCTATTTCTTCAATTTGCTTAAATTACACTACTGCACAAAAGAATGATGTACTTGTTTCATATATGCAGAAGGATTGCTTTGAGGTTTACGCCCTAGTGCCGGGGCTGTTACGTGAGGAGGTGTGTGCCGTGAATTTTTATTTTACATTCCTTTGGATTATGATTCCTTGATCTTCCTTGCTAGATTTATCTGCAAAATAAATAATACGAAGAGGGACATCTTTTGCTTATTATTTTTAATGTTTTTAATCATTTATTATTCTTTTTCTTTGGAACAAGGCACACCTTTCCTCACCTCATTTTGTTCAAGTACTTATCCTCTTGAAGCATGCTTCAGTCATTATATTGTGTTGTCAGCTTAAATTGATTTGTGATAGAAAGTTGAAGCCTCATCCTGACTAACTTTTACGTATCATAGGAGTATATGTTATGAATTATGTCTTAGCATTTTCTCAATGCAAGATTGCAAATTTAGCAACATACAATACTTTGTTTTGTTGACGCAGGTGCGAGTTCAATCAGATCCTGCCGGACGTTTGGTCATAACAGGTCAGCCCGAGCAAGTTGATAATCCCTGGGGGATTACACCTTTCAAAAAGGTACTACTTCGCATAATTTTTATCTAAAATTACTCTTATTTACATGTTTGCTTCATCCAAATCACCCAACCTATCACTACCATAAAAGAGCTTATTTTGTTCCCAATCAATTAATTTGGTCATGTTGCATTGAAATTCGTTTATGTTTTCGTATTCAGATCATCAGCTTACCAGCAAGAATTCATCCAGTTCAGACTTCTGCTGTGGTAAGCCTGCATGGACGCCTCTTTGTCCGTGTCCCGTTTGAGCAGCCAAATATCTAGGTTTTATGCCAAGGAGCATTCATGCTCGGCTCATCCATGAGGCGATTGAGGTGGTCGTCTCGAGCACATATTAAAAACTAAGTCCACTGCATATTATATGCTATTTAACCTTAAATGTTAGAGATTTTTAACTATTATTCTACAGTACTTTCGTCATCTTGACTTTCTATTTTCTCTCGAGTTTTGTTACTTAACATATTATAAGTCTGATTAGTGTATCTTATGTTTTCTTTCATTTTTTGGTTATTGTATATTTACAGTTGCAAATGTTTTTGGGACATATTCTCGAATCCAACTATTTCTTTTCTTGTTATTGTAATGTTTCCAGTGCTCCAGAAAAGTCCAGAGTCAGCAAGCAAACAAGAAGAAAATAAAACTTTTAAAAACTAAAATATATAATAACAAGTTACAAGTTCTCCGTATGATAGACCATAATTTTCAAATACAATTAATACAATATCATTGGGGCGGGTACATATACACATATACCCGAACCCGGGTATAATAAGCTTTTAAACTCATACTCATCTTCGACCCTAGACTTGTGTACCCGTAATTTTGTCATCTCCGGCAAAGATGACATTTGAACAACAATTTTCTTCTTGTATCCTTTTTTTTTTTTATCCGATTCAAAAAGTTACAATACCTACTCTCTCCATATTGGTAAACACTTGCTTTTTGTGACTTTATTGAGCAATGGGCTCGTTGCCTAATTAGGCAAGAATCATGACTACTTGCTCCCCACTTCTTTCCACATGCGAACATCACATCGAGGTCGAGGTGGTCTTCTTTTCCACCAAACCAAACTTGTTTTGACTCCAAATAATAACATTGCAATCGAGGTACTAGTAAGTAGGTAAGCAACAAACAAGCAAAATTGTTTCCCTGTGTGCTTAATTAGATAAAAATTACAGAATATGTTCCCATCCCCATTAATTAATATTTCCAAACCACAACCAATTTCTTCATCCAATTTCTGACAAGATTCTTTAAATAAGAAAGCAGGGAAAATAGTAGCATAAAATTAAAGCCAAACATGATTTTAAAAGAAAAAAAGGAGAAGATAAAAGTCAAAACGGTGATGGTGGCCTTACACTATTATTACTTGCACCGCCCAACCCAAACAAATCAGCAGCTGCTTCTGCTGCGAACGGATAATTCCCACTTGCCGACCCCAACAAACCGCCACCGCCACTTCCTCCTCCCTCATTTACTTTACCTCCACTCACGCCGGAAGACTGGGATGCGTCACCGCCTCCCTGTCCCTCCTCTTCCTCCAAAGGAAGCCGCTCGAACACTGCATTCGCGAATGACGCCGCCATCAACACCACCGGCCCGGACGCCGTCAAGGGCCCCACCACGCTCCCTCCCACCACCTGCCCCTGCCCGCCGGAGAGGAATATGGAGAGACCTCCTGAGCCCGGCGGCGCGGGCGGCGGAAGCACCGTGCCGGATAGCGAGAGTATCTCGAAGCGGCCCTGCAGAGTCACAACACTGCCGGCTGGCTGGCGCAGGGCGACGTTGAGGACGGCACCGCTGCCACTGAGGACGCATACGCCCCTGCCCCGGCGGTTCGCGTACACGGCTAGGCTGTCGACGACGTCGTTTCCCGAGGAGACCTCGAGGATGTGGCTCTTGAGGGCGTTGGGCGTGTCGCGGGTGACGATTACGGGTGGCTTGGATTTGTTCTTGGAGCCCGGGGGGCGGCCGCGGGGGCGGCGCCCGGTGGCGCCGGAGCTGGTGGTGGCGGCGGCATCTGCAGGAGAGTGTTTGGAATCTGGGTCGTCTTGCTGCTGCAGGTGGTGAACGTAGCGAGAGGAGTAAGTATTTGGTGGCGGGGTTTGTTGCTCGTAACCAGCCATATTTCTCCAACAGTCCACGACCACAATCTGAAACTATATATATAAAGAGAGAGAGAGAGAGATGAAGAAGAAGATTCTTGCTTTATATATATGTGCAGAAGGAAATCTGAGAATATATTAGATCGAAAGAAGTGGAGTAATTGATAAAGAGATAAAAGCAAGTGTCTTGAGAACCGCAGAGGAAGAGTAGCTTATTAGCTACGAGGCCGAGGCAGAGGCAGAGGCAGACGCAGGCAAGAAAGAAAAAGATATTGGTGTTTATATTATATTATATTATATATATCTTAATTACTACTATATCCGTCCTAATTAAGATGAGACACTTCTTTTTCATACGAAAATTAAGGAGTGTATGTTTAATACATAAAGTGATGATATAAATATATATTATTTAAATTTATGTATAATAAAGATTTCCTCAAAAGAAATGACTCAATGACTCAAGCTAGTTGGGACGGTCCAAAAAAGAATATGATTCAAGCTGGTTAGAACGAGGAAGTATATATTTTCCTAAGTCATGGGTGAGAGAGAGCAGAAGAACCGAAGACGAAGAAGAAGCTTGGAGAGTACGCACCGAGTACTTATGTGTGTTTCCCTGCACAAACACAAACAGTGATATGAAATAAGGTTCAACTTTGCCTTTATCAGCTCTAACTATCTCTCTCTCTCTCAAGAGGGCTTCAGATAGTACTATGGAACATAGATACGATAAAAGAAGAAGAAGAAGCAGCGACAGCTATATGTATATGAAATTCCAATAGGCTGCTCTTTAGTCTTTACATATATACTCCCTCCGTCCCCCAAAGTGAGTTACACTTTGACCTTCACGGGTTTTAAGAAAAGATGTTGACTTAAGTGTATGATGTGTAAGAAAGGTATGTTGTGAGTGGAGATTGGGTCCCACAATGTGTGTTGTGAGTGGAGATTGAGTCCCAAAATAGAAAGTTTTCAATGTAACAAACTTTGGGGGACGGCCCAAAAAGGAAATGCGTAACACACTTTGGGGGACGGAGGGAGTATTATATATATATTACTTAATACTATTCCATCCCGTTAAATGTGGTCACGTTTTCTTGTTAGGTCGTCTCATTAAAAGTGGTTATTTTACTAAAAAAGAAAGTTTTTTACCTTTACGATACATTTTACTTTCTTAAACTCTGTGTCTAATCCTTTATGACCGCATTTAACGGGATATAGGGAGTACTAATTAATATTCTGCCCAACACCAACAGCAACAATGGATAAAACTAATGGAAAGTGGAAGAAATGGTAAATCATGTTACGTTGTTGTGACAAACAGTGTTTTAAAAACCGAACCAAAACAATAATCGATCCGGTTATGTTAATTTGGGGTGATTAATTGAATTCATTAAACTTAGTTTGGTCAAAAGGTCAGAGTGACAGCGTGGCATAAAACCACGTGGAGTGTGTCGGGAACAGCGAAACCTAGTCAATACTTCATTCTGATCTGATCCTCTCTAACAGTACTTCTTCCTTCATGACTAGTCTAGTCTACTCTACTCTACTCTACTTATAAATATTTTATAAACAAAAGAAACATTTGATTTTCATATACTACTATAAATTTATAAAAAGAGATTGGATTAGTACCGTGAAAAATGAGACATATATTATAAGTATATAAATAAATGTATAAAAGTAGTAGTGGAAGTGGAAGGGCGGATCTGGCTTGCCTGTACTTGGACTCTCCCTATCCACTCATTTCCCCACTTTTTCTTTATTTTTATTTCTCTCCTCATTAATAATACTCCATTTCTCTTCTTATTTCTACCAATACTCCTCTCCTTATTTTAAATAACTCAATTTAAATATATAAGGAGTGTGTTTGAGTTAAAAAATACTCCCTTCGTCCTGTAAAGTGTTTTACGGTTTGACTTGCATCAATTTTAATAAAATTTGTTGATTTTGCATAGAATGTTTAAGAAGTCTAATGAATGTAATATGTGGAGATTTGTGTAGAAAAGTAGAGTTAGTAGAATTTGGGAATTGGATTGTGTATATAGAAAAGTTACTATAAATAGAAAGTTTTAGTGTTAACCACTTTTGTAGACCGTCCGAAAAGAAAATTCGTTAAACACTTTGACGGACGGAGGAGGGAGTAACTCATTTTATATGTAATGATTGAAATAAATATTAGATAAGTGCGTTTAAATTGAGTAACAAATAATCCATCTTATTTGTGAGAACTAGAGATGACAAAATGATCCATCAAACAAACTCGATTTAGTTCGATCTAAAAAACAATTGTGAATTAGTTGACATGAATTTTAAAAACATTTGAAAAATATATTTTTAACGAAAATGAGGACTACAAAATAAAATATATGTAAATTTTAAAATATTGAGCGTGATCCGAGACTATATCTAAAAAATGTAAGATTACTGCACTCTTTATGAACGATGAAATTCCATTAAAAAAAGCATTTTTGGTGAACAAATCAGTACTAGACAATAAAAAAAATTGTAGAAAAGTGATAGCATTGAGAAGAGGAGAGTGATGATGGTGTTGAATGTTGATAAAAGGGGTAGCAATAATGAAGGGAAATGGGGCCAAACCCCATGTCTAAAATGGAAGGTTCAAGGTATCATAATTCCCTATTTCCTACATACATACATGCCTCCATTCTCCACTACCAACTCTCCTTTCTTTCCATGCATATTTCATTCATGTCTAATTTCATTATATTTAAGCTAAGCTCATTATTCACCACTACTCGTACTCATATTATTTCTATTCTTGAAAACATTAAGATTAACATAATATTAAATATGGTGACCGGACGTTTTTTTGTTAATATTTAATTGTAGATGAGCAACAATTCCAACCTATCATTAATTGGTTTGATCCAAACCTATCATTGTAAATATTCTGGGCCAAAATCATGTCCAAAACCAAACAAGGAAAGCCCAACTGAAACTAGCAAGTGTTTTGGAAAATATATGGACAACCCAATATCCAAAAACAAACAACACCAATTTATAACCTTTAGCTACAATAGAGCAGTAGATCACCAATATTAATTAAGTATAAGTAGAAAGTAATCCTAATTATCTTGATGCAAGCTCGATACCGACATGTTAGTTCCATCTTTAGATAATTAAATATATTTGACCACTCCATAAGATTAAATCAATGGCCACTTGGTAATAATTTGATTAGTGGTTAACTAATGATTAGCTAGCTTAGTTAGTTTTGTATATCTGGTGCAAGTTTCCAAGTCTAATTCCAAAGTTTTGGTTCATAATTTATTTTGGACCACCCCAAACCCTAGCATTATATCAAAATACCCAGTGTTATAAAACTATTGGCTCAATGAGGTTAATACCGTTCGGGTTCGAGTCATCCGTTACGTGATTATGTAATCCAATTTTTAAATTTTCGTACAACTATACATTGATTGTAACAAGATATCTTGTTGGATATCTTCACCTAAAAACACAAAAAGTGTACTAGCATTCCATATACCCATAATTACTCAAGTTACTCAAAAATATAATAAATACTCTAAAATACACAAAATGTAAAATAATTTTAATTGACTCGTATATTGTTGAGTACTCAAATACCCTCCTAAAATATCTAAATTTTGTTAGAATACGCGAAATCCTAATTTGAATTGTGACCATTTCGAAATAAAAGAAAATTAGAAGAAGAAGAAGAAGAAAGACACATAGTAGTAGGGGTATTGATGGTGGAAGAAAGAAGATGACCCACAAACTGGTCCCCTTTCCAAGCTGTATAATTCTTTTATCTATTTTTTCTGCAATCATTTTTCTTACATACCTATTTCTCTGTCTCAATTCGAACACAATTTATACAGCAAGGGACAAAATTTAATTAAAAAAAAAAAGAATAATGACAACCCTATTCCAGATCATCTCTCTCCATCATCATCACCCTCTCCCCGATCGCAATTTCAAACCCAAAACCATCTCTTTCCCTATTTCTTGATTTATCTCCCAAGCTGCTGTAATTATTATTTTTTTTTTGTTTAATTTTTTCTCTGATTGCCCTTGTGGATGTGTTGATGGTTGTTGGTATTTGATTGTGGAGAAGCAGAGTTTGGAATTCCGTTGATGGTTCGCCTTTTCGGCTTTTCCCCACCACCATCATTAGTCCATAGTTACGCTTTCTGTGCTCTCTTGTACAGCTGATTCCGCCCCCCACCACCCTTCTTTTTCTTCTGTTTTGACCCACTACTGTTGCCTCCACTTGCCGTCTCTAAATTAGGGTTTCCCTTTTCTTTTCTTTTTTTCTCTTATTTCTTCGATTTTTATTTATATTTTCTGCCTCCTTTTCGGTTATATTCCTGTTTCTCTTGATCTTTGTGCTTCGCGATCTCTTATTGTAAATTCAAATTTGAAATTCAGAAGCTTTTGTATATATTGTAGAATTAAATATTTCACGGACTAAAAATGGCTTTTCCATCGCTTTCAGCTCTAGCTAGGGTTTTTCTAAGGTTTTCCTGTTGAAATGGTACTTTCACTCCATGGGATCGACTTTAGTATCTATCACTCGAATCGCCGTTTCCCCCTTATGTGATTAGTTTGTAAACCAAACTGTTTCTGTTCATCAGAAGCTTTCTTCTTTATTCTCTTCGTTTGTAGCGAAAAAAACTATCACTTTGGCAATTTATTTAGATTAAATTTAAGTGGGCGATCATGGCATATCAGCAGCTGCAACAGCAGCCCATACCCAGTCCGAGTTCGGGCTCGGGCTCGGGTCATGGTGGTGGATACCAGTATATGAATTCTCCATTTGGGGACACCACGTACACTAAGGTTTTCGTGGGAGGGTTGGCTTGGGAAACTCAGAGTGAGACGATGAGGCGTTATTTCGAGCAATTTGGAGAGATTCTGGAGGCCGTGGTCATCACTGATAAGAATACTGGCCGATCCAAAGGATACGGTTTTGTGAGCATTTTCATTAATTTGATTGAGAGTTTAGACTTTAATCTAATATTGTGATATGTGCTGAATTTGTATTACTGCATTTTTATGACCCTTGTAAAGCTTATCTTGTTGTTGATGAACATTATGATTGTAGAAGATTCAGCAGAATTTAGATTGTAAAGAAATAAAAATTTAAACTTCCAAACAGGCTATAACTATTATTAAGAAAAGTAAAATGGAATTTTGTATTTTCTAATGGTGTGGAAATGTGAATGCTTGAATGTTTTCGTACCAATGTGTTTTTCAATGGAGGATTTATTAGTATATTTAGATTGGGAAGAAATAAAGTGTTAAACTTCCATGCCCCCTATAAGCTTTATAGTAGTACAATAGCTAAAATACTCATTGAAGTAGTAATCAGGATGCTTGAATGACTTGGTACCACTATGGTTTTGTATGGATGGTTTAGGTGACTTTCCGGGACCCAGAATCAGCTTGGAGAGCTTGTGCAGATCCTACACCAATTATTGATGGGAGGCGTGCTAATTGTAATTTGGCATCACTTGGGAGACCTCGGCCAACTGTTACATTTGGTAATATAGTTAGATTGCTCGAGGATTATAATTTTTTGCACCTTTTGTTTAATTTCTCTAATTCCCTCAAATGTGATTTTATCATGTTTGGAAAAAACTGATACAGAGCTCCTAACAAGTGTGAATATTTATGTTTGAAGTCTTCATGCATTAATTTTCATTGGTAACAAATGTAATATTGGTGCAGTGAGCCAGTTTTCATACATACAGTATTTATGTTTTTATATGGTTCGAGAGCATGTATTTAACATATATCTTAATGCTAATAGGACGCCTTAGATCTCCTGCACCGTACCTTGGAGGACAACCAGCCGCTAGGGGTGCTTTTGTTGGAAATTTTGGCTACCAGCAACCTGTTACATATGGATATCAGCAAGGCTTGATGTATTCTCCATATGGGTGAGTATTGTCCTTTATTATAATGAGTATTCGTTGTTTCTCTTGCCGTAGATAGAATTTTTATTATTTGTACTGTTATGCTGCCATGCTGGCTCTAAAGCATTTTTAGGTTATGACACTCGATGGTTTTCTTATAACAAAATTTGCTTATTTCGTCATGATTGTTAAGTGTACTGGGAGCTAAGAAGATTATTTTGTTTGTCCGACTGTTTAATCTATGTATAAAACCTCTAGTTTTGTTATTGTAGTAGTAATGCTTGTTGATTTTAATTGCCACATATGCTTGTAGGGGTGGGAATTCGACTCGGGTAAATTGGAATGCAACCCAGACCGGTGTGGTCAGGTATAATTGATAGAAATGATTTTGCGGTGCCTGCTTACTGGCCTGATGGATTGGGCAGTTTGTTGGGTATCCGTATATGGGTTGGGAAATGTGGGGCAGGGCGGGAGTAAAGACTAAAGTGCTAGGCTTCACTACAAAAAGTGGAAGACAATGTTAAGATGAAAAAAACTGAAAGGAAAAAAGGTAGTGGCTAGTTGAAGATCAAGGAACAAATTTATAGAAATAGGGAAGACAAACAAAGGTAAGAAGAATAAGGGGAAATGAATGAAGATAGATGAGATGAATGAGTTTCTTTCATGGTCTGTTTTTTTATGCTTTGGCAAATACAAAGTGGAGCATAAAATAGAAAAATATTGCATAAAACATAATGAAGGCAATGCCTGACTAATTCGGATATGGTGTTTACTGTCCAAATCCAACATACCCACTAATCTGTTCTGTTCCCTTCCCAATGTTCCCGTGTTGCCAAAAAACTATCCATTCTTTAGGTCAGGGTATAGTGTTCAGAAGACCTCTATGGTCTCGATTATATATGTATCTGCTTATGGTAAGTGAGTAAATTATTCAAAATATTTGATAATTAATCCTTTTACTGGTGTAGGTACGCTGCTTACAATCCTGAATATGCTTACCCTCAGGTCAACATTGTTAAACTTGATTTAGTTCTTTATAGTGCCAATATTTTTTTTCAAGTAATTTTAATGCTTTGTATGATTCTTTTCTTGTAGGGTGTGTATAGTCCTTACGGAAATCAGCAATACCTGCACATATATGGCATGCCTGGAACAGTTGGCACAACTATGTATCCTTACAGTCAGATGAATCAGGCTGTCTCGGGAAATCATAATTATACCCCGCTACCAGGATATGCAATGCCCGGCCATCAGATAGTACAGTTTGGTGGGCCCGGTGTCAATGCAATGACAACGACATCCGTTCCAACTATTCCATCCCCATATCCGGCTGGTAAATATGCTCTCCTCTGGTTCAGTATTTTATATTTTCATACCTTGAACACCTGTCTCTCTTCTGTATTCACAATGGTTGCAATTCAATAATAAGTAGAAATTGAAATGCATAAAACGAATTGATGGAATACAAAGAAAATACACCACATACAATGGCATCGACATTCATTTAATGATTTCTAGTGGAAGCATTGTGTTTTCGTTCATCAACAGAGACCTGGGGCTAACATATTGGCTTGTATCAGGTGTTGGAACACCTATTCCACAACATCCACAATTCCTACTGCCTGCACATTCACCTCAATTCATGCCAGGTAGTGGTGGTTCTGATCAAAATGCTGGGTGAGGGTTTAATCTAGGTAAGTTTCCTCCTGGGCTTTTGTCAATTTTATTTTAGTTTAATAGTATAACTACCACAGTAATTCTACAATTTCTGTTTTATTTTATATATTTTATACCAAATAACAGGTTCCATTAGATTGCAGCAGGACTAAGAACAGCAGTACTGCCACTGAATTGGTGGGCTTCAAATCTTGCCTTGCAAATTATTCATTTTGCATTCTAGAGGTATATTCCTAGTTTCTAGTGGATTTTATTCTTGATTTTGCTATTTCTAGCTCGATTCTTGCATTTTAGTCGCCCTTTTGATAATTTGAGTTCTTCCAAAAGTTGGCGGAGAAAACAGCAGATGTATTTGTAATGATGGTGGTGTATATCGTACTCTATATGCAGGTCTTACATTGTCATGCTCTCACCGGAAAGTCGATGTCGTGATGGTGGAGAGAGGGGATGGAGGGTGCAGGGATGGCAAAACCTCCTAACCAGTTCTCTGTATCTTAAGACACTTTGTGTTGTGTCAAAAGAGTCTCTGGCCGGAATGGGATTTTCGGCCACACTGGAATAATGATATATATATAATATATCAAATGGTGTAAACAAAATGAAGGAATTAATGGTAGAATCAAGATATGATTCTTTTATAGCGTCTCTCCCAGCATTTTGGGTGTGTAGATAGAGAGAAGGGCTGTCTGTGAATCTGTCTGTCTGTCTGTGTTGCATCATCATCCTGCATTGCATTGTATTTAAAAAACTCAATTTGGGTCAGCAAAGCATCCATCATTAATGTGCATAACACCAGTTTTAGGACATTACCTTCCTCTTCCCCTTCGTCCTCTTTCCCTTCTTCCCCTTCCCCTTCCCTTGTAATCATCATTTTCTCTCTCTGTTGTCTTTGGATTATTTTAGAGCTTCCCTTCAAAATATGAATTAAGAAGCTCTCAACCTATCAATCTCAATCTCTGTGATGTTGGGTTCTTTTTTATGTGCCAGCTTCTTATAGATTATATTATCATGTTTCAACGAGCATCCTAGTGATTGTAAGCGGATATAGATATGCAAAAATATATATATTAATCTTGGTACACAACATTTCTAGCAAATTATCTCTCTTCTTTAAACTCGACTCTTATTCCATTAACACAAACTTCAATTTTTAAAAAAGGCGTATTTTTTGGAAACAAACTAACAATAATTCGTATATATATTCCAGAAAGGAATACGATTCAATGTGATTCTTGTAGATGAAGGGGTAGTGTTACTCAGTTGTTAATTATAAAGATTCATGTGTATTTTAAATTACTAAGAGTACGTTATGGTGGAGCTGGCTTTACAACTCATCAATATTAATATTATATCCCTTTTTGATGGGGTGGGTTAGGTATGCTATTATTATATATTTGGGGGGTGCTAATTGTAAATATCCTGGTTAGTTTGAACTGTGGGAGTGGCGAATGGCGATGTTCTATTTCTTAAATACGATTAGTATGGCCGCTGAAACGCCGCCGCCCTCCAAACCGACCACCGCTACTCCCACCCGCTCCATCACCTCCCCCATAACTCCAGCTGCCGTCACTCCTCGCCACACCCAACCTGACTCCCACGTTATTCACATTCCCAGCTATTCTCCTATGCTCGCTTCTCATCTAAATTCTATTCATGATTCGTCTTTTTACTTCTTTTTTTTCTGCTGATTATCTGTGACATTTATTTTATCAGGGTGGTTTTGTGGAACGCCGTTCATGAATGCGAGGCTAGATACCTACCGGAAGATCGCCGTCGAAGAACCCTAAGGTTTATAAATATTACAGGAATGCCATCATTCGGCGCTCCCGGGAGAATCCCGGCCGTAAAATTACCTTCACCGAGATGCGGAAGACGATCATCGGCGATGTGGGGTCCATTCGAATGGTTTTCGATTTCCTGGAGGCTTGAGGATTGATTAATTGCGCCGGTTCCACATCCAGACCTCAGCTGAAGTGGGAGGATAAGGATACCAAGACCGCCGCCCAGGCCGGCAGTACAGATGTTGCTGTGGCGAAGAAGAGGCTCTGTGGTGGTTGCAAGACCCCTTGTACCATTGCTTGCTTTGCGTCTGAGAAGGTGCTTTTTTCTTTATGCCTTCACCTTAATGCAGTTGATATTTAACGAGATCAGGTTTGCTTGTATTGATCACATCCCTCTTTATATTGAATGTCATATTCATGAATAATATGGTGCTCTTAAGTTTTAACTCTTAAGAAATCCGACGTGTACTATTGTTGATGGTTCCAATATTGTCTTGGATTTTTAATTTTATGCAACAAAAAAGAATAGATCTTAATATCTTCTCTTAACATCTGGCAGCATGATATGACACTTTGCGCAAGGTGCTATGTCAGACGGGGTAACCTTAGGAGGGGCTCGAGCACTTCGGATTTTAAGTGGGTTGAGATCAGTGAAGAGGCAAAGTCAGACTGGACTGATAAAGAGACTTTGCAACTTCTAGAAGGTATCATGCATTATGCTGATGATTGGAAGAAAGTATCTGAGCATGTGGGCGGAAAAAGTGCGAAGGAATGTGTTGCACGATTCATAAAGCTTCCATTTGGCGAGCAATTTGAGGGTCCTCCAGAATCTGGAGAGCTGGATACTGAGTTAGGTATACAAAATTCAACATTGGCAACAAAAAGGATGCATCTTTTACCACTTGCTGATGCAAGTAACCCAATTATGGCGCAGGTACTCCTTCCTCTTCGGGGAGAAGAATATGGGTTGCTCATTATAGATTTATAGGTATCTCTATCTGTCCTATTATAGTAGAGTATAAAAAGCAGTACCAAGGTTCCATTATAGTGCTTTTAACTGCAATTTCTCATAATCTTCTCAGATGAATTATTTAACATGTCGTTTCAAGACAGCTTGAGAACTAATTTTTGTCTATTATATATTGAACTTACTGAAAATTTACTGCTGTGTCTCTGTGTTTGGTAATGTATTTAGTAAAATAATTATGCGATGGCCTAATTTTTGTTTCGGTGTTTCGTATTTATGATAATAAAAGATTGATTTTTAATTCTAAAAGAGCATTCAATGTCTACAAGCTGCTTTTCTTTCTACATTGGTTGGAGTTGATGTCGCAGAAGTTGCAGCACATGCTGCAGTTACGGTTTTATCTAAAATTGGTGACATAAGGCAACAAGGTACAAATGCTTATATAATGAGATAAATTTTGATGGATTGATGTTTAAAGTATATGCATGTGTGTGTGTGTATATATAATACTGATATTACCAAAGTATGGAGAAAAGAGAAGGAAATTATATGAAAGAAGTTCAAGTGGAAGGTCTATGCTACTACCTATCATGTATACTTATCTGGGTTGCTGATAAAAGATGGTTGATAGCAATAGCATTAACAAAAATAAATTTTTGGCCAGTAGAGCGATAAAATAACACATACTTCCTCCTTTCCATTAAAGCTGGCATGAGAGAGAGCGGGCGAAGCTGCAGCCCTCTTATTTTGCATCATTTGAATATAACTGATATATTCTCTCTTGACTTTCTGCAGAAGCCAGTGATGCATCTAATGCTGATAATTGGAAAAATATCGAAGCATCTCTTAATGAAGCAAAATTGCAGCTTGAGAAGGAAGAAGAGGAGCAAGAGAAAGCCATATCTGGAATAGCAAGTCAGGTAGATTGCAACTGTTATGAATCTATGTTGCTATTTTTCATTATTACATTCCTAAGTTTTTTTGGCTTGTGGCTTTCTCAGACGAAGGAGATTGAGGACAAGATTCTTCACTTCGAGGAATTTGACTTGCAAATGGAGAGGAAATTACAGCAATTCCAACAGCTCCAGAACTTGCTGTTCGTTGATCAACTAACTAATCTGTTCCACAAAGATGCACCACTGAAAACTGGAGAAAACGCAACGGAGCCTCTCAAGATTGATTGATTCTTAATGTAATATCTTCCAAGTCCTAACCTCTGTGGTACGACTCTGACCTTCTTAAAATATAATGTATTAGATTATTATATGTTAGCTATACATCTTAACTCTGCAGTGATGAGAGTTATTAATATAAATTCTTTAGCTTAGGATGCTGCACAATTATAAATTCCTACTTAACTGTGATTGTTGTTGTGTTGAAAGTCATTGATGAGGCAATTTTGTAGTTGAAGGAATTTATATTTTTTATATAGTCAAGGATTTAAGTAAGGCGAGTCACAGGTTTTGGGAGTGAAGCAGCACAAAACATGCCTTCTACCAAGAAGCTTTACCTCATATTTTTCCAATTAAATTAATCTTGCCTTCAATTTTTTTTATTTATTTATAACTGTGGTTTACTAATACTGTAGATACAAATCTTGTTATAAATATAATGAATAATTCTTGTATAACTTCACTAATTGAGATTTTGAGACTCCTAGCAGGGATTTTTGTATGAATTACTGCATTTCTTCTTCTACCTTGATTTCTTTTTTCTTTTAATTTGCAATTCCTAATATATTTTTGTAAACATATAGTATACATTTATGAAACAAAATTTGAAGATACATAATAATCTGTTTAATGGTCATCCTATTCTGGAAGCTGGTGGTACAACAAACTAGAACACTATTAATCTAGTGTTTAATGATATGTGGGTCCTCTTGTAAAAGATTGAGTAATGGACTATAATTATAATAGTACTCAACTATGCTCATAATTTTTCATAATTGCTCATAATTTTTCACACCAATTAAAAACTGCAATGCCAGTTCAAAATTTGGTGAAATTTGATTATGAAGTGTTACTGTCTTACATATTTTATCGTTATAATATATAAAATTATAAGAAATGGTTCCAAAATTTCCGAAGGGCATTATCGTAATCGCCGACATTAATTTGTTTTATAGTATATGGTTTCAAATCAAAATAATGGATATTATTTTGAAATTTGATAAAGTAAAAAGTAAGATAAAAGAGTAGTGATGGTAAATTTGTAATTATATTAAACTCATTCATTCCCTCCCTTGTTAGTTGTTATCCAGTGCAATGCTAAAATAGGTGAAAGAAAAAGGAAAAAGAAAATAACTTTTAACCAAGACAGACAGCCCCTCGTAATTATAAATAAAATAAATTAACCCTCTTCGCAATCGCAATCCCTAAAAAATCTCCTACCTTCTCGTTTGAATCGTCCTAATTCTCCACAAACATTCAGAATTTTCTCCAATTTTTGGTAAGTTTTCTGATTTTTTCTCCATTTTTGTCGATTTTCTGCGGTATTTTGTATTTTTCTGGGTATTATTTATTTACAGGAAATTGTCGAGGATTTAGGAAATTTGGGAAAACTATTTATCTTTTTCGGAGTGTAATTTCGAGCTCCTTCGGTTGTTTTTCGGTCGATCCATTGGAAAATCTGGTGAAATACAGAAATTATTTACAGCTTCCTTCATCTCTAATGAAGTTCGAGTTTTTTTACCCTTGTTTTTGAAGCAATCCTTTTTTTTGAATTTTTTCGTGAGATTTTAAGTTGTTGAGCTGAGTTGTTGCACTGAATGAGCTGTGGTAAATGGCGTCGTTAAATCAGTTTAAGTTGAGCTTCTTCTTCAGTTGGTGAAGATCTCTGCAAAGCTTACCACAATGTCTGCTTGCTTATGCTCCGCAGGTAATTGCTGCATTTCTTCCTGGTCAATTTCGGAAACTTGGAAAAAATGTCGGGTATGACAGAAGCTTCCGCCACTGCGATGAACAACCGCGAAGCGTTCACAATGACTCCCAACATCTCGTCGGCGCCGCCGCCACAACAGCAGCATCCGTCGCATTCTCAGCCGCAGATGGATCAGCAAATGCGGATGGCTTACGCGGCCGATGGTACCTATCGACCCATGGGCGCGTCACCGCCGTTCCAGCCAGTCCCTGGCGGCGGCGCTGCTGCCGTGGCTAAGCAGGGAATGAGTTTGAACTCAGCTGAACAGAAGCGGAAGAGGGGGCGGCCGAGGAAATATGGGGCAGATGGGAGCATGGCTATGGTGCTGGCTTCTGGGCAGCAGCCAGTAAGCGTAGGTACGCCGCAAACGGAAAATTTTTCTCCGTCGACGGCGGGGACGGAGGCTCAGCCGCCGTTGGGTGGATCCATCTCACCCACTGCTGCTAAGAAGGCAAGGGGAAGACCCGCTGGTTCGAGCAACAAGAAAAAGCAAATTGAAGCTATTGGTATGTATGGTGTTCAGTGCCTTTTATATTTAAAGCATCTTGATTGGAATGATTGGAAAGATCGGATCTTTACCAGATAAATAATGTTTCTTTATATAAATATATATTAATTTTTTAAATAATTCGTGGAATTGACCTGACGTGATGACGAGTAATTGGGAGTGTGGCGATGCATTTGGGATTCGAATTGACCTTTTCTCTATTTTATTATTTCTGAATTTTTTGTGTTCCAGAGGTGTCAGCCACTTCAGTATATTTTTGGTTTTATTTTGTCTTAATTAACCAGGGCAAGCTCTGTATACAATGGTGCAACTTGATATTATTTTGGTTTTTATTTGATTGTTTTGGTTATTATTTGTTTCTTCTTGACTTTCTCCCTGTGTATTTGTATCTTCTACTTTTTAATTATCATTAATACTGTTGCTATCTTCTTATAACTCGAATTTCTCACACAAAGTCACGCTTGCAGGTTCAACCGGAATTTCATTTATACCTCATGTCATCAACGTGAAGGCTGGAGAGGTTTAGAATTTAAAATACTTTATTATGGAAATAGAATTTAAAATACTTCATACTTACATCCATTCTTTAGGTTTCATAGTTCATGCAAACTCTTATTCCTCCTGGTTTGTGGTTATGTAGTTTGCTCTGTTATTTACTGAATTTTTTCCAAATTCGGTGCATGTGGTGCAGTTCTAATCGTCTTTATTCTCTTCTTGATATGTCTGAATAGGGATTTTTACATGAGACGATATCTTTATATGCATATGAACTACATATACAGATATTAGTGTCTGTCATTTGTTGATTAATGCTTGCCATCGGTACTGGATTTCAGGATGTGTCTTCTAAAGTTATGGCATTTTCTCAAAATGGTCCAAGGGCTGTTTGTATCCTATCTGCAAATGGTGCAATATCAAACGTGACCCTCCGCCAAGCTGCAACATCTGGTGGAACTGCAACTATCGAGGTTTTTCCCAGATTATATATTTTATATATATATACACCTTTTTCTCCATTCAATGGTAAAGTGATTTTGAGCACCTACCATATTTTGTAAGCCCGTTTTTCTGTTTGTATAGGGACGATTTGACATATTGTCCCTGTCGGGCTCGTTTATGCTATCAGACGTGGACGGTCAGAAAAGCAGAACTGGTGGGTTAAGCACAACATTAGCTGGACCAGACGGACGGGTTTTTGGTGGCTGCGTCGCTGGTTTACTAATCGCGGCTTCTCCCGTCCAGGTAGATTGCTCTCATATGGTCTCCTTCGTCATTGATCATTGAACATGATTTTATCTCCGTGTATGTCCATTTGGTGAAGCTGGATTTGTGCAATTGCAGGTAATAGTTGGAAGCTTTTTAGCAGAAGGTAGGAAAGAGCCAAGATCAGCACAACACTATATGGAGCCTTTATCTGCTCCTCCAAAAGTCAACATGGGTGGTGGAGGCGGTGGCGGAACAACGGGCACGAGCAGCTCCCCTTCACGAGGGACGTTTAGCGAGTCCTCAGGTGGCCCCGCCAGCCCTCTTAATCTGAGCTCCGGTGCTTGCAACAACCACCCCCATGCCATGTCAGCCATTCCCTGGAAATGATCTTTCATTTTTTCTGGACAAATTTTCCTATCCGTTATGGGAACGACGATATGTTTGTAACTTTACTATCAGAGCTTTTCATTTCTTGTTGTATTGTAGTATTAATTAAGTAGGAATGCACCCTTTCTAGACTTTAGCCCGACTCTTCTGCTTGCTTCCTTCTAATTATTCTCCAACTCAATACTTCCTCTATCACATTATTATTAGTCTATTTCGACCAAAGAGTGCTTCATGATGTAGGAGTGCACAACATATGATTGAAATAACTTTTTCTTGACAACTAAATTCAAATTTCAGTCTAATGACAACCAACAATACATAGATGAAAAGGAAGAAAATAACATTTCAACAGGAGATGTTAATTTGGCTGCATTTGAGCTCTTCTCAGAAGATAACGCAACGAAAAAAATCCCAAGGCACAAGTTTGCCAAAACCAACCTGTTGCATTTGCAGGATCACACTTTCTTGCAAGTTGCCATGCGTAAACACCCTCACCAATGTGCGCAAGATTAGCCGAAACGAAGACGACCCGTATCACCATCATAGAGCGTAAAAAGAAAAGGGCAATTGCTCTAAACAGGGGAACTGGGCCGATGTCAGGCAAGCATGCAGCACAGAATAGCATAGTCATTCCAATCGTGACAAGAAGCCACGTGTATAAGGTTGGACCATCCAATGTTGTTCTTTTCCTTTCCTTCCAGTACGCGATTGTTGCAGCCATACCCTCTCGAGGACTGACCAGAGGCCTATACCCCAGTTCTTCCTTTGCTTTCAGAAACGAAAAGTAATGGGTCACACCAACCTGCCATAAATAGAAACGAGTTTGTAACGTATGTCGATATGCATAATCACCCTACTTAACGCATTATGAAGAAGAAAAAACACTTTAACTAGTACGGTAGATAGTCATGAATCTTTTTTGTCCGACAAATATAAACCTAATATTAAGCATATGTAGCTGTTTGGTAATAACAAAAGAATGCAATAAATCTCATTGTTTCCAATGACAGATTCCTTTTATCATGAAGGACATGCTACTTATGGGTAGCACCTTATAAATAATGTTAGCACCACTAACTTCATTGATGTATGTATTCTAAATAATGTTAAGGAAATTTATGGGTAGCACCTTATAGACTTCAGCAGGAAGGATGAGAGGCTGAGGAAGCCACTTCCGATTGAGCCAGGGATACAGAAGCGAGTAAAACACCCAAAAAATCTTTCCAATAAAAAGAGCTTGCGAGACAGGTAATGTAAATTTAGGCATGTCATAGTCCAACTCTTTGAGCAATGGCTTTAGGAACTCAAAACTGTTGACTGGAAAACCTGTACATCACAGGGAAAATAAAATTATCAACTTCTGAGAGGAAACGAGGGAATTGATGAACTACAAACTCTATCTCTAGTTAGTTTCTTGCCAAAACTTCAAGAAAAGTTAATTAAGAAATTCAAGTACTACCCATCATCAAATCCAATTTATATTAACGAAACCATATGAACATGTGAACAAACTTTACCATCTGATATGAAGTAGGCTTGGCCCGAAGCAACAGGTGTGCCTACTCTCCCAGGAATATCATCCAAGAGGCCCATGCTAGCCTGGATCAATGCCAGAACCATGTTATCAACATAGATCCAGTCCGATTTCACCTTCACATCACCAATTTGGAATGGAAGGAGACCTAGCTTTGCGAGTTTCATGATCCTAGGCAAGTGCCTCTCTTCACCTGGTCCATATATAGCAGCAGGGCGGATTGCACAGGAGTATAATTTTCCTTTCTCTTTTCTGTGTACCAATAAAAAATGGACCGGAGATTTAAAGGAAAATTATCAATCCCTCATGAGATGAGAACTGTATCAAATGTCTGATTCACAAAATAAGAATGTACCACCTTTCCTTTCTTTTCATGGGGAGTATTCATTTAGGAAAATAAACACACACTTACTTGAAGGGTCGACCATTGTGCTTGAGAACAAGCTGCTCGGCTATAGATTTGCTTCGGCCATATGAATCCACATGATCATCAATAGGAAAGTAAGGTAACGCCTCGTTCCCGTTTACGATTTCTTGTCCACCAAAAACAACATTATACGTGCTGACATAAATAAGTCTGCTGACCCCATGCTCAAGGCAAGCATCCAATACATTGCAGGTCCCATTTATATTTACTTCATCAACACGGCCAAATTGAAGCATTTCTTTCCCCGACATGCCACATGAAGCGAGGTGAAAAACACAATCGGCCCCTTGTAAAGCCTTTTCAACATCACTTCTCTTAGAAACATCCCCTGAAAATTGTACCATTTTACATGTATAATATCAAGATTCATTTGCTTGATAAACCAAAAATCGTACAAGTCTTTTTCATTGGAATTAAAATCCAGCCACCTTTTATTATCTTGGAATCGTTGACAAGATATGATTTTTACGTCTTTCATCGCTATATGTTCATATATCGTTAATGATGAAAATAATTTGCAGTTCATATAGCTCAACAATAAGAAACATAATTAGCTCAAAATCCCAATTACTTATATTACTAAAAACATAGTAGCATCAATACAAAACACCATATAGATCAAGTAAAATTACATAAAACGCATATCGAGCAACTACAAGCTTCCTTACAACAATTTCTCTCCTGCACAGTGCCGATTAAATCCAAATCCACAAGTAGAACTCGAAACATACCTTGTACTGAACGAACACCTTCATGTTGGAGAGCTCGAGACCAGGGCGATTCGGGACGAAGGTCAAAGGCCCGAACTCGATGGGCCCCTCTCCTCACCAGCTCCAAGCAGAGGGCCGAACCCACAAAACCCAGCCCGCCCGTAACCACGAAGGTTTTGCCTTGTATCCCCTCGTTCTCGCTCAAATGCATCTTGAAATTCAATTACCGAATTCTGTTTGTGGAAATGCCTCACTGACTTAGAGATGACTCTACACTTCCCTTGCAGTCTGGTTATAAAAATAGCCTTTTTATAGAGGGCTGTTTATGATTGCCCTCATTTGTATAATTTTATTTTAAAATTAATCTATTATTATATACAGCGTCACTACTTTAAAGCTCTCTTTTCTATCCATAATTCTCCATCCCTTTATAAATTTAGTCATTTTTTATACTCCTTAATCACTTAAATGCTTAATTATATAATCAAACCAAATTTGATGTGGTTATAAAATCAAACATTTGAGTGATTAAGTGGCATGCAAATGGATTAAATTTATAAGGAGGTGAATGATTATGGATAAGAATTTAGAGATTTAAAGGTGACAATCTTATCAATTCTATCAATCAAACCAAACCACCTCTTAATGTTTTCAAAATTGACATGGCAAGGCCACGTTATCATAAAATTTTCATTTATTATTATTGTTTTTTATTAAATAATAATAAATTATATCACAATTAATAAATTATAATTGAAAAGTAAATTTTTATTAAAAATTTAATATTTATCAACGAGACATGTCACATCATTCACGAACGTATTAACTTCCACTGCGGATGGGTCAATATTTTCGATATGATATAAAAGCGTAATAGTTTACCACCAAAATACACACATATTTTCCTACCAAAATGAGCTTTTTTTTCTTTTGTTTTTTTTGTGTTTTATGCATATTTTAATACAAGTTCTTAATATAATAAATTTCATAATTATATTATATTTATAAATACATTTTTAGGGTTAAAAAATATTTTCTTGCGTAGGTTAGATGTACTAACCAACCTATTTTACTACAAATAAATTAAATAATATCTATCTTATAGAATTGTAGTATTATATTTGTAAATAATATCTAGTTTTCGTGTATAATAACTATTTTTGAAGTATAGATATAAATTACATAATCTTGTCAACCGTAATAAGTGTTCTATAATAGAGTTTTTTTGTCTCTTAATAAATGTCACATTTTAAATTTTAAAAGTAAAATAACATTAAAATTTCTATTTTACCCATTTGAATATTTTTACTTTTTATATTTTCAATGTAATGATTAGGGGTAGAGAGTGTAAATTAACTTGTTTTGATAATTGAATTTTGGTGGTAGGATGGAGTATTATAAATTTCTTGGGAATTGAATTTCACTAACATATTTGATGAAAATTAAAAAGAAAAGAAAAAGGAAAAGGGTTTCCCTAACTCTAATACTGGTGTCACTTCATTTGTGTTTATATTGCAGAATTGTTACTCTTTAGAATCAATAATTTATTACGATTAACTAGAATATCTTGATTTGTGTCAAAACTGAGTGAAGTTTTGAACAATTTGTAAATGATTGTGGTAATCGATATAAATAAAAGTGCTCAAGTCTTCTTTCTTTTTGTTGTTAGAGGTTGCCACCGTCTGCAGGGAAGAAGAAGAAGGTCGACTGCGTCGTTTCGGTCCGAATTTCTGCTCCATTATTGCGAAAATCATCTCCTTTTGAATTTATAATAGGTAATTAATCTTGCATTCCTTGTTCGATAGCTTGAATGTTTTCCTCGATTGCTGAAATGCTTGGTTTCTCATGGTTTTCATCTTTCTTGGGATTACACTGATTTTTGCTTGGTATTTCTAGAACTTTCAGGTTTTGGGTGCTTAATCACCCGAAACAAATTCAATCTTGTCGCGAAGAAATTAAAAGGGAATGGTTGTATTAACTTAATTGCAGCTTAAGATATCAAAAATTGAGATTTTAGTGGGTGGGTGAATGGGGGAAGATAATGCATGAAGGTGGTGTAATGCCGCTTCGTTTAAGGTGTAATGATCTTTGGTAATTCTGTCTGCTAATTCAGTTTTAGGTGATCTAGAGTAGAGCTGGTTATCTTGATTATGATTGTTGGTTATATAGAGGGCCGATTAGCTTCTCCAATGGTGCCGGGGCAGTGGCATCGGCGCCATGTAAGAGTGTCGGGGGTAGTGGCGTAGGTAAAAGTATAATGTGGGTGAGCTAGAATCGAAAATCTGCTATGAAAGGTGCAAAAGAGCATAATGGCTCAGGGGTGGGGTGGGTGATAACCGAGCTGTTTTAACTTTTAATAATAGGATGCCTTGAGTTCTAGAGATTCGATCTCCAACATTGAACAGTTTAAGCATGCTAGATGATTTGTGACCTTGTAATTATTTGTCATGTTTCATGTAATTATAGCAACTCAAGCTGCACGGTGGAGCTTCAGTAGGGTTTAATCGATCACTCACATTCCAATTCATGAGCTAGATGATTCTCTTTCAAGAAATTCTCTCTCGGGTTTGCTTGCATGAGAAGATTAGTTCTTCTTACATCACCAATCATAATCAACGAATATACCATTGCCATTTTCCTGTTTCAGTTACTTATGTCTCCTCGTAACGTGCTGGCTTCCCATGTACTGCTGTTTATTGTTTGTACTTTTTACCCCCAGACCTATCTGATCATGAACCCGGGAAGGGGGTTGTTCGGACAGGTGTTGTTTCTAACCTGTTGATAATATCTACCAATCCGATCAGGTTACTCCAAACGAGTTAAAGAATTGTACCTATCACTAATTTATGGAAAAATAGAAGCTACTACTACGAGAGAGTACGCATGTCTTTGGTGGATTATGTTTTACACTTCATGTCAACCAACTTTTCTTGGAAAATATGTGCAGGATTACCTCTATATACATCATATTTTCTTTTCCTGCCTTTGTTCTCGCAAATGTTTCTTCTTTTCTTTCTTTCAACTTTATCAATTTCTATTGTTTGTAGGGTCAGCTTGTTAGTGACATAACGTGGCTCTGGTAGTTGATTAGTATCAGCATGGATAGTGTGAATACTGGGAACATGACGAAAAATGTAAGGAAAAGAAGTAAATCTCCAGTGGATGTAGGTGTTGGGATAGCGGACCTGAGTAAATGCAAAGACGCAGGGAAAGAATGCAACGATGCAGGGAAAGAAACACCCATTTGTGATTCTCTGCAGTTGGTAACATATCCAAAGACCTCAAATTCCCAGTCATTTGTTTTGCCCCTTGTGCCCGTTCCAAAGGTGGAAGAATGGTCTGCGAATACGTCTATCGTCTTGACTGGCACAGCTAGTAGAGGGGGGACCGGACCACCTATTGGCATCACAGACATTGGCGAGAGCAAATATGCTTACTACTTTTGTATTGCTCTACCTGGAGTTAAAAAAGATCCAGGTAAATTTCTCTTTACCTCGTCAGTAACTCAATCTCTATGTCCTCATCATTAGGAAATTAGTTTCGTTTTCATACTAACAAACTTATTCTTAGTGTTGGAACTTTGAAACCTCTGCATTGATCTTCAATATTCAACATAAGTAAAGTCTGTTCATGAAGCATTTTGAATATGTGCTTCCGTTACATTCTCCCTTAATTCCATGTATCTTCATAATGTCGGCTAAGTGTCTCAAGCATATAAACAGTATCTGTCTTTATCAGGTGAATTCAGCTGCGAGATTGAAAGGAACGGGAAGGTCTGCATTCGAGGTGTAACATCAACTGGTGGCAAAATAGTCAAAAAATACTCTCGAGTATATGAGATGAAATTCCAGCAGCAATCCCCCCCGGGACCCTTCAAGCTCTTCTTCAATCTGCCAGGGCCCGTCGATCCTAGGCTGTTCGCTCCCCATTTCAGACCTGATGGCATCTTCGAAGCCGTTGTTGCAAAGTACGAGTAAAGTAGGATCTTTTAATTTAAGTTTTCAATTGTTCATCTTTTGTTTAAACTGCAGCTTAAGTAATGCTTTTTGCTGCCTGACTCTTTGCTGTCACATTTTATCAAATGGCCATGCTTGCTATCTTTTAATGTTCATGAACGTGTACTTATTTAGACATATGAGCTTTTCCATTATAGTTTTGAACCAAAAATTACATTTCAGTATGAAAGAGAAATCAAGGTAAAAGGTAAGAACAATACATCACTTCTTATTGTTTAGATACATGTGAATTTTGTAGTTCACTTGTTTTTGGTTTTGGTGGGGAAAGAGGCCATTTTGTTGATGCCACACATTCCAGCTGGCTTTCCTGTGTTTCTCTTCATTCTTATAAACCCTTTCTCTCCCCATTTTGGGCCCCAAGAGTTTTTCACCACGATGTAGTCCGAGCCCTTGCTCGTTCCGTATCCAACGGCTGCCACTCCGTGATCGAGCTCAGTCCCACATTGGCCGTCGAAGACCCCCTGCAATCAATCCATGTTATAAAGAATATTTGATCCAAAAGTATGATGCTTGCAAGAAAACGGTGTACGAGCATGTACCCCACTGTAGAACTGGAAATCTCTGCCGGAAGCATCAATGGCAACGCTCAGTGGCTGGTTGGCCAATGCTTTGAGCAGACTCTTCTCGTCGTTGGCAGGTACGTCGTGGTATCCGGTGATGGTGACTGCTTCCGACATGGCCTGCAATATGTTTTACAAACAGCGTTAGATCTTGGAAACTTGATTGTCTCAAGGTTTGTTCTGATCATTACCCTGCTTTCTTCACAGGTTCCTTCTTCCATGAGGTATGGATAGTCTTCTTCCTTGTGGAGGCCGCCACTGGAGATGATGTAGGTGAACGCATAGTCCATTAGGCCTCCATTGCAGCCGTTGTTGTAAGTTGTGTCGCAGTCGATCAGCTCCTGTTCGGAGAGTTCTGTTAGGTTCCCTGTCACGATCTGGTTTATGCCCTCGACAGCCGCCACAGTCGAGAATGCCCAACAACTACCTGCATTTTTAGGTCAAGAATATGAATTATCAGCAGAGAAACATCAATGATATTATAAGTACGAGGACTCCTCGACCGCATGCAATTTCACATACCGCACGAGCCTTGGTTCTTGATACGAGTAACGGCTCCTTTCTTCCTCCAGTCGACGGATTTAGGCAACACTTCGAAATCCCGGTATTTGAACTCCTCTGGGGACTCATTCCTCCGAGGCAACCGGTCGACCTTGAGCCCTAGGAACTTCTGCTTGAACTCGTCGTGGCTCATGTCTGCGAACTCATTCAATCCCAGCCAGTAGTTAGCGATCGCCTTATTCCTCTCGTCGATGTGTTTCAAATTATCCTTAAAGATCTCGAACCGGTGCAGCTTCTCCTCGATGCTCTTGTACTTCTTGGAGTGCTTGTCGAGCCACGAGTCGAAGAGGTTTATGAGCTTGTCGATGCATGTCAAGTCATCGGGCGAGTAGCCCACGATCGAGAAGTCGCGGGCGGATGCCGTCATCCAGAATGAGAAGAAGATGAAAGATGCTAGAAAGAAGAGCTTGGGAGGAGAAAAGAGAGCCATGTTTGTTGCTCAAAGGGTTTATGTTTGGTGTAGGAAGAAAAGAATTGAAAAATGAATGAGAAATGAGGTGTGATTGGTGTAGCTTTTATAGGTAAATATGAGTTGAGAATTTGGAAGCAGAAATAATATGGTGAGTGATGCTTTGAAGTGAAGGTGTCTGATACTTTAAGGTTGGTTCAAGTTTTTAGGTAGTATTAAGGCTTCCTTCTTATTCTAATTATTTATGCACTCTTCTTTGTTTCCAAATTTGGTGAGGATGCTATACTTTCAAGGCCTCAATTAATCCCATTTAATTGGATCTACTGTTAGGTTAATATTCGAATTTCCGGCGACGCGTCTTTATAATTTAAATTTAATGTAATCTCTTAAAAAAATAAAAAAAAATAAAAAAATAATGTGAGAAATGGGATTTGAACCCACGCCCACGTAAAAAAGGACCAGAACATGAGTTTGGCGCTTTAGACCACTCGACCATCCTGACTTTAAAATTCAATTGGGTTTATAAATATTATATAGGGATTCTATTACTGTGTTATATGGAAAATTTACTTTTTTTCTGCAAATTGAGCCTTTAATTTTGTGCATATATAATATACACAGATAGAATTAGTTAATTTTTGAATCTGGGCTGTACTGATGAATGCAAGAAATAGTACTGAGTGCATGTGTTGGACTTAGTCATCATCATCACTATTAAAAACAACTGATGTTCTTAATTAACTCATGAACGTATTATCACATTTCGAAAAGTTTATCGTTAAAATTTAATATATATTGGTGTATATATATGAATTGAAGGAGGCCAGTAGCAATTACATTTACAAGACGTGTGAAGACAAGCTAGTTTTCTATAAAATGTCAACTATGTATATATATGTTATGTATTTTAAATTATAGAAGAAGAAAAAGAAGAAGAGAGGTTTCAGATATTGTACGAATTAATCCGACTCTCTGCACACACACACATATCATATCATATATATATATATATATATATTGATAGTGTACCTAAGCGCCGGGATATTGTACAAACACACACAATAAATAATGCAACGCCGATTAAAACGAAGTGTAAAAACCAACACTTGAGTGAAAATGACAACGAAAAAATCCCACCGGGATATCTGGGCAGGCCAAAAAAGTCCGATTTTTTTTCGAGCCCAACCTAGCCCAAACCCCAGGCGTTCCGGGCCAGAACCATTTTGCCAGCTCTAATAAAATTAAGTGAAGAAAATGTAATCAATTATTTCGTTTCTTTGGACTGTTGGCCATGATCTGACTGGAGTTTCGGATTTAATACCGATATTTTAGCAATAAATCAGAAAATAAAGATAAATATAGAGAGAGAAAGAGAGGGGAGAGAGATATCAGATAAATCAGAGCTTCATGATTGAAACAATAAGGTTCGTACAACTGCTAGTTTTATACACTAGCACCTACAATAATAATAATTCTTACAATAATTCCACAACCATAGTTTTTATTAAAAACAAAACCAGATACTAATTAATTTTTATTTGTAGAAATGTTTGGTTTTTTGATCCTCACAACACCCTAAAGTAGTCTATATATATGTGCTCACATTTGCTTGTTTTTAATTACACAAAAATCACATTAACTAAACTTTGCTAACTTACCTACGTCGATTACTCACAGTCTCACAGATTAATTAATTAGCAAACTCAACCAAAATAATTAATTAGTGCATGTACTTCCTTTCATTGTAGTTTTCTTTTTCTTTTTTACTTTTTCACTATGAACTGTCATGTCAATGATTAATATAATATGCATTTTCATTTCCTTTTTTTTGTTTGCTCAAATTAGGGAGTATATATTTCATTTTCCGCTTGGGTTATCGAATTCTCAAAATCCTCTCTCTGCATATTGTTTGTTCATTAATTTTGAGATAATTTCTGGGAAAATGAGGATAATTTAAAAGAGGTAAAGACAAACGAGAGATGTATTGTACTGATATATAAACAATAAATAGAAAAAGGATAAGATAAAAGGAAGAAAAAGGTACGTAGCAAGAAAACGGCAGATTGAGCAGTAGAGTAAGCATTAATGCGATCATGAATTGGAGATGAAATGAAATCTAATATATAATTTAATATAATCGATCATTTTTTCTTTTTATACCTTTTCTTTGTAATTAATTATAATAATTCCATAATGGAAGCAATAATCGAATTTAAGCAGGCTCGATTCTCGATATATGTATGCGTGCATGTAGTTAATGTGTTTGTGAATATGTAATCACACATCATCACTTGATGGATGCATGTTTAATTAATTGTAATAATAAGTTAACGTTTGGTAGTTATGATAGGATATAGCATGATAAGATTAAATTTATATGATGTATCAAGATTATTTTATCTCACTATCTCCTTAGGATTAAAATGTAAGGTAAATTAGTGATTTTGACACAGGCTCAATGTTTAATACCGGACCGATGTGTTTATCACATTTGCTACCAAACACATGATATAATAAGATAATTTAATCTTATTTTATTGTATCTTATCTACCAAACATGGCCTAATAATAATGATAATAATGTAGCTGGGTGTGCAGTGGAGTGCAATATGTGTAACACTAATCATCAAATAAACGACCTGCTGTTACTGCTCTTCTTTTATCACAACTTATTTAATGCTACCAACAAGCCTACCTAGATCCTCTTTCTCACTAAAATCAATCTTTTTTTTAATATTTAATGTTAATTGTAATTAATTTAACTATAGGGTATATATAGTTTTTAAAATAACAGAATTTTAATTAACTTTTAAGATTTAATTAATAGTAAAATAAAAAAAATTATATATATATATAAAAAAAACAGTAGGTGGTGCATGCATAGGCAATTAATTAATAAATGAGTAGGGGAGTGAGTAGGTGTGGGTTACTAATACGTACGTGTGCACAAATATATATATATATATATATATATATATATAAATAAAGATAGATAGGTAGGGTGGTGGTGGTGCTACACCATGCCATGCTGCTGCTGCTACTACTTGTGCTCAGTGCTGCTGCTGCTATTAGATTCTCACTGTTGCTATCTTTTACTTGCTTAACTCTCTCACCCTCTTCTCTTCTTCCTCTTCCTCTTTCTTTTATAATATTCATTCACCTTTATATATTTATTTATCCATTATTAACATCATCGATCTAAGTCCACTCACTATCATCTAAAGTTTAATTTTTGTCATCTACTATTTCACTTCAACCTCCTTTCACAATGCAATACTCAATTTAATTTCTATAATAGTAGTAGTAGTGATGGTGTAAAAATGATGAAATAATTAAATTTGAGGAAGAAATGTATATATTTGGAGAGATGGAGTATTTTATTTTGATGAGTTGAGATGGCAATTAGTAGAGTTTGATGATTTGTTGATTTGATTTGTCACGTAATTAGGCACATATATGTGTGTGCATGTGTTTAGACACTCAATGCAGAGGGAATAGATTTTATTTTTTATTTTATTTTTCACCCACAACCCAATATGTAGCTGGAATATACTGGTATTATTATTGATGTACAATGAAATTTCACCACCTATCATAAAGAGGGTGAAAAGAAAAATACTTTTTTTTTTAACCATTCTTTAACTTGTTGCACTTGTTAATGAAGTTAAAATTAGAGTAGGATGACAGTAAGTTTCGCATGTCTACAAATTTGTATAGTTCGAAAATTATAGAAAGTCAAACAAGAAGCACATTTGGAAGTTTCTCCAAATCCATTTATGATGCATATTACTCAAGTGTAGCTCTTTAGGGTTCGAAGAAAAAAGGGTTTTCCTATTACATATATTCATAAGAAGAAATTTTCATATTTTGAAGTGACTTTTTGTAGTCATGAAATAAAACTCACGTACTCCTTCAAGAATGGCCTAATTCATTATGATTAAATCAGGGCCACCTTTCATTTTCTCCTAATTTTGTTATTGTTAATTATTAAAGGCTCGGTTCGTCATCTAATTATTTTTTATCTTGTTATATATGCAAGCTAGACTCGAGCTCGATTCGATAAGAGTACTAAGTTGAGTTGAGTTCTGAACAAATAGTTTTTGAGTCTAGCCTCGAGCAGCTAGTAAGTATAGCTTCATGCAACAACATGAAGAACCCCTTTTCTTTAAGGGGAAAAATAAGAAAACAACACTAGCAAGTAATTAATCAAATCATGGATGAATCAATGCAAGAATTGAAGGTGGTGAAAAAAGAGATGGGTGAGGATGGAAGAGGAATAGGGAATGGGAAAAGCTTATAGAAAACCGTTAGGTGATTAGTGAGTGAGTGTATTGTCGAGTAGATAAGTGTGTGTTTGAGGGCGAAAGGCATCAGCACAGCACACAATGCATACGAAAGCTACAAATTGGTGCAAAGTCTTATTACCATCAGAATTTAAGGATGCAAAAAGAAACATATAAATATATTGCAGCTTCATCGAAAGCTGAGGTTTGCATTAGGCATCTTTCACTACCCTTTTTTGGGTCTTGAATTTCACAACACATACACATACTTGAAAACGCTCTACCTTTTTTGGGAGGGGCCCTAATCAACTTTCAACCTCTCCTTTACTTTACTTGCCCTAAATATCACTTTAAAAAAGTGTGTATATGTCATTTGAAATGTAAAATACTAGCCTTGCATGTATAGCTAGCTAGGTAGCCCTTGTTATAGGAGAATTTTTATCTTGGAGGATTGAAAGATTTAAGGTGATAGTCTAAGGTGTATAAAAATGATGAAGTTAACATATAAGTATTTAATTTGTGTGATAGTGGGAGAGGGTGGGAGAGGGAGAGGGAGTGAGGGTTGCTGGCTTGCTGCAGTGTGAATCTGAGAGGCTGACTCTTGTTAAGCATATGCTAACAAGCGCACGCATAAATCTCTGCAACCAACTCCCATTGCATTTACTTCTGCATCTCTCTCTCTCTCTCTTTCTTGAATAATTATTTTGCCTATTTTAGAACCCTCCTCAGGTGGCTTTTACAGTCCCTCTGCAGATTAGCCTTTATTACCCCACCTCTCTCTCCCTAAATCTATTCCATTTTCCTTCGGATTCAGTGCTTCAATTCTATCTCTCTCTCCTCTCCCTTTTCTTCTTGCTCTTCCTCCCCATTATATATACATATATAACTGCACCACTATATTTCAACTTAACTCATCTCCATTTCTTGCAGACATCTAACGCATATTCATCACTTGTGTTGTGTATTATACTTTAATAGTGCACGAGTGTGTGGGCTTAGAGAAATAGTTAAAGATGTTAGGAATGGAAGAAATTCTTTGCGAACTAGAAAGAGATGAGATGAGCGAGCAAGGTGGACTCCCTCCTGGCTTCAGATTTCACCCCACAGACGAAGAGCTCGTCACCTTCTACTTAGCTTCCAAGGTCTTCAATGGCACCTTCTGCGGCGTTCACATTGCTGAAGTCGACCTCAATAGGTGCGAGCCTTGGGAACTCCCAGGTACATATATATCTATATAGACATCATTAACCCTTTCTTGATTCGTTTCTATCCCTAATTGAATGAATTAATCCATGCAGATGCGGCGAAGATGGGGGAGAGGGAGTGGTATTTCTTCAGCTTGAGAGACAGAAAGTACCCCACCGGGCTTCGGACAAACCGCGCTACCGGCGCCGGCTACTGGAAAGCAACCGGAAAGGATCGAGAGGTACTGTGCGCCAGTGGATCGCTTCTCGGAATGAAGAAAACCCTTGTTTTCTACAAGGGCAGAGCTCCTCGAGGTGAAAAGACTAAATGGGTCATGCACGAGTACCGCCTCGACGGCGACTTCTCTTGCCGCCACACCGGCAAGGTGAGGAATCCCTTCTTTCTTTTATGAACTCATCTCTAACATTTATCCTATGATGTCTTGTCCTCTTTTAGGGTTTGCCTAATTAGGATGTCATGTTTTGATGTGATCTATGATGAGTTGTTCCATGAACTAACGAGCCATTAATGTCTGTTGCAGGAGGAGTGGGTGATTTGCAGAATCTTCCACAAGATGGGTGAGAAGAAAAGCCTAATGCAAGGGCAAAGCTACTACTTGATGAGAGAGTGCTCATCTTTCTACGACCCAACCTCTTCATTGCCTCCATTGCTGGACCCACCACCACCACTGGAAGATCATCATCATTATCAACAACAACAATTGACTCTCCAAACCCTAAACAACCATGAAAACCAAAGCCCTCTTCTCTATCACCACAACCACCAATTAGAGTCCGACTTGAAGGCCCTAATCGACCCGCTCATTGCTTCCCGACCCGAGACCCTACCCGTTGACAAGGAGGACTACTCCATGTTCCTCAAGCCCTTCATGTCCAGCCAAGACTCGAGCAGTTTAAATGGGGCCATTGCAAAACAATGCAAGAAAGAGTTCGATTTCAGCACCCATGATTTGCGATTTCTGCAGCAGCCTGGCAATAGCAAAAGCTACCAAAACCCATTTATATTTGGGGGAAATATAAATATTAGGAGTAATATGGAGATCCCATCAGTAGCAGTGGATGATCACAGTGTTATTACAGCTGCACCATTTGATAATGTGATGTCAACTGAGCCTGCTTTTAGGTGGTGGTAGTAGTCAAGAGATTGTTCTTTCAACTCTTATAATTATATGTGTATGTGTGTGTGGTATTTAAATATCTTCCTTGTTTTCTCAAATCTAATTGCGGAATATAATATTCTGTTTCATGAATGTAAGCATGTAGCAGAAGCATTAATGATGGAGACTAAGGAATGACTAGTACCATATTTTCTGTTTTTGGTACCGTTTGTTAGTGTATGATATGTTGAAGATTACAAATTACTACAACTACTACTACTACTGGTGGGTATGTAATATCAAGATCTTTGATTTCTGGCATGGAAGTAGATTTCATTGCAGCAAGTGTTTGGGGATGGAAAAAAGTTATGGGGATGGATTTGATTGGGGGGTAGGTGGGGTTGGGGGGTTAGGGCTGATGTGATAGGAGGATGTGATTTATTGGTGGGGTGGTGGGTGTGTGGGGGGGTGGGGTGGGTATTTGGATGAGCAGTGACAGGGCAAAGAATGTAGATAGATAGATGTATAGCTCTGTGTATATAAAGGTAATTTGTGCAAACGACAGCACCCACATATACAGACAAAAATTGGTTGCTGTAATAAATTTATGAATACAATGTACTGGAAAATGATGGGCTTGTATTCCTTAAATCATTTTCAACCCACCAATAGCCAAAACAACAAAAATATAGTAGACAACAATTAGGAAAGAATCCTGTTTAAGGGTGTATGGGGATTAAAATATAGTGTTAAAAAAGATTAATATTTGTATGATTTGAACTCTTATGTGATTTACGAAGATTCAAAATTTGCTTATAAATAATGAGTGTGACTAATTACAATATAAAATTGCCTGAACACTATCGAACTGATAAATGCAGTTTTGACAACATAGTTGAGAACGAACAACAATATTGCACCTTATAAAGATATCAAAAACTCGGTAGACGAAAATAAGTAGACATTAAGAAAAGGTCGTTGTGTGTCGTTGACTTCTGCAAAGAGAACCAGAGATTGGAATGAGGTGTAGAGGTTGTTGCATCCCAAACAGAGCAACGTAGCACCTACTGAACAACTATGTTGGTGTTTCATGCTTATAACAGAGTGCTAGACAGGTCATGGAAGTCACTCCCATTAAAAAGATGAACTTGCAATATTAATCTTCTGATCAAATCAACTTAGTGTGTGCAATTTGTCAAACTGGGTCAGTTAAAGCATATCACACTAGATGAGCAATGACAGAATCTATCAAAATGAGGCAAATGACAGCGACGAAAGAAACACAAATGCTTTGATATAGTTCAAAGATTCCTCAAATGTTTACAACCGTTTACATCATTGAAAGAGCTTTGATATTATTACATACCATTTTCATTCCAACATATCATGACTTCAACCAAAAGTGGAACGCTCAACCACCACAAAAGGCTGCATGAGGAAAGATGACCCAAATTAGTTCTGTATGATGGGGAAGCTTCACAAAACAAGAACTTGCATGTCTAATTTATAGCTTCTGTATCGTGGCAATTACTATCTGCAGCTTGATCATTTCAAAATATGGATTTTATTATCATATGCCGACATTCCAGGAATTAACTACGAATTAGCACGAAAACTAGGAAATGATTAGAAAGTGGCTAGTTTCAAATCCATTAAAATAGTAATATAGCTAAAAGATAAAGGAAAGAGGAGTTAATATCACAATGTCGAAGATCGAGTAAGAAACCGAATGCCAAGTAAAAGAATCATAGACTTTAGCCAACTAGACAAGATGCTAAATAATCTTATATTATGTGATTTCCTCATTCCTTTTTTAACAACTAAAAAGAACAATTACACACCACAAATCCCTAAAGTCAACCTACAAAGAGATTATATTTCCTCCGTTAAACCACCATAAGCACTATCTCCATTTCACGAGCATTTCTAAAGCCATTTTCAGCAAAAAAAATAAATGTCCAATCCTCATTCTTAATTGTTCAAAATGCAAAAAAGTATATTGATTGTAAAGCAAAAATATCATCCGAGGCTCCAAAATGAAGAAAATTAAATAATAAACAACACTACAGAATCCAGCACAGTATCGTAACCACAAACGACAGATTCAAAAAATTTATAAAGAATAACTGCGAGTTTCAATAAGGATCAAAACCTTTTCCTCCAATCCGAAGAAGTCGAAGATCCTACAATCAACCCGATTTAGGCTGAGTTTTTCCGCGCAAAGCATCGGGCGGCGAGTATATGAGAGCGGCGACTATCGTCACCGGAAACACCACATCCTTCGCCAGCGCCGCCAGCTTGGTTACCAAAGGCTGTCCTCGCATCGTCATCTTCTTCAAATTCTGCTGCTCCTACCTTCTTTTCCAGTGCAGAGAAATCTGATAATAGTGAAATTTCTGACTAAACCATTCTGAAGTCACTGGGCTGTTCCAAAGGCCCATTAAAACTGGGATTTTTAATAGTCTAATTTGAATCTATAATTTAACCCAACACCTATAATATCCATTTCTAGAAATATTAAACAAATGAAGTATATAAAAAAAAAATACAAAAAGTGGTTAATATACTTTAATTTATAATCACCCATTACACAAACAATTATCATCCACTAAAAAATTTATTCTTCAAGATTATTCTTTTAACATCATCCAATATTTTAACATCATGAACTCCACAATTATGTGATAATATAAGCCTATATATGCATTGATTGTGCCCTTTTGCACACTAAGATGATGTGTAAATTTCGTTTTCTGTTGGTTTTGTTAAACTTTCTGGCATCAATGGGGTTTTGTAGTCTAGTTAATAAAAAGATATATATATATATATATATATATATTAATTCAAATATATTAATAAATGAATTTTGAACAAGCACAAACTCGAATACCAAGAACACAATCAGTTGAATTATTACTAAAATAATAAAATAATATGGTGCTCCAGTTTATCAGACTTTGGCAATAGGCACTCAAAACTGCAACTGCGTTACACAACTGAATTCTATATACATTGATCAAACTTTAGACCTTACATAACAGTTGGAAATTGACATACAAAATTTGGCATGATGCTTCTGACCTAAGAACGATTACGAGCTCGAATATTCAAGAGGGCCCCTTCTGAATGTCCTCAGGTGGTGGCTTATTATCAGAGGAATTATTGAGGGAGGAAGCATTTGAACCTAGTTTAGGAGCAGAGGTGGTACTCTCCACTTGATTCTCCGACTTCATGTGCGGCTTGAACGGCCTCTCGAAATCTCTGGCTGCAGCAGGATCTATTACTAATTTCCCAAATTTTTGATCCTGCATCATTCAAAATCACCATTTCTTGTATTCAACATTCAAAATCAAATTTCCCTAGCATCTAATATGGAGGTATATTTTTAATTCTTGTTATCCACAACATACTTATTCATCTTGAGACGTAAATAATGAGGCAGTTTCGTAAAAACGCCTAATCAAATTTAGTAATTAATCATGTTCATAACATACTCAAAGTCTCAAATTGATATGTTATGCTCCAATAGTTTCTAATATACATGGAATGCAAGCAATGCTTATGTTTAGTTCATGACTTTTAGTTTTAAGAGATTATAAAATACTCGTATCTAAGCAAAATAATTAGAACATAGGTAATGGGGACCCTAAAAAGTTTTGCCCATTAATATTGAGGTAACCCAACTTCTTCGATTCCCCAAACTTATATAATTGCAGTCACACACATACAAATAGACCATGTAAACTCATTCTCTTGTAGGTGCATACAAAGTAATAATAGAACTCACATTTTGCAGCGCTTCAAGCTTCCTCTGCAGAGCTTCATGTTCTGCCTGGATACGAAATGGAACACCATGCTTCTGATACACGTTTGTTTGAGCTAAATCCTCATCAATATCACTAGCAGTTGTTGCAAAAGGATGATTTGCAGGGATCCATCTGACAGTTTCAGGGTCTACATCAGGAGGTATCGGATCGCCTTCCTTGAGAAATACGGTTGGTCTCTTCCACTGATATGCACGGGATCTTCGTTTTTGATGTACTGTCTGTAGCTCATCTGTAAGAGTCACTGGAGCTAGACGGTACACTTTTCCACACATTTCAACAGTTGAGTTGCTCTTGCTAACCTTCACCATAGGGTTGTTAAATGGGTCCTCATACTTGAGAGGTGTGGAGCTGCAAAGAACCACGAAAAGGAAAAGCTCATTACACGCAAGGACCAAGACCATAAAATGGAGATAATAGCTCAGATTCAGCAAGCAAAAAGTATAAAAATCTTCAAAAGAATTCAAAATATTACAATGCTCATCAACGAAAGCCAAATAAAGATTACAAACTTTAAACCCAAATGAAAGCAAGTTAATTAGAATCATACATGCCTCTTCTATCTGATCTAAGCTGCCCACGCCGGACAAGATCAGCCACGGAGCCCGGACGTCGGTCACTTGACTTCTTTGATGCATAGCCTTTCACAACAACAATAAACATGGTCGCCACAATGCACAATCCAATTGTGAAATTCAGACCAGAATGTTTTCCAACCTGTCAAAAACAAAAAAGAATAAAAATTCAGCTATAATCCTACAATGCTACAATCACATCCAAGTCTAGAGTGCAAGATAGCTCACCGAGAACGCAAACACCGGCAGAGAGCCAATCGATTCATGCAGTTTGACAACAACACTTAGCTGTGGCTTCACAGGATCATCTTTCTCCAACTTCTCGTTTACCACGGCGTCGTTTTGGGGACCCTTGTCGAGGTCAGACTCCACTGCCTTCACCACAAACTTCCTGTATCCAACTCTCCGGTTCCCATACTTGCAGTTACAACCCATACCAAGTTCCGACCAAAATTGATGTCCATTCGGGAAATTCCGAAGCTTTATCAAAGAATATAAGAAATGAGAACTTCCAACTTACCAGAAACATGAACAGTGAAAATGAGAAGATGTGGAACATAATCGCATGAGAGTTAACTTACAGGAAGGAACGAAGGCGAGCGAATGTGCACTGCCCCAATGGAAGCCATTTCTGCTATTACAGTTATTGGCGGAACGGTAAATCGGAGATCATTCCGGCAAAATCGGGAGAGTTTAGGGCAAAATTGAGTTGGATTGAGGCAACCGATTTAGGGATAAAAGAAATGTGATTGATTATTTTATTATTATCATTTTTTAGTGGGCCGTCTTTAGAGCGAGCCGATATTATATTTTATGGGCCTTAATTTTATGAAATGATATTATTTCATCAAATTTGGATTGTTTTCGATTTTTGACTTTCAATTTTCGGGTTAGAAATTTATTGAGAGAATATTTAGCTTGTATTAATTTTCTTTGATATTCTTGTAACGAACTATGCATAGTAGCGCGTATTTTTCAATCTCAAACACTCGATATTGTATTATATGAGATACGATATTGACAAAACAATTATATATGTATATATATGGAATATCTATTTGATTATTTATATGATGCCCACATTAGTATTAGTGGCTTTAGTGGAACTATAGAGGGCCCTCCGTCTAGGATTGTTGAACGGTTCCCATTAAAAGTGAATAAAAAGGAAAATCATTCTCTTAATTGATAAATTAATTAGTGATGTTATTACACCATTTTATTAGTAGGTCTAACGTTATCACAATTGGTTATTACTTATTAGGTTAGAAGTTGGCGTCTTTAATTAGCACATTAAAAACTTGGATACAAATTGCAAAAGTTTGTTCATATCCCCACACACATAAAGATATATCTATTACAATATCCTTACATTTTTCCACAAAAAGTTAACTCATAATATTATTCAGCTGCCACAAAAGGCTGAACCATTTCTGTAGGTGTGCACATTGATCTTTGTTTCTAGCTACCAGAAAAGGTATGTTTAGTGTCTTAATTTTAATTAATTAATATAACAGAATTAGAAACATTGCATAGAAAGATAGTGGGAGAAAAAAATTTAAATTTAAATATCAATATTTGCTACTAGAATAACCTTTTTTGTAATCTGATAGCTATATGGCATATATGCGAAGATTGAACTATACAATATGTACAGAAATGAAATTTGATTCTGTAAGTGTAATCACAAAATCAATTTCCCAACCCAATTAAGCAGCTAGAATTATTACTATTAACTTAAGTAAGGATAAAGATCAATACGAACTTGCCTCTCTCTTTCCACGGGCCGCAATCCGGAAGCGGCGCAGGAGGCTGTCGGCGGGAGGCTCCCGCACTTCTGGCAGCGCGCCACCTCTAAAATCCGGCGGCACGACGGACACGACGCGCGAGAAGCCAGCCACCTGTCAACGCACGCCGCGTGGAATCCGTGGCCGCACTGCGGCAGCACGCGTATCTCGTCGCCGGCGGCGAATTCCGCCAGGCAAATGGCGCAATCGAAGAGCTTCGCCGCCTCTTCGTTGCCTTCGCCGTAGGTGAGCTTCGGAAGAGACCTCAGAACCTTCTTCTTCACGCCTTTTCTGGAGGCCGGTGAGGGCGAATCGCTGCCGATTAGGCGTTGGATCGAGGAGCAGCGCGAGACCGCGAAGAGCCCGAGCACGCAGATCAGGGCGCAGAGGAGAGCGGTGAGGATGATGACGAAGTCGGAGTCGACGGCTTCGATCGCCGGAGACGGCGGTGAATTTGTGACGCCGAGGCGGCGCGAACGGCTAGTCATGAAATGGAGAATTGAAGCTCGAGTACTTAAGTTTAAGTGAAGCGGAATTCTGTGTTATCTTATATATATACACAAGGAAAGTTCGTTGCAGAAACAGCTCTTTTAACTGACTTTTGAATTTAATTCTATTTATTGTAAGAAAATAAATTACATTTAAATTTATCCAAGGGATAAGTCTTGCCGTCGCCACTCTGCAATATTATCCATTGCTATATTTGCATATTTCCCTAATAGAGTATTTCAATTATTTTCTTTAATTACTTACAAAATTAATATAGTTTTTTTCTCCTTTTTATTTTACTATTAAAATCAAAATGAAAATTCAGAAAGTAAATTAATTAAGTAGCGTTGTATCATAAAGGCCCTATAATTTCTCTAATATTTTATTTTAGCCCAAAAGGCCCATAACGTAAATATTGGGCCCATCAATTTATCTACAAATTCCAACTTCCTCTCAAACTCTATATTCTCCTATCTCCGCCGCCCGCCGCCCGCCTCCCGCCGCTTCCAAACTCAACTGCCGATCGCAGCATTACAAGAAGCTCAGCACCTACTCGCCCTAGCTCAACTCGGTAGGCTCAGTTAAGACTCTGTTTTTTTCAGTTTATATGTAACTATGGTTGCTAGAATCTAGGCTACTTCCGTTTATTCAGTCACACTTGCTAATTATTTTGTTCACGCCGCTTTCTTGTTTTGATTGTAATTTTTTGTTTTTTATTTCTTTCGAATTTATGGTTATTGTTGTTTTCTGTGTGTTACCTTCGAATGTTCTGTTGATGCATAATACTTCCTCTTATTTTCTGAATCCGTTTGAATCAATTCTGCAAAATTTTCCAGTTGAAAGCTATGAAGGGGAAAGAGCCCAGAAGAGGATCCGCACCCGCTAATTCGGATCCCAGCTACCCCACAATGGACATCAAGTCTATCTTGAAAGACATTGAATTTTTGGGTAAGAAAAATTCTGCTTTTTTATAAAAAATAAAAACATTAGCTGACATTTTTATTAATACTTGCTGCTGTTACATTGATCTTAATACTTGTATCGATGGCACAAATATCTTCTGTTTTGACATTAGCTTTGGATAGTTGATCCTGTTATTTGCTTGAATTTTACCCCATTGATTGAATGAATCAAAGTTTTGAACTTTTCTCTACGAATAGGTGTATGAGTAGTATATCCATACGAATGAAGCCATTTATGTGATTAGTGGTATTTAAACATGTTCTTATTTCTTTATTTGTAGGTGGTGTAGTGAAATGTAGAATTAGGCTTGCAAAAGATTGCTTGCATGGTTAAATTAGTTGATATTTAGTTTGAAGTTAGTTTCTAGTGTAATGGTAACTGAAGATTGTTTCATGGCTACAATGTTTCTATGCTTAGTTTAGAATTATATACCAATATGTGTTATTTGGGTGCTGTAATTCCATAATCAGCACATAGAGAGACCACAAGCTTGTGGTCATTTGTTCCATTTACAAATTGGATCCTCACCTCACTTGAATATGCATTCATAGAGAAGAACATGTTGCAGTAACTTGAGTTGAAATGCTAAATAGAGAAGTTTGCATTGCACCCATGAATGGAATTGTTCCTACCACTAATTGTGAATTCTTTCCTTTCGCTAGTGTGTGTATAGAGTCCTATCGTATTTATTGGATGCAGTCGCTGAATATTAGATATGTTTACGACAAGATCATAGCACATGTTTAATTCTTTGCTAATTCAGGGTCCTCGCACATGACATGGAAACAGAAGAAGGACTTGGAGAATAAGAAGGTAGTGTCACTAGGTGGAAAGGTGAGTCCGCATACGAGACTTACTCTTGCACATGACATATTAAGCTCTGCAGTGGCATTTACAGGCTTTACATTTCTTTTAACAGCCACCAAAGAAGCAGAGGCTACCTCTTAGTGTTGCAAGAGTTGTAATGAAGAATCAAAAGGAAAGAGAAGAAAAGAAGCTCCAAGAGGTTACTTACTCAATCACTCTCACCTTCACCATCTTGTTCAATTACTCTAAGTTGTATATCAATAGACACTAGAAATCATGTGCGAATAATTTGTGTACACCATACAGAGTGCAATACTTGGAAGGTTCGGAGCATATAATAGCAGTACGTCTAAAAAGGCAGTGGAGAAGCGGCCAGCAGAGGACAGAATACTGAAGTCTACTGTAGGCGATTTTCGAAAGGGAGTCCTCAACGTCGGACATTTGTTAAAACCCTCAGCCCCTGAAGCCTCCAAGGAGAAACCCCGATTTGCTACCGGTAAAGGGAAGAAAAAGAAAGACTGCAAAAAAGGCCATGGCAAGAGGAAGGGAGGTGGTAAAAAGCGTCATTAGGGATATGACTCTACGCTGTTCCTTTTTAGATATGTATCAGTGGTTATTTATTGCCCTGTGTAGCTCAACTGCAGAATTACTATATGACTTTGTAACTCCAAATTTTATAAAGGCAGAGTAACACAAAAGGTTCAATACATAACATAGATATTCAATCTACAGTCAGAAAGATCACATTATTATAATTAATTCTTTTACTTCCCAGAAACAAGAAAATCACAAGAAATCATCTCTATATTCCAAGAAGATAATCATATATGTGAAGAAGCAATTGAAAAGGAAATCAAGATTCATAAACCTTGCACTCCTCATCAGCAGGGCTACTCTTGCAAAAATCCTCCAAAGGGTCTCCACTTCCCTCTGCAGCAACACCAGGCCACTTGTTTGCCACCAAATGAGCCAAATCCACAACCCTTTGGCTGATAATAACAGTAACAATAGTATATAATTAACAAACTTTCCATAATTAGTAATGTAACATGTTTTGAGATATGTGTAACTCTCTACCTGTATCCCCACTCATTGTCATACCAGGCCACCACCTTCACCATGTCATCTCCCATCACCATTGTCAGCGACGAGTCGATGCTGGTGGACACGTCGGAGCAGCGGAAGTCAACCGAGACGAGGGGTTCGTCGCACACGGCCAGCACACCTGCCATGGGGCCATCTGCTGCCTTTCTGAATGCGGCATTCACATCTTCAGCAGTGATCCCTTTCTTCGCCACATTCACCACGAGATCCACCACCGACACGTTGGGAGTTGGGACTCGTAGAGCAATGCCGTTGAGCTTCCCCTTGAGCTGAGGCAGCACGAGGGACACGGCCTTGGCTGCTCCCGTGCTCGTTGGCACGATGTTCAGTGCTGCTGCCCTCGCTCGCCTCAAGTCCCTGTGGGAGGCATCTAGAAGCCTCTGCACAAACACATTATAACATGGTTACTACTCGATCAAGAAATATGGCAAAAGATTACTGAATTTTGACAGAACTATGATACCTGATCACCAGTGTAGGAGTGAGTAGTTGTCATTGTTCCCTTCACAATGCCTGCAACGTTTGAATCAGAATTCACATTCATAACACACAGATATCATCATCTGAGCTCATGTAAGGAAAGGTTGTACCGAATTCTTCGTCCAAGACCTTCGCAAACGGAGCCAAACAGTTGGTGGTGCAAGAAGCATTGCTGCAAAAATTCAAACACACCATGTCAACTAATATGTGCATGCAGTGCATGCAGTTCACTTATACCAAAATGGAAATAACTAAAACACCTTCTGACCTAATTATATCAGAGACGTCATGATCGTATTCCTGCTCGTTCACACCAACGACGTACGTTGGAATGTCAGCACCTTTGGCTGGAGCAGTGATGATCACCTTCTTGGCTCCTGCTTGGATGTGCTTTCCTGCTCCTGGACCATCAACAAATACACCAGTCCCCTGCATTCCACCATTGTTCCATCACTCAAAAACCTCAAACTCAAGCTCACTTGTGTCTATGAAAGAAAAGAAAGGGAAAGAGGTGTACTTCAATCACAATGTCAATGCCCATCTCAGCCCAAGGGAGTTTGAGAGGGTCTCTGCTGGAGACAACCTTGATTATCTTCCCATCAACGCTGAGCGTCTCGTTGTCCACTATCTTAACATCAGCCTTGAACGTGCCCAGCATCGAGTCATACTTGAGCAAGTGAGAAGCCTAATGCAAAATCAAGCCTACCATCAGTAACCAAACATAAGGCACCATCAGCCTTGAACACTGATTTTAGTCTTACGTTTTTCACGCCACCACTGTCATTGACGACTACCACTTCGAGTGGTGAGTCTTTGCGCCCATGCCAGCAGCGCAGGAAGTTCCTGCCTATGCGCCCGAATCCATTGATGGCTACCTTCAGTTTGGCAACTGTCTCAACCTTAACAGGAGCTGATCCTGCAGTCTAATCCATATATAAAGCATTTAAACCCTTTGAATTCAATATAAAGGCTATGCATCACCAATATTTACTCAGATCAGACATGATAAATGCCAGTTTTGGTAATTAAGAACTCGATTTTTATATGATGTACTAAGATTATGTCGATATTCCCTTATCAACTTCTGGTCTATACAAAGAACTGATGAAGAGATATCTGAAGTGATCCGTACTCGAAAAATCGAAACAAAGGTAGGGAAAGGTACCTTTGGAGTGACCTGTGCAGCCACTGCATCAAAGAAGGAAGCTTCCCTACCATTCTTGGCAAAAGCCACACAACTACTGGACCTAAGGCCAGAGAATTCTGCTACCTCAAGCTTCTACACAACCATCAAAATGAACATAAATCAAACTTAAAAGTTAAAACCACAAAAATTGCTCAAGAATTAATGTGATCCCATCAAAAATAGCATGAAAGATTAAGTTCATGGTCTTTAGTTCGAGTTATATGTAGATTTTGGAACTTGCTGCAATCCGCTTAAAGGATAAAGAAATGAACAGAAAGTGACCTTTGAGAAGCATTGAGCAGGGAAAGAATGAGAGGACTTGGAAGGAAGCTTTGTGCAGGCTGGGATTCCTAAAGAGGCCAAAGCTGCATGGGTCGCCATTGCTGCAACTAAAAGAAATAGTTGAAAAACTTACCTACATAGTTTCAAGAACACAAATTCAATGCTAGGAAAAGTACCAATTTTGTCATTTTGTTGGTTTTTAAGTGAAACAATCATGGATGAATATGAATCAAGATATTGAGTGGTGAGGATGGAATGTGAAGATTATTATTAGATAAGATGCATGTGAGCCACAGGTTTTTCAAATGTCACGGTTTTCATTTCTTGATGGCACTTTGCAATATCTGAGTTTTGTGAATTAAATTTTCCAATATTTACTAAGATTGGAATGGAAAGTATATGTCCAAGGCTTGTGGTTTTGGACAAGAAATAATGTTAATTTTGTTTGCAACTCTTATCTATAGTCCATGTTCATTTACTTCACTATTCAAACAAAATTACTGCTGTAGTAAATGATCAGAAGTCAATATGCATTGAGACTATTTTGTAGGAGTGTAAAATTATAAGAAAAGCACAGATACATAAATATGGGTTTGTATAGAACTAAAGTGGTGATCAATACAGGAGGTTATTAGACACTGTGATTATCAACATTCATCAAAATGCAGAAAACTATCATGTCTTGGACTAAGAAGTCTCAGGCAGCAAACAACGGCCTCAACAGTGAAGGCTCCGTGCTGTGACGATGCCATAGAGAAATAACTGAACTTGATCTCCAGTCTTAGATGAGAGCCTCGATGTCGTCTGAGCTCACTGCTGCCCCATTTGGTGCCTCTTCCGATCGCAACTGAGTGGATACATTGTCTATAGCATCGTTCAGCTGTGCAATCTTCTCAGCCAGTTTCTTGCGTTGCTTCTGCACGTATAATATTTCACAAGATTGTAAATCAAACGGAAACAACAGCCGAACATGCCAACACTATATTCCATATCTATTAACAAAGTGATGAAGATAAAATATACAAACCTCCAAGGCCTTTTCTTCATCATAGATGAATTTGGGCAGCTTTTTCATGAGATCCTTTTTGTCAGTTCCAGTTAAAGCCTTACTGATCTGTTTAGTAGCAGATAGAATAGCAAGATGTCACTATATAATTATCTATACCACTCAATGCAATATAAAATAATGCAAATACTGAAAAAATTAAGTAATGTCTCAAAGATCAGCACGTATTACATAATAGTGAAAGACTATGATAAACATGCTCAGGAGATAAAAACTGATGTTTTGATCATTACCTGAGGTGCATAAACACAACCAAGTGTGCCAACTATTATTCCCCCTAAAACAAAGCCGCTGACAAAGATGCTTGCACCACTTGGCCTTCCACCATCACTGCCACAGAAAGCACAAACCAAAGGATATACTTAAAGACAGCAGACAAGTATCTGAATAAAAGTACGAAAATGTAATCTACATATTCTTGTGCCATTGAAGACCTAATTTCATTAATCTACTTCTCCTTATTCACAAGAAGTGTGATATAATTTGCAGAGTCCTTGATAACAAGAGAAGGGGAAGAAAACATAAGAAAACGAATGTATATACCTATAACTTGATTGAACAGTGAGTACCCTTCTCTGGGTAGAAGGTCTCTTGTTACCCTTAAAATTCAAGGCCAAGTTAGTGGGTCTCACGAATTGATCAGCAGACTTCAAAGAAGAACCTAATACAAAGTTACCATATTAATAAGGTGATGTGTTAGAAGGTGGTGCACATCCACGAGGGTATGGTATTCAACAAGTGTAGTCGAACAAGCACATGATGGCCACAACTATAGTTTGACTCTTAACACATCTTATTCAGCTCAAAAGTAATTCATTACATTTTCAGTAATCCTTTAAAGAAACACACGTAGTACAACAACATAAACGAGATAAGATTCAACTATGTTTCTTATCTACTCAAAAGAAAAGCAGATCAGAGAGCAAAGATAACACTTTTAGCAATTAAACAGGATGTTCTTGTCATCATACTCAGAACATTTAGCGATGGTAACTTACACTGTAGTAAAAATTATAACTTTCAACAACTATATAATCAATCATAACAGCGCAGATGAGCTTTCAAAAAGTTGGCCCGACTCTCCGAAAAGAACATAATCCTAATCTTGCAAATCGCCACTAACCATATCAAACTAAGGTTAAAAAGTCATTCAAGTAACATCTGCAGCCAATGTCAAATTGTCAATTACTCGATTCCTTTATGTAGCCATTTCATTAGTGTCGAAAGTTATCTCGATTGATCTTGTTTTCCAATCAATTTGCTTAGCATTAAATAAATTAGAATATATCCATATATTATCCTTCTATTCTTATTTCTTCATCACCACTTCATGCCTTACTGCCCCCAACCACATCAGTTAAGAGCATCACAAACATTAGTAATTGCAACTATGATTCCAGTAAACGAGCAGACTTTAGGTATAAAACAAATCCCATTACAAAGCATACAAAATATGACTAAAACTGCGATGAAACTCCCATCAATATCCTATGCCAGCACACATAAGATCCCAGTCGAAAATCGCTCTTAACAAAGTATAAAAATTTGCCTTAAAACATTCAATTCAGAACAAGAAACAGTAGTATAGGTGAGACGAGATCCGATTTCAGCTCCTTAAACCTCTTTAAACAAAGACAAGCACAAAACTATGCTAAGCCAACTCCAACACCGCAGATAATTTCCTTCTTAGCAAATAAAGATTTCATAAGACGGATCAAAAAACAAGGAAAGTAAGAATAATAAACGCTATCAGATTACAAAAAACAGTTAAATCCCTCAAATGAAAAATAAATAGTAAAAAGGAATCCATAGAATCACCGAAAGCTAAATCAAATGCAGAGGTCCTCGAAATCACGACGGAATTAGACAAAGACGTCATTCCGAAAGAGTTCGAAGTGCGAGAAAATCAAGAAGAAGGTAGAGAGCTAAGAGGGGTGTGTAGTGAAATAGTGACAACCTCTTCTTCACCTTGTCGTGTTTGCTAATTTTTTTAATTAATTTTATTTTTAGTTGGTGTCGATGAAATCGAAGTTTTTGTTTAATCGTGCTTCGAAACCCCGTAAATCGTGTTTGAGTCGTACTCGCAGAGGTTTTCAAGATTGTAATTTAATTTGCGCTTGATTTTATTTTAGAACAACTGGAGTGGGTGATTTTAATCATTAATTTAACACTTTGGTGTAGTGAAGTGAATTAGTGAATAAGATTCCACTTGTCTTAAGCAACTTCTAATTTAAGAACCATCATCATATATGATATAACTATCTATATAATGCATTTTCCTACAAAAAGTACATAGAAAGTTATACTATTATATACTTTGTTCACAAAAAAAATATATTTTTATTATGTCATTTATAATAAGTGGTATCACCTCATTCAATACATAATTCAATTAAAAACAGTACATAAATTATGTAGTAAAAATAATAAATTATGAGACTCAAATTATATTTAATGTACACACTTCGATTAAATAATAATAAGTGAGACATAAACTCAACTTACTACATTTTTCTATATAAAATCAAACTTAAAACTCGTGTCGAATTAACTTCTAACAATATTTATGGACTGATGGAGTATAATTATAGTTGGAATTTACTTTGTACATAAATTAGTCTAATCAAACTCATACATAATTAGCCAATTAGTAAATTTTCTCACTTCTTTAATTGCACCTCTCTTTCTCCTTGTTTTGGAATATGTTTAGGAACACCAGCATCGGTTAATCAAAATTAAAGGGTAATATAAATATAGCTACTCACTCCACTCCATTACATATAAATTATACTATTAAGTTATTTTGGACACATATTTATGACTAGACAAATTAATGACTTTTACTTGTATTCTCAAATTTGGGCATATTATACATACTGCCGGCCGGCCAACATATTATTCTTCTTCTCAACTAGAAAGTCTTGGTGTAATTTCTATTTGAAGACAAAATGAAATTCAAATGTGACATATGCTAATTCCTAGCATAGCCTCACATGGCATAGCAACAACAATGCAAGTAAAATAAAAGAACCCCACTCCTTGACCTAGTCAATTTCATGACACATTATAATTGGCAGTCAATTTCTTGTTGATGTTTGGCAAGTGTTGTTTTGAAGAATTGCATCCATGGCTGCAAGTTCTGGAGACCGTTCTCTCGAGGAAACCTCGACATGGGCCGTCGCCATTGTTTGCGCTGTTTTCATCATCATATCTCTTGCTATAGAACACGGGATCGAGTCCCTTGATAAGGTTCTACACTTTTCTTTCTATTTTTTCACTTCATTAGTCTCTCTAATCCTTTAAATTTGATTTGTTTTTGACTAAGAAAAATACTCATAAATTTGATAAAACAAGTCAATTTTAGTGGGAGAAGGTATATAAGTTGGTCATAATCGTTACTAATACTTCTATTTGATTTTTTTCTTTGTGATGCATGGTTGTTTGTTGATGATAGTGGTTCAAGAAACGCGATAAGAAGGCAATGATCGAAGCTCTGGCAAAGATCAAAGCAGGTTTAAATAGACGATGTTAATTACATCTAGGGGTGTTTACTAATTATCAAGTAAATAATATTTTATTGGAATATTAATTACAAGATTTTAAGATATCTTAAGTCTAATTTTAATTAGTAAAAATTAAATTAATCTAATTTATTTTTATCTATTTGAACTTATCCTACTTAATAAACGATCTCTAACACTATTTCAATCGTTCCGTTCTTGTATTCCATTTTTTAATTCATGATTGAATTTTGGTTTCTTAGAATTGATGTTGTTGGGGTTTATATCCTTACTTCTCACCGTGGGCACATCGTATGTGGCCAAGATATGCGTACCTAAATCGCTCGGGAATAAATTGCTCCCGTGCGACAAAAAAATAGACAAAGATGACGACGACGACAAAGGAAAAAATAGACGATTGCTTTCCTACGGTCAAGAGTTGGTATGGCGTCGAGCCTTGGCTGCCGGAACTGACAAATACGATTATTGTGATAGCAAAGTAAGTAAGAGACAATTATTTATTTAATCCATTTTCATTTATTAAATAATTAATCCATAGAAAAATAAATTTCTAAGCTGTAATGCAACTTTAATCATATTGTTTATTTGATTTTGCAGAATAAAGTATCATTGATATCATATTCTGGGATTCACCAACTGCATATCTTCATATTTGTGTTAGCAGTTATGCATATTCTTTACAGTGTTATTCTCATGGTATTAGGACATGCCAAAGTAAGTCATTTAATTTAATTATGGTAGTATTTTCAATATTGATTAATTTTCTTAAACTAATGAAATATTTGTTCTTGTTACAATATTCAGATGAAGAAGTGGAAGAAATGGGAATTAGAGACCTCCACTATGGACTACCAATTTACTAATGGTAATTTTAATTGTTTGTTTTGTTTGCATTATCATTATTATTAAATGATATCCAAAATATGAATTATAATTTGTTAAATTTGTAAATTAATTTCAGATCCAGATAGATTTAGGTTTACTCATCAAACCTCATTCGTGAGGAGACATTCAGGAATCTACAGTACTCCTGTTCTCAAATGGATTGTAAGATAATTATACATAAATAATTTTCAATTGTGCTTATTTATTAATTAATTATTATTATTGATATCACTACACACTAATTAATACTGTTATATATGTAACTGCAGGTAGCATTTTTTAGGCAATTTTTTGGATCGATATCTAAGGTGGATTACATGACCATTCGAAATGGATTTATGAGCGTAAGCTTTAATTCTACTTTATATTATAATTTATTTATTTAATTTTGTAGTATATAGAAAATCTAATAATTTCCCCTTCTAATTTCAGTATTATTATGCTACACAATGTATTATACTAATTTATTCTGAGTTCAAATATTAATTTATTGAACTATTAATTTGTTTGCAGGCCCAGTTTGCTCCAAATACCAAATTTGACTTCCACAAATATATTAAAAGATCAATGGAAGACGACTACAAATCGGTTTTGGGAATAAGGTTCGTTTAATTAGTTATTATCAATATTTTTTATTTTATACCCATTTAATTCGACTTTCATTTAATTTAATTAAAATTTTAAATTTTGGTGACTATACATGTTAAGTTATTCAAAATACATGCACCTTCTTGGCTCCTTGCTAGCAAACACGTGGCATACCACGTACTCCAATATATCATCTTTTCGATAAATTTTACTTACAAGTGACATGTCATATAACACATTAATTCTTGGATATATTTCATTTAGAGTTATAATAATTATTATATTTTTAATATTAATTAAAAATATAAAATAAGAATAATTGTGATATCGCGTGTATTTATATAGCAATATTGTGATATCATGAAATGAGCTTTAACCTAATTAATGTGTTTACTTACATGTATTTTATTATGCAGCATTCCTTTGTGGTTCTTTGCAATCGTATTTTTATTCATCAATGTCTATAGTAAGTCTCCTCTTCTCATGCTATATATAAAAGCACTAAATTTCAATACTCTATTCAATTTTAATCAAGCTTCCTATAACCTTGAATAATTGGTTGCCCTGTGCAGGATGGCATACATTGGCATGGATCTCTGTGATTCCACTAATAGTGAGTGGATTTTCATTCTTTATTTAATTTTGTGCCTGTTCACGTTTCTGTTTGTTTCGATTACTCAATTATCCTATTCCGTTACAACATACAGATAGTATTATTAATAGGGACGAAACTGGAACTGGTGATAGTGGACATGGCTCAGCAAATTCAAGAGCGAACCAGTGTTGTGAGAGGAGCTCCTCTTGTGGAGCCCACTAACAACTTCTTCTGGTTCAATCGTCCTCAATGGATCCTCTTTCTCATTCACTTCACCTTATTCCAGGTTCACTTCATATTTATCTATCTATTCTATACACATGCATATTCTAATCCCATTAATTCATTTGGTGCTTGCAGAATGCATATCAAATGGCCTACTTTTTATGGAAGTGGGTAAGTAGCTAGCTTTTCATCTCAAATAAAAAATAAAAAATTCATTATGAGATGCACTTTTGTTGCAGTACGAATTTGGAATCACAACATGCTTCCACGAGAAGCTTTATGTGGTTCTGATCAGAGTTTTCATGGGCTTAGCAGTTCAGATTGTGAGCAGCTACATCACATTCCCACTCTACACCTTGGTTACACAGGTAAATTAGTACAATACCACTAATGTAACTACTTAATTACTACTTATTACATCATAATTAAAATATTAGTATACGGTGAATTAATGCACACGTGGACTTAGATGGGGTCAAACATGAAGAAGTCAATATTCGAGGAGCAAACGTCGAAGGCGCTCAAGAAATGGCACCAAGCCGCGAAGCAGAGGAACAAACAGCGCAAAGGAACCACAGACACGTCATCCATCACCAGCGCTGACTCAGCCTCCTCGCCTATTCATCTGCTGCATAACTACAAAAACCGGTCCACTGCACCCAACGCCGATGCATTTGAAATCGACGGCTCTCATCACCCCAGATCTCCCAACCTCGTACAAGAATCTCATAACATCGAATTTTCTTTTGACAGTTCGCCTCAACATGTATAACTAGTATTCTTTTATCACATTTTCATCCTATTAGTACAATATTTTAACTTAAGGAACTTTTTTTTTCATTATATGTACATAATAATAATATGCATAATTAAAAAAAAATCATAGTAATACTAATCGAAAATTTCCAAGATTTTCATAAATTTGTGGATATTACCATCTCATAACAAATCAATTACAATTGGTTCATTAATCTTAAGAGGGCGTCCGAGCATTTACGTATTTAATATGTCCAAAATATATGCGGCAGTGATACTTTATTACATCATAAACATACGTCTTATAATAATAATAATTATTTGATATTAAACTATTTTTTAATTAATAAACTTTAAATAATAATTAATAATTTAAAATAAGTAATTAAATCGAGAGATGGCTAGGCCCAAAAACTACATGGACTCGATGAACAAAACCTAATATTAAGCCCAATAAGGTTACAATTTTGGTCCTTAAAAATTACACCGCACTGTCTTAAAACAGAGAAAGTAAAATAGAAAAAGGGACATTCCGGTGGCAGGTGACGGCGAAAGCGGCGGTGGTTTATGAGGACCGTATTTTGAAGAATGAGATTGTTTCTGGTGATTGAATCAGATTCTTGTGGCTGGCTTCTGATTCGAGAAGAATCCTACAATCAATCGATTGTCATCTTCAAGTTTTAATTTTTTGAAAATATGCCGATTTCGTTTTCATTCATTCGGTACTCATCTTCCTTAATTGCACACAGAGCACCTAATTTCCCACTCGGGAACTTGCTCAATTTCAGCAAATACTCATCTATTGCATCCCGAGATTTTCTGACCCATTTGCGGGAAGAGCAACCCCATCTCGAGAAAACCCTCGACACGGTGAAGTCCAATCTGGATTCTGTATGTATAACTCATGTGCTAAAACAGTGTGCTGCTGAAAAGCCCAAATTGGGCGTGCGCTTCTTCGTTTGGGCTGCTCTCCATCCCACGCACAGGCACACTTCGTTCATGTATAGCAAAGCATGTAAGTTATTAAATCTCGAGAAGAACCCTCAAATTATTGCCGATGTTGTGGATGAATACAAGACTGAAGGTTTCGTACTCAGTGTCAAGATGTTTAAGGTGCTCTTGAATTTGTGTAGAGCTGCTGAGGATGCAAAGATGGGATTGTGGGTGTTGAGGAAAATGAAGGAGTTTGGGTGTATACCCGATACAGTGTCGTATAATGTGGTGATTAGGCTTCTTGTTGCAAAGGATGGTATTGATGAGGCAATGGGGTTGTTGGAAGAGATGTCCACCTTTGATCTTTATCCTGATATGGTTACCTATGTTTCAATTATTAAGGGTCTCTGTGATGCTGGGAGATTGGAGGCTGCTCTCGGATTGATTAACGTTATGAAGGAGCATGGTTGCGTGCCCAATTCTGTGGTGTATTCAATGATTCTTGATGGAATTTGTATGCACGGGAGTCTGGAGATGGGCTTGCGCTTCTTGGATGGAATGGAGAAAGAAAGTGAGGAGGAGTGTAAGCCAAATGTTGTAACTTATACAATAATGATAAAGGGCTTTGTTGAGAAAGGGATGAATGATGAGGCAGTGAGAGTTTTGGATAGGATGGATGATTCGGGGCTGAAACCGAATAGGGTTACATTTACTACTGTTCTTGATGGACTTAGCAAAGAAGGGAGAGTAGAGGAGGCTCTTAAGGTGATTGATAAATACAGAGGAGATGGAGATGGAGATGTAGATAGAGTTGGAGTTGGATATGATGAACTTCATAACATGCTCGTCATTTCCCTTTTCCGAACAGGGAAGCATAAGGAGTCGGAGGAGCTGTTTAGGACAATGCTGGCTCGTGGTATAAAGCCTAATGGCTTCACATCGATTACCATCATAAGAAGAGTTGTTTTGGAGGGGAGGGTTCTTGATGCACTTTTTTTGTTCCAGGCAGTTGAAAAGTTGGGAGAAGATTTAGCATCTATTGATCCTGAAATCAAGAAAATCATCGAACATAAGCTGGAGGGATGCTAAACGTTGCCGTAGACAGAAGGGTTCTCCTGAATCCTTCTTAATCTGAAAAGCTAGTGAAAGTTAGGATTTTCCAGATCCGTTATGTGATATGTTGGTGAGCTCATATGGTCTTTGATTGAATTGCAGAGGTGTGATTCATTTGCTCAGTTGCAGTTGAATAAAATTTGAGTGCTTAAAGCAAAATGGTCCCATTTTAGCCTCCATTATTAGTTGAAGGTCTAATGTTAAAAGTGAAAGACTGCTCCTTGTTTTGGCATCTTAATATTACATCATATTTTGTTGCTTCTCACTCATTTCAGTTCTTGGCTTCTTCATCTTTGAGTCATGGGAAGCTTCTTGGTTGATTCTTGTTTCTTTTTGTTACTATCTAATCGTTAACTCAACAAACCGAATATAGACAAACACGAGCTCGACTTGATAAAAGTATTATGTTCGGTTCTGTTACTATCTAATCGAATTCCAAATAAAGTTTTTAAAATCAGAGTCTTGAATAACTCGTTAGTATTTCTATTCATTTACATCCCTATAAGCTACTAGCTAGATCATGCCTTGTGAAGTAATCAATTAATCATAGCTATTTTCATACTCACCTAACTCCACCAACATTGATATAATCTCTTTTAAAAATTAACCTATATTACATACCTTAATTACAGGCCAAACATCTAATCAATCTCAATACATTAATTTCCACTAATTAAATAATGATAAAACAAATAGTATGCTTTTATTGGAACAATGTTAATTATTTGTCCTTAATAAACCCAATTAGGTAATTTAAAAACTTGGACTTCTAATTACTTACTTTTGAATCCAAATTAAGCATTTTATCTATATATTCTACATTTTTTTTTACATATTTGCAAATTAAATTACTTATTTCCAAATTCTTAAAGCAAACAAGAAATTCCATCATTGGACAATTCTCCCCAACCTATTTTCTTTTAGCCTTTTAGGAACTCTTTGTACTTGAGATACATATTAGTCCTAAAAAAAGGAATGAAAAATAGGCTCCACTTAATAATTTTAAAAATCATGTGAATTCCAATTAAAAAATAATAAAAATATATAATAAAATTTGCAAAGTGCATTAATATTTTGTTTTAAGGGAAAAATACAACTAAAAATGGATAGAAAAAAGTAGGAGGAAAGGGAGGTGAGGTGAGGTGACTAATCAGTACAACAAAAAGCATTTGTGAGAGTCTCAGAGATAATCATGGCATCCACACAATTGAAAAAGGTAAAGGGAGGAGCTAAATTAGAGAAAATAATCACAAGAAAGGAAAAGCAGAAGGGGGCGCTGGTGTGATTTGAGTGAGGGGAAGAGTTAAAGAAAGAGGGGTGTAGCTTTTCAATTTTATTGGTTTGGTCGTGGCTTCTTCCACTTTAACGATATAGATGCTGCGTGTATATTATTCCCAACGTTTGTAAAGGAGAGAGAAGAAAAGTGGATGCATAGAGGGAATGATTTTTCCATGTTCACGCCATTAACGGTTGAGTTTAATATGGTGTGAAGGTTAAAGATTGGAGCTTTTTTGCGCGATTGGATCTGATGGGCTCTCCCTTTGTCTTTATGGAGTCGATATTGAGACGGGCTCTTGGGCATTAACTTTGTTTGGTGATTGAATGCTTCGATGTGAAGGTTCTCTCTCTCTCTCATCCTCTGTGTGTGTGTGTTTGTGTGATGGCCATGGGTGCTCCTTTATTCTTCAAATTATTCTGCTTTCTTGCATTCATGCGGCATAATTTGCATCTCTCTCTCTCAGCATTCATATCTTTGTGATGTTCGTGATTGTGATTTTGAGATTAGGGTTCTAGTGGTTGTGGGTCTGCTGGTTTGATTTGTTGAACTTTCTAGCTTTCATTTTGTCGTCTCTGTGAAGAGCGAACTGTTCATTCAGAGCTCAGATTTGATATCTGCTTCTGTGAAATCCTCTCTGCTCTGTGATTTTTAGTCTATTTCTGGGGGTTTGAATAATAGTTGCATTGAAGATCGAAAATGGCCTTAATTGATGTTTGATTTCAGCATAAAAGCATAAGGTTTGAGCTTGGCTGCTTTTCTCCTGAAGAAGCACAGTTCATAACTTTTATAGATATGCTATCTGTATATGCTGATGAGTAGTTGATGTAGCTCTTCCCTGCTAAGATAGATGCTTCAGTCGTGTTGTTTGCTCGTGTAGGTTAATTCCGAATTTGGATGCACGGAGTACACTGGTTGCTAGGGGGTTCTGTGTTTTTGTTCATCAATCTGAAAGTAAAGGATAAGAGATGAACTCTCAAGGATTATCTGGAGAAGAAGTTATCAATGAAGAAATTGAGTCTCTGAGCGTTTCAAAACGTCTTGTACGAAGTATGAGCCAGAAATTGAAAAGAAACGGCCAAAAGAATGAAAGTTCTGAAGATGATGTGACTAGCGGTGTTTCTTTGAGATGTCTTACCCTCTACGGTAGAGGAGGAGGTTGCAGAGTGAGTGCTGACATGGATGAAGAGTCTGGGGATCCAAGCAGTAGAAGGAGATCGAGTGCAAGTGAGGATGCAAAAGGCTCGACGTGGAGAAAAGAGGATACCTCCATTGATTGTTTCTCCTTTGGAGTGGAGAAATTCTTCAGAAGGAACAATAGAAGGCTGCTGAAATTCAATGAAGTTGAGCAAAGCAATAGCATGAACGCGCGCCTTCCCGATGACATTCTAGAAATATGCTTGGTGAGGCTCCCGTTGGCTAGCCTTGTGAATGCGCGTCTTGTGTGCAAGAAATGGAGGAACTTGACTACTACACCCCGGTTCATGCAGATTAGGCAAGAAGGCTCGTTCCAAAGTCCGTGGCTGTTTCTCTTTGGCCTTGTGAGGAACGGCTATTGCTCTGGTGAAATACACGCGTTAGATGTCTCTCAAAACCAATGGCACAAGATTGATTCCCAGATTCTCAAGGGGAGATTCTTCTTCTCTGTAGCTAGCATTCAAGATGATATTTACGTAGTCGGGGGTTGTTCTAGCTTGACCAACTTCGGGAAGGTGGATCGGAGCTCATTCAAGACGCACAAAGGGGTTTTGGTGTTTAATCCCTCGACTAAGTCATGGCGTAAAGCTGCAGCTATGAAGCATGCTAGATCATCTCCAGTTTTAGGAATTTCAGAGGTCAATCCAGAATTTTTCGCTTCGAGAAATCAACAAATTCGTTCAGAGAGACGTTTTTACCGGTCAAGAGTGGGTGGCGTCACAGACGTTTATGAGGATCCGCACAGACTTTCGGTTAGGAGGCAATCTAGGAACTCTCTTGATGAGAACGAAATCTCATTATTCGACACCATCAAACCGTGCAAGTCTACTAGGCAAAAACAAGAAAGCTCGACTAGCAAATTTGGTAAGAAGTTTGTGATGATTGCAGTGGGAGGCCTTGGATCGTGGGACGAGCCACTGGATTCTGGCGAAATCTATGACCCTATATCGAATAAATGGACTGATATTCAAAGGTTGCCACTTGATTTCGGTGTGGCTTGCTCGGGTGTTGTGTGCAACTCAGTGTTGTATGTTTACTCCGAAAGCGACAAGCTTGCTGGATATGACATAGAGAGGGGTTACTGGATCAGAGTCCAGACAATCTCAATCCCGCCTCGTGTGCACGAGTACTATCCAAAACTCGTCTCCTCCAAGGGCCGGCTGCTCATGCTCTCCGTATCGTGGTGTGAGGGAGACGGTATGATCGGGCAGAGAAATAAAGCTGTGAGGAAGCTTTGGGAGCTCGATCTCATGCTTCTGAAATGGAAGGAAGTCTCAACACACCCTGACGCCCCGATGGACTGGAATGCTGCGTTCGTTGCTGACGAAGAACTCGTTTTTGGCATCGAAATGTTCAAGATTTTCGGACAGGTAATAGACTTTGTGACTATGTTTGATGTGTGTGATGATGCTACACCAGAATGGAATCACATTTCTAGAAATCACTCAGCTCATGATTTGGATTCATCGTCGTGCATGACAAAATCTATGACTGTACTGCGCTTGTAAATGAAGCTTAAACTTCCATTATTTCATATCCTTTTTCGGCTTTGATAAATCAACTAAGACATGTTCTTGACATCGAGTTTTTATGAGAACTTCTGAATTAAGTATATATCATCGTTATCATTATATGTTTCTTTTCATCACCGGATATATCTGTATGTAGTGATAATCTAACCGAATTAAATTGAATACTGTCGAACTCAAGTTCAACTGGTTTAAAAAATTTAAAGCAATTCATAACAAATATGGAATACTTTCATTTAGTACAAACAAGAATTTAAAGCAAACTAATCTGCAGTGACAATGTTGGGAAAAATATTAGAGAAGTTGGGGATCTTGTCAACATGTTTCAAGGCACGCTCTGCAATCTGCTTTGTTCTAACATCTCCATGTTGGAAAGCATCTACCAAGGCTGTGCTTATATTAGGATCACCTGCAACTTCATATGCTATGTCTTCACATCTCAACAGTCTCTCCACTGTCCAAACTGCCCTCCTCTTTAGACTCTCCGTTTGTTTCCCGAGCAACAAGTCGAGTATAGGCTTCACGCCCTCCGCGTCTACCAACACCTGCACTCCCTGCTCTATGTCGACCCCGTCGTCTAGCAAGGTTGCCAGTGCAGCAAGTGATGCTTCCACCACGTTTGCGTTCCTGTGGTCCAACACGGCCACCAACTTGTCTACCGCTTCTCCTTCCAGGAGGCAGAATGTGTCTTTCAATGAACATATCCCTCGATGAATAGGGCACAGTCCGGTTATGACCGGTTGCTTGCTCAGGCAAGGGAAGATCGAGGCGCAGAGGCCGGGAGCAGGGAACTCGAGCAACTGTGTCAAGTTCTTTGATTCTTGTGATAGATTCTCTAGAGCTGTGGCAGATATCAACTGCAGATTATCGAGCCCGTTAGATTGGAGAAGGTCTATGAAGAGCGATGCTAGGTTGTACTCACGGCAGAGAGCACGAGCAGCGCCCGACTCCTCGGACAAGGCAAATGTGATTCTTGCAACAACCTTAACGAGCCCTTCCAGATATGGGGTCATGAAACGGTTCCTCCTCGTCTCACCTTGCCTGATCCTTATTATTCTCGAAACGAAGAGCTGGAATACACCAACGTCTAGCATCTGCCTAGTGAGACCAGTATCACTTTCTGGGAGATCAGCTAAAAATCCAACAGCTGCTGCTTGTTCCTCGGTCACCACTACGTTCTCGAGTATCTCTCTGATCAGGCTGCTTAGCTGGCCTCCTGTGCCACGTAAGCAGCTGGCTAGCTCTGGGCCCATGTGTGGAGAGAGGTTCTGAAGAAGCCTTATAGAAGCCACCCTCAGATCTGTCTGAGGAGCTTCGATGAACTGAACCAAACTAGCGGTAGCACCGGAACTCTTGATAGCGGATACAACACCAGATACGGTTGCTGCAGAGTTGGTGAGTCCGACCAGAACTTGGAGGAGCTTCGACTCTATCGCAGGGCCGGTGTTGTTGATGAGATGCAGAAGGTTGTGAATGATCTCCTCCGACACCAGAGTGAGGTAGTTAGGCCCGATTGGAACTGAATCGAGATCATGGCCCGAGCTCACGATATTGGCAAGAATCGTTGCTGAGACTTCCTTCAGCCGCATTGGCAGTTGATTTGCTCCGACTGTGAACAGATCCTTCACTAGAGGGGGCAAGATGCCCGCCTCAATCAAGATCTTGGCACTCGTTTCATCGGATGAAATCTGGTTTATTGCTTTGAGAGCAGCCTCTCTCTCCGGCATTTCGCTGTGCATCATGAGATTAATAAGCGAAAAGGCAGCTGTCCTTGCTACGAACACTTTCACCTCGTTGTCGAGAGCCAGTTCACCAAGAATTGCAGCCATGGAGAGTTTAGTTTCAGGAGTGCCTGCAAAAGAAAGGACCAAATTTCAGCACTCAGTTATGCTATCTTACTGCATTTCTAGATAATATGCTATGAATAAAAGAGACTTAACCTTGAAGCAGTAGTGTCAGAAGAGGCTGCAACCTTCCACATTCAGCCATTTGTCTAACGTTGTTCTCGCATCGTGCTAGATTCTCGAGTGTTCTATCAGTCATTTCGACCGTAAAAGCACTTTCCGAGTTGCTGTTGGCCATCCCAACTAAGATGAGAACCGCCCCGTTAACAGAACCAATCTTTTCACAGAGCCTCTCTGAGACAGAGAGCTCATGAAGTAGAGATACAGCTTCTTCCCTCTCTTTAGACTGCTCATGAGACAAGAACTTGACTATCGTGCGCACGGTGTCCCCTCCAGCCATTACTTCCTGCAAGAACACGGAACTGAAGTTCAGTCAGTGACAGCCATGGATGACAAGCTTTGAAATAAGTTAGGGATAACAACCTTATTATCAGAATCTTCCTCCACCACAACTCTGAGAGTTTCAAGAGCTGCACAACGAACTTGTCGACTGGAGCTCTTCAGCACATCAACGATCATGAGTATCAATCCCGCATCACGCACTACACACTTATTTGAAGGATTTTCCAGGCAGATGTTCTGTACAAATTTCAAAGCCTGCAGTATATCACTCTCCAAGCTGCTCAAGGTAAGAGATCTTCGGGCATTGTCAACCTTAGAGGCTTCGTTCCTGGCATTCCATTCTTCGATTGTATGCCTTAGAGCAATACTGGGACTTAGTTCAGTGCTCCTCAACTCTCTCAATGTTAGAGGACAGACTAGCCTTCTTCCACTCTCCCTGCACTCTCTCAGCCATTTCTCAATGGCCTCTCTCTCGTATGTCTGTCCATTTTCTAAGGTCACAGGATCGCGCATCACTTGCCTTGTCAACGGGCACAAGAATGCATCGTAGATCGGCTCTACACGCAGTTTCTCGTATTGAGAGCTATCTTCTAAGTGAGCACCAAGGTCAATATTTTCCTCCCTGCTTCCAGCCATTAGATTAAGAGAAAAACTGTGTTTTCCTTCCGATCTACATAGCGAATAAAACGAGTGAGATCATTATCACGACAGAATTAACCATGATTGCTAACGTGTTCATGACTAATATGACATCTTTAGCTACGCGAGAAAGACAATACGGATGGCAAACTAAAGTTATGATAAGATATCAAATCCCTCTACTGCAACTACCTTAATCTACACATATGACAAAGATAATACTTATGACTACACTAAGCACAACTAGGTTTCATGCAATGTCCTTTTGCAAAACCCTATCAAGAAGCCAAATCAATTGTGTTCATCTCAATTCTCAAGCTACTGCATCACAAGCCCAACATTCTTTATAAACTAATCTCTGATCATCAATCAATTCTGATTCCCAAATGCCATGATACACAGTAAATCAGAAACAAAAAAGACTAAGAAATTTCAAATTGAGAGCACCTCCCAAAACTCAGAATACCCCATCAGCTAAATTCCCAAGCCCACGAAGCAAATATAAAAATTTAGCTGATACCCAAACACAACACTCACCAGAAAGCAAATTTACAATGATTAGAAGTAACTATTGAATACTTAGCCAGAAAGATAAAAAAAAAGACCCAAAAACCATCAAACTATTATTACCTTCAAGAGAAGTCTTCAAACCAAATCAAAAATCAACACAAGAATCTAAATCTGAATCATGGGTTGTGGCAAAGGGCAAACATCAGCAGAGAAAAAGGGGTAAAAGAGGTGGCAGAAGTTGGTGACGAAAGAGGCGAGAGGAGAAAGAAATGACAACCAAATACAGATCGTTAATGATGTAGGAATGCTGAATACTCCATTGTCCCACTAAATTAATTAATTAAATTATTAAGCAAGAAAAAACTTTGAACGTTGAAGTGTTGACTGAAGCCCCAAAGTCGTCGTCGTCGTTGTTGAGCAGTAATTGTTGTGACAACCATAATCATCAATCATCATCATGTTGGTTCAGCTCAAACTTTCAAATTTCGAGTAATTCTAGCTCCAATCTGTTCGAAATTTCGAATAATTCTATTCATTTTAAGTTATTAATACTCCATTTGAGATCATTTTTTGAATTAGAGATGAATTCCTACATATTTATTTATATTTTATCTCAGAAAAATATGGATGACTATGAGATTAAATTAAGCTCATTTGTAAGTAATCATCCCTCTCTTTAAAATTTAATTTTTCCACCCATAAATTATAAATATCTTGGAATTAATAAATATCTCAGGGATAAAAAGGGACGTGGCCAAAATTTTGAGACCGCCTAAAGCCCCAAATCCGCTCCCATTATTTGCTCACAAACCTAACACAAACACCCCCGTGTTTCCTTCTCTGCTTTACTTCTCTCCCCAGAACAAGCCAACGCTAAACCCTAACGCTAGCTCGCTGCTTTCTCAGGTGAGCTTTATCTGCGTCTTATTTACTTTTTGTTGTTCATTTCGTTTTCCCGATCTTTTTTTTGCAATTTTTTTTACTGATTGCGTTTACGCTCTGGTTGAAGCGCGTCTTCATTAATTAACATGAAAGGAGGAAAGTCAAAAGCTGATTCGAAGAAGTCCGAGAGCAGGTAAGCATGATTTTAGGTTATGCGTTTTCATTTTCACCTCAGGCTTCCTCTCGCTTCGTTGTGTAGGTTTGGCCTGGGCGAGATTGAGATATTGCTTGTTGCGTTTAGTTAGTTTTGGTGTTCTTATTATATGATTTTATGATTTTGTGATTATATATTTGGAATTAGATCTACCATTGACAATGATTGGGCTTGTAAATGCTTCAAACACTTCGGGATCAAGCTTAGACGAGTTGAATTGGACTTTTGAGTGATTACGTCTGCTTGGATCTGTTCCCGCGGATGTGAATTGTCTTGCTCTAAACAATAAACAAGCGAGAGTGTATTATACTTGTGGATCTGAGAGCAAGTCTGCTATCAGTGTTTATAGAACAGTTCGCTATTTCAACAATTTTTCTGACTATAAGTGTCCAAATTTAGAGTGAATGAGCTAGGCTTTGATTTGCAAGTTTTTCATCTGTTTTGCCTTTTGAGTTTTGCATTTGGCCTTGTTTGTTAGCTGTTCAATAATGTTTTATTTTTCCTTTATGTTACTTCTGTTTCTGCCTGAGTTCTTTATCCTTCTTGTACATTCTTGTTAAATTGCTGATAGGCTGTCTCTTTTCCTTTGTTTTTTTTTTCCTTGCTTGTATAATGTCCAGATATTGTATTTTTAGAGCAATGGTAATTCTATGGTAATAATGTCAGGCTCGGTGTGAAGATGACAAAGAAGGAGAAGAACGCTGCAAAGGACCCTAACAAGCCAAAGAGGCCTCCTAGTGCTTTCTTTGTTTTCATGTATTTAAATCCTCTATTTATCCAATCCCATACTTTTTCTATCATTAATAGGTGTTGAAGATGCTATTCTATCCATGTTTACAGGGAAGACTTCAGGAAGCAGTATAAGGAAAAGCACCCTAACAACAAATCAGTTGCTGCTGTTAGTAACTCTGCCCTTTTAGTATTTTGTGTTTTGTTCTGTTTTAATTGTAGTATCTGATGCAGCGAATGGTATGCTTTTAGGTTGGTAAAGCTGGTGGTGATAAGTGGAAATCGCTGACTCCGGAGGTAACTATTTCCTGATAATTGACATCCAATAGATTTCTTAATTTTCCCCACCCCATGCCATGTCTGTTTTTACTTATTTGTTAATGTAATATTCTCACGAAACGAACATACATGATACAGGAAAAGGCCCCATATGTGGCAGAGGCAGAGAAGCGTAAGGAAAAATATGAACGAACCATGGAAGCCTACAACAAAAAATTGGTATTGACTGTTGTAGACTATTTGTTATTTCCTATGCTAGACATAAGAGACCCTTCTTATATGTAAATTTTGTATACATGTGTTATCTAACTAATATTACCAAACACTGATAGGCTGGAGGTGCTGATGATGATTCTGACAAGTCAAAGTCAGAAATAAATGATGAAGATGACGAGGAAGGCAGTGGCGAGGTTAGTTGTGTTCTGTTCATGGAGTATCCAGTTCACTAAGGATTTGCATATCACAATCATGCTGAGTCGCTGACTATAATGTTTGTTTTCAATTTGTTGTAGGAGGAAGATGATGATTGAAGTGGGCCGATAAATACTATGACAAGATTGACATTGAATTGTTAGTGTATGTTTGATGTTTTTCTCAGATATGGTTAGGCAGCCACACTCTACCGTTTGATCGGATGACATGAATTAATAGCTTATAATATGGTATTAACTAGTACTTTTACTAACATTTTAGACAATGTATGCTTATTATGGTAAATTCTTAATGAAAAGCTTACCTTTCCCGGTAGTTCGGTTGTCCATGTATATGTTTTCTATTTCTCTCTACCACTGTCGTTTATGCTTTGTTCGATTCGGTTTATAGCATTACTAACTGTTTATTAAATACATTGTTTGCCATTATATCTGCTATGACATCTTATGCAGGAGTGGATGATGTGTTCATTTGATTCTGCATTCTCATTTATTCCAGTTTTGTGTTGTGATCCATTAAGTCTTGGTACTGTTAATTATTAGTTGTCCTAATAAATTATGGTACTACACTACTTCATTAATTGATAGTTGGAGAATTAGTGAATTACTGTTTTCTAAGGTGGTTTGAATTTCTAAAGAAAACAGTTCATTTTTTTAATACATCTATATAATTTCACAAAGAGAGAAAAATTCGAACGCTTTAATGATATAGCTCATTATGAACTTGAATCAATGTCCTTGCAATGATTTTGCTTTTCCCATTTCTCGGTGACCCTTTTCTTTTAAGGCTCTTTGATAATATATAAGAAAGAGGATTTGTATTGAAGCAATCACAATTCACAAACTGGCTCCAGAAAAAATCACACACTATTCATTTAAGAATAAAGAAGTACACAATATTGAGATGTTGCAGAATAAAATGAACTGTGCCTATATCTCATTACCTTACGATAACAATTTTGGTTCAAGACAATATAAAAAAATACAATAAAAATGGAACAAGATGTATGTCTAAAACAAACATTACAAATTTGCATTACAGTTGCTGAATATTGATAAATGATCATCACCATTTGTTATAAGTATCGAATTCACAGTTTCTGAATGTAGTAGTTCATTGTGTGCTGCTTCCATTCACCACCTTCCAAATATATCTCATAAAAACTAGCTTCCCCACTTGCTCTCACAGTCAATGCAGCAGTACTTCTAGTCCCATACTTCCCCTATCAAAACCACACTTGTCATCAATCATAATAATCCCAAAAAAACATGATCACAAATCAGAATATCAATATTCAATAGTAGTTACCAATGGAGTGTCAACTTCAACAAAGATGGAGCTTAAGCCATGCTCCCAATCACGGGGGCATATGTTCGGAAGCTTGTCTTCGTCGGCTTTCTCAGTGTCCCTCATTAGCTTCTCCACGAGCTCTTTCACCGGGATGTCGCCATCGCCATATTGATCAACATGAAGCTTGAAGCTGGTCTCCAAGCGCTCCGCCTTAGGCCAGGGGGAGTCGAGCATGGCGTTGGAGAGGACGTGGATGCCCGGAGGAACGGCTTCGATGGAGAAGGGGGCTCCTCTAGGCCTATTAGAGATGTACACCATGGATTTGGAGACTAGGTCAGCCACAATGAGATTGAACCCATTGTATTCATTGCCCTCCTTCCTCAACTCCTCCGCAAACGCCTTCGGACTCTTCTTGCTCTGCTCCGTACATATATTTATAGTAAGAACAAAGTTGTAAGAGTGTCTACAACTGATCTATAAAACCCTTAAAACAGACCTGCAAGAAACGGACAACGAGGTCTCCTCGGGTTTTGGCGTGGGGCATGATGTCCAGTTCCAAGACGTTGGTGAGGAAGGCCAGTCGGCCTTGCTTGGAGGAGGCGAGCCACGTCCCTCCGGCGACCTCGTCTTTGCCGCCGATGATATCGCCGCCGTCCCACCACCCCACCGGCGTAGTAGCCCTACGTACAAAAATGAAAGACATGAAATGAATTCAAACCAATATATATATATATATGTGTGTGTGTGTGTGTAACAGTAGTTTTATATATATGAAGAAATGAAAGTTGCCTGTTGTGGAATTCATCCCTGTTGAGAAGGAGAAGGAATGGGTAGAGAGGGTGAGCTTGCCACATAAACACAGCAATGCACATCTTGCTCTTACTATACTTATATTTAACTACTTCAATTTCAAGAATCAATCTTTCTTTCTTTCTTTCTTGTGTGTGTGTGTGAAGAAATATTGGTCTTTTATATATATGTCTTTCTTTTGGGTGCATGCTTCTAATACTATATGCTAGCCTCTTGTGTATTAATTTAGCTACGTTGCATTTAATTTTATTAATTGATTATACATTTATATTTATGCCTCCCTCTCACCACACTGGAGTATTAGAAAAGGGAAACACTGGAGTATTAGAAAAGGGAAACAAAACATCATATTTTCTAAATAGCATCTTGATTTTAAAGATAATTTGGTACAATCTTTCTTTTCATTTTTTGAAAATTCCACGTGGCGCTCTAATGTGATTGTGATAAAGTTTTTGTATTGCGTCAAAAAGAAAAGATTTTTTTTATATTATAACTAAGGTGAGTAGTTATCTTGAAATCTAATACCCACTTGTCTGAAATGTGAAATTAGGCAAGCTACAAGCCTACAAGTGTCCAGTTTCACAAAATGAGATAAACATCCTTAAAAAAACTAAAAAACGATAAATGAGATAAATATTTTATGAGTCAAAAACCGAGTGAAACTAAAGTTATTTCTAATTGTTTTAGAAAGGAAAAATATAATAAATAAAGGTGGAATCTGAAATTACAATGTGCCGCAGCAGTATGAGTCCTATGACCAATTTTGTGGTATACTATTATTTTATACAAAAAAAAGAGTGATATTCAACACAAATTTAAAACAAAAAAGTCAAATTAAAATAAAAGAAAGATATTCATCAAATGTTACTTGCAATTCCAATATTCATATAAATACATCTTAAATTGTTTTCTATTCTTTGTGAAGCAATTGTAGCTACAAACAACTTATAATAAATTAGAATTATTATTTTTGTCCAAATCCAATTTTCTTTTTGTTCTTCAATTTTGATCTAAAAGTGTATGCACCAATAAATGCTGTAACATTCCACCGTCCCAAAACAGATAGGAACTAGACACAATTTATTTTGGCCTCTATATTTGGCAGCTAGGCACTTATTGCCACCAATTAGAAGTAAATGAAAAGTTAATTGATAGGTATAAGACAGATTAAATTATTGATTCCATTAATTAGTTTGCATGTGTTCTCTATTAAGTCTATAACCTAAGTTTTGCAGCTACTAATCAACACACAGTAATTAGGACTGCACTAGCTTTTGTTTGTAATTTATCAACATACCTTCTAACTAGTTAAATTTTTGGATGAGTTTGGAGAAACATTCATTCTTTTTAAATTTGAATTTGTAATAAATATACTAATTCAAATAACAGACCGAAGTCCATATTAAAAATTTGAAATTTTAGCATGCTGCATGGCATTTGAATCTGAGATTTTTTAATCATATTGTTAGGTATTCTTTTTATTAATTAGCAGAACTGAGTTTCTTTTTTATTTAAATTTGGGAATCATACTATTGAGATTTTAAAGAATTAACAGTATATAAAAGAAAATTATTAAAGAGTAATGCCAAAATTAGCACAACTGGGCTGCGTTATTAAATGAAGCCCATCAATATTTTTGGGCCCAATCTTTGTTCCGTTTGGCCCATTTTTGTAAAGAGAGTCAAAAGTGGATGTTGAATATATTTCGGATATAATGATCGTGGACGGATGTGTCTAATGATACAATCTTTTAACGAGTTTAAATTCGAAAATTATTAATATAACTATTAAACAAATCGAGTTTCGAGCTCAAGTTTGATAACAATATTATCGAATAATGTGCGGAGTGAGTTCGAACTTGATAATTAGATGACGATTCAAGAGCTAAGTTCAAGAGACTAGTCAAAAATTGGAATCGGACTCGATACCCTAATAATTAGTATTCGACTCGACTAGATTGATGTGAGCTCTGCAACCTATTTTTGGTATCCAATTTGTGACAAGAAATATACAGGGGAGACTAACCAAAAAAGGGAAAGAAGAAAGATAAAAGAAATAGAAAAAGAAAATAGCCTCAAACGACGTCGTTGAGAGAGTGGTTAAACTTACAATGGTATGAAAAAGTAGATGAGAAAAAAGTCTCTCTGCCTCTCTCTCCTTTCTCACTCCAAAACCCAAAGCCGATATGGGTAAGGTACCAACTGCGGCGGCAGCGACAACGGAGATGAAGAGAAAGAAGAAGAAAGGCCGTCCATTGAAGAACCCTCCTGCCCTCTCGACCTCTAGCAAAACCCCTCTTTCCAATTCTGCAAACCGACGATCCACCCGCCGGAACCCTAATCATACGAATTCTCCGCCGCGGCCGGAGTTCGACGACGACGAAGACGAGCGCAAGGAGAAAAAGGTCAAGCTCGTCGTTCGACTGCCTCAATCAGATGAGAAGAGTAAAGCTGACGAGAAGAATCAGCAGCTGCAGCAGAGCGGGCGGCATTCTCAGGATTCTGGTTCGGGTTCTGAGTCCGGGTCGGGCTATGATTCCGAGCCTGACGATGAAGATCGGGAGGGGTCGGCGAAGAAGCGCAAGATAATTGGCGATGATGGCGGATCTGACGATGAGGGTTTGGATCAGGTTTGGATATACTGCTGAATTTGTTAGATTTTGGGAAATTGCACGGGATTTGGCGTGGTTAATCTGTAGTCTTTGTTCAGAACTTTGGTCTGCCTCTGCAAGAATGAATTTTTGATTTATTTTTTTAATAATGTGAAGCTAAAGTTTCTATTCTGGGATTTTTTTGGCTCCAGAATATCTGGGGGTTTAAAATTGTGGGCTTTGATTTGATGGGGCTTTTGGGATTTCCCGCTAAAAAAAATTAATGTTTTACTTTTCCTTTTCGATGCCGCGGCTTCTGAAGATCTGAAGTGAGTGCTGTGTTTTGACTTAGTCAAGTTTCTGTCACTACAATAAAGCAGATTAATAATTATATTTCCTTGTAGATATGTGAGTTACATGATTATGATACGTTTCAAGTTTCTTTGTAGTTTACTATAAATAACACATGCATATATGACTCATGTACTACTTCCTATATACTTATCACGTGTTTCTAGTTTATGATCTATTTAATCTACTTATAGTTGTGAAGACCATTCCTTTTTCAAGTGAATTTGTCCTGTCAATATTTCTGACGACGAGGGAATCCAACATCATTATTTTGTCATTTGTTTATACAGTAGTTTGTTTCGATACAAGTTCAGTTTTGGCTTTACTTGAATTCATTATTCTTCCTTCAATAACTTCCTCTTTGGCACTGCTGTTCCTCGTCTAACTGCTTGAGTGTGGCTCAACTTCTGGTTTAATTGTGGGGTTACGATAATGAGGGTTGCATTGATGTTTGCAGGATAAAGAGGTTGGGAAAGCGACAGACACTCCTCTACGAGGTATCAGCCATAACCTTAAGAGTTTGTACACAACTTTATAGAGAAATAAGATTTCTTTTAGATGAGAAAATTATATAGGGGATCGTTAATGCTTTGATTTGACTATTGGAAGCTCATTTAATTTTTCTTTACAGGGTCACCATTGGAGTCTGGCCCCACTACTCCTTTACCTGACAAAAAGTTGTTGGTCTTCATTCTTGACAGGCTTCAAAAGTATGTACTACTTCTGGAGTTCTTTTAGCTTTCGGTTGATGTTCAGAAAGTTTCTGTCTCGTAGCGTTTTGGTTTTCCACTATTAGTAGTAAGCATTAGTTTCTGGGATGTATCTTGATGCAGGAAGGACACTTACGGAGTATTTTCTGAGCCTGTGGATCCCGATGAGGTGATGATACCATCAGATCATTTCTCATACTAAGCCGTGCTATTTTCAGCTGCTGATGTGGACATAATTTTTCTTGCAGCTACCTGATTATTTTGACATAATAAAGCAGCCTATGGATTTTGGTACAGTGAGGAATAAACTTCAGAGTGGAGATTACAAAATTTTTGAAGAGTTGGAGGTTGGTTTGATAATGAGAATGGAACTTTTGAGCTTATATCGCTTTATTTGTTGTGTCCATTTCAATTCTATTTTGGTGGTTGAAACTTGAAATAATTAAAGAGTGTTGCAGTCCATGGACTTTGGACATGACTTTTTATGAAAAAAATTGAACTGGAAGTTTGTTCCAAGGGTAGATATTCTTTGACAATGAACAACCGTCAATGCCATCGATTACACTCAATTGATCTTCTTTCTTGATCAATAGGTATTATTCTTGTAACATTTTTATGGGTCAAGAAATTCTTTATATATACTGTAGTCTGAAGGGATTGAGTTCCAGCAATAATGACATTGCATACCATCTTGGATTGGTTTATATAATATAGAATTGCCTAAGATTGGAGTTTGAGAAATATTCTTGTCGAATCAAGTTTTGGTCTCTTCTAACATGTAATTGAGGTAGACAATGGAAACACAACTCATTTTTACTCAATATTTTATTTCAGGCTGATGTAAATTTGATATGTTCGAATGCCATGCAGTATAATGCTTCAGATACGGTCTACTATCGGCAGGTTTGCCCTGTCACCACTGTACACCTTATTTCCTAGCTTTGTCATCCTTCTGTTATATCTGAATTATGGGCAACACTAGGCACGAACTATACAAGAGCTTGCAAAGAGAGACTTCAAAAATTTGAGGCATGAAGGTGATGACGGCGAACCCCAGCCCAAGGTTGTGCGGAGAGGGAGGCCACCGAGCAGCAAAAACCAGAAAAAACCTCATGAAACATCTCCAGTAGATCGTGTTGGTGCTGACCTTTCTTCAGGTGCAACTCTTGCTAATGGAGAAGATAAGGCAACTGGATCTAATTCTTACAATCTAAGAAAGGGATCGGCATTATTTAGGTACAGGTCCTCTGACCCATTTGTGTCACCATACTATTCTAGAAATGGTGAAAACTACGCTGAATATTCAACAGATTGGAATAACGAATTTCCAGGTATTTGTTGGGGTGCTTTCTGAGAGTTTCAAAAGAAGTAAATTGTCATGTTATGAATTGACCCATTCTTTTCTAAATTGCAGCATCAATTTTAAGGGCTGACATGAAATATGGGAAGAAACAGTTTACAGTGGACGAGAACAAGCGTGATACCTATAGACAATTTGATTCGCTGTCATTAGCCAACAATTCGCCCATTTTGCATCATTCAAATGGAAATATGAAGCGTCTTGTGCCAGTATGTTTTTGCAGAAACTTGGAATTTGTTCTGTCAGTTTGTGTTAATTCTGTATGCTGCATTTCAAGCGTTTTTTCTTGCATCGTTGTTTTCCCAAAGCTAGGGTTGGGAAGGAAACTAAAAGATGTTGCCTCTTTGGAGCTTTTTGATTCGTTTACATAGTCTGAGATGATTTCTTGTTTGTTTTGTGGATTTTACTGCCGTAAAACTAGCCACTAGGGACTAAGCATTACCAAATGCCGGGTATCCAATCTAACTTGCCATCTGTTTGTCCCTTTGTAGGTGGGCCTTCAAGAAGCCCTTTCTTATGCTAGAAGCCTGGCAAGGTATGCTGCAAATCTTGGCCCTGCAGCTTGGAAACTGGCATCAAAGAAGATAGAGGCTGTCTTACCTGCAGGGGTACAATATGGTCCTGGCTGGGTGGGTGATAACGGAGCACCTTCACAGCCATTTCCTTTTGAGAAGCAGAGATCGTCTGCTGGTGGTGATCTTAGTTCAAGCAAACCTGTCACACCCCCAACTTCTGTTTTGAATTCTTCTGCTGTCCATGCGCTCTCTGATGGTATGATTGAAGCTGTGAGAAAACTTAACTGCCAGAACGAGCTAGCCGGACAAGGTGATGCACCTTCTTGGAGAACACAATTACCACCCCAGCAAAATCACACGCATCACCCCCATAAAAATGGTTTTAACGGAATGTTTGGGTATAATTTATCTGCAACTGGTACTGCAAGAGCAGCAATGCCAGAACACTCAGTATCAGAAAAGGACTCTCTTCCATCTCCAAAGGTGGAAATAATATCTCCCAAAAATCGATCGTCAACTCATTTTTCAGCTATCAACCATGTTATCCCAGAGCAGCAAGTTAAGAATCTTAAGATGCAAGAAAGCAGTAATGCTGTACCCCCTGGATATGATATGGCGCAGGTTAGACCCTCTAATCCTGTTGGAGAAGTAGAAAATCGGGGTTCTGTCAAATCTTCTCGGCAAGGACAGCAAAGATATAATCTTGCAGTTCCCCCAGATCTGAATGTCAGAGTCCCGGCTGGCTCACCTGGTTCGAGCTTGCAAATTGGTTCACCGCAACAGCCCGATTTAGCATTACAACTCTGAAAAACTGATTCATCCATTCTTGGGGCTGCAGCTCTTTCCGTGTGGTCAGTGAGGAAAATAAACATAGGCTTGCAATCAAGGGCTGCAGGTCGGCGGAGTTCATCAAAAAGGTTTGTATAGATCGATCGATCACATATCTAATTCTTTAGGCAGATTTGAAGGTGTTTAACATTTGTGACTTTGATAGTAACTGGGAAGATGATATAGTAAGCTTTTAGGCACTGAGTCTGAGTAGGTTCGGTTATAGGATAGTTTTCTGTATTTGAATATGAAATGCATGAAGTCAACAGTCAGTGTAACAGTATTGATTATGAGGTGCTATGCCCCATTATTTACAAAGTTTGGTTGTGAAAGCTACAGAATTTTGATGTACTAATATCACTATTATAGTTGATAATTCAAGAGTATTTCTCCTCAAGACATTATAAGAGCAAAACAAATCAATCTCTCTTTCTCTCTTCTCATCTATCTTCTAGTAATAATACCTCTCCAAAAATTGAAGCTTTGAAAGGTTAGTACATATTTTCAAAAGGTTGGGTATTTTTCTCAGAATACTTTTATCCATTAGCACATCCTAAAATTGTGAATTTTGTCTTGATTTTTGGTAATATAAGTTTATCAATAAACTGTCAGTGCAACGCATGTATATAATGCAGAAACGGAAGTTAAAAACAGTTTAGGGGCAGGTAATACTGTTAAAGCTGGTGGTAATAATTATAGAGGATCAAGAAAAAAGATATGAATTGAGGAATTGCAAGCTAAAAATAGGATCAAGAAAAAGGGAATTAACTTGGATATATGTTCAACGACCATGCATAATATTAGCACAAGGGACCTAAAAATATATATGTATATGGGGTTATATTTCAATGGTGGTTGTGTCACCATTTTTGCCCATTTTTAGTAAAGAAAAATATGAAGATCGAGGTGAATTGTGTTGTTGCATGACCTGACCCATCTGTAAAACGTGGTTAATTCCAGTGATGTGATGCATTTCATACGTTAGGAAGAAAAGGGTTGTCCCAAGTTTTGCAAGAAGAAAGAGAGAATCTAAGAGTTCTCTCTCCAAGATTCTTGCTTTGCTTCCCTTCCCTTCTCTTCTCTTCTCTTCTCTTCTCTTCTCCTTTCTTGTTTTTTTCTGCATTTCCAGTTCAATATTTTATCTTGATTTGGTAATGCGATTGATACATTCATGGAAATGGAACTTGCTTTAGGGCGATAAGTTGAAATTTCCTGCGTCGTTGTTAGTCTCTGCGCCATTCTTGGATGATCAATACCTCATTGAGAGGGAAAAGTAATTTCTTACCAAAAGAAGAGAGAAAGAGATGACGAGTTGCTTTTATTGTATAAGATTCAAGCATGAAGATTGCGACGACGAAGATGGCGATGACACGAAATCCATCGAAAACTTGGGTTGGTTTGGCTTCTTCGCCTTCGTTTCATCTGCAATGAATGCTCTTTCGATTTTCGTTCACTCTGTTAAACGTAAACGCTTTTCTTGATGGTGCAGTCGACGTGAGGAGGAGCACAAACATCACTGTTGAAGGTAATGAGAAAGGGAACATGGCTCGTAGCTTCACATTCAAGGAGCTCGCAACCGCTACCCGAAATTTTAAGGAATCGAACATGATCGGCGAAGGTGGTTTTGGTAGCGTCTACAAGGGCCGTCTCGACTGTGGCACGGTATATGATGTGCGAGAGCGTCTCAAGATGAAACGAGTTGAGATCCAGATTCAGAACCGTAAATGAATCCGGATCTCGACTCGGTCTCATCATAAGACAGTCTCTTGCAAATTTTCTTGATCAAGAAATGATTAGACATGGGAATCTTTGCAAGTGTAAGAAATGGTTTGATGAATACTAGGTTGTCGCTGTGAAGCAATTGAATCTTGAAGGGCTTCAAGGACATCAAGAATTTGTGGTTGAGGTTTTAATGCTAAGTTTGCTACATCATCCTAACCTTGTTAACCTAATCGGCTATTGCACTCATTCTCAACAAAGGCTTTTGGTGTATGAGTTCATGTCTAGAGGCAGCCTAGAGAATCACCTCTTTGGTAATCTCTTGCTCTCTTGTCAATAATTCCGTGCCAATTCGATCGTCTAATCCTTCACATACTCGTCGTGTGCACTTTTCAGATCTCGAGCCGGATCAGGAGGCGTTGAGCTGGAGCACAAGATTGAAGATCGCGGTTGGCGCGGCTCGTGGGCTCGAGTACCTTCACTGCCAGGCCAATCCGCCCGTGATATACCGAGATCTTAAGTCATCAAACATACTCTTGGACGATGACTTCAATGTGAAGCTCTCCGATTTCGGGCTTGCCAAGCTAGGGCCGGTTGGCGACAACACTCATGTCTCAACTCGGGTGATGGGGACCTATGGCTATTGTGCCCCCGAGTATGCGATGAGTGGCAAACTCACCATGAAATCGGACATTTATAGCTTCGGTGTCGTGCTGCTCGAACTCATCACCGGCCGGAAAGCCATCGACTTTAGCAAGAAACCGGGAGAGCAAAACCTCGTCGTATGGGTAAGTTTTTGATTCTATTTCAAGTCTAGACTATGGCCACTTTTTGGATACCATATGCATTGAATTAAACTATGTACAATGTTGTAGAAATTTCTTTTTTAAAGAAGAGAAATGAGTCTAGATTTGAAAGAAAATGGACAACTTATAATGAACTTGAGCCGAGTTTGAGTCTGAGTCTGGATATACTATTAGATTGAATAAAAAATAAACTGAAACAAGTTTTTCTACAGGCTCGACCTTTTCTCAAGGATCGAAAACGGTTCATGGAGATGGTGGATCCTCAGATGGAAGGCCGGTTCTCGGCAAAGAGCGTGCAACATGCTATCGTTATAACAACAATGTGCCTTCAAGAACAGGCGAGCTACCGGCCCTCGATCACGGATGTCGTGAGTGCGCTCGACCACTTGGCCTCACGGGCAGAGAGATCGTCGTTAAGTCAAGACTAACCACATAACATCATAACTCATCCTCTATGTATCCTATTAATATTGACTCATTTAGTCAATAAACTAGACTCATATAAAAAAAAAAACAAATGAATTTAAATTAAGAGGATAGAGGAAGTGCCATTTTGTCTTAGCTAGATCACTAGATCTTCTTTGATATAATCATTCATTCTTTCTTTACAAATGCATTTGTGTGTCTGTGGAAGAAATTAATTGCTAATAGGCATAATAATATACTAGCCGAATTTTGCTAATTTAATTTGGATATAAATTATATTAACCACATACTAAAATTATAAGACTTTATGAATATACTAACTATATTCATATAACAAACTTAAAAAATAATTTCAATAATTATATCAGTATAATTAATTAGATTGACTTATATTCAACTTTTTGATTCTTTTAGTCAACTCCATAAAATAAAAAAATAAATGATTAGTTAGTTTTAGAGAAATCAAATTTTACGTGTATATAAGGTCTTCAATATAAATATTTTAAATATTTAGTGTACACCACACACACACACACATATATATATATATATATATCTTAGATTTCAAAGTAGTGTACACCACACACATATATATAAATATTAAGCATATTATTATATTCGTGGATAACGAACATCATATATATAATAAATTAATTTAGATAATTCACATTTCCTTCTCACTCAATTATTTATTCCACGTGCATGCCTTTTGTCACACCTAATATATAATATTAATTATTAATGTACCTTAGTACTATCTATAATTAACTTATGCTACAAGTAGAGAAATTTCTATAGAAACTTACATAAAGTTGGATTTTTGTTAGAGTTATTCTAACTCTATAATATTGTTGTTTGTTTCTTCAT
>JAPKLX010000230.1:276074-378610 GCA_026898415.1 Leonotis leonurus
TTATTGAACCCACGCAAAAGAAGTTCTGGTGTTTCTTTGTTCGTTCGTGTGAGTGTGTTGTGGTTGGTGTTGTTACAACACGTATTTACAAGTTGAGATACACTTTCAATTTTAATTATTAATGTACCTTAGTACTATCTATAATTAACTTATGCACAAACATTTTCAAATTATTATTCTTAATCGCTGCAGCCAATATAAAATTTGCACCAATCAATCCATAAATTTTATTAGATTAAATAATTTTATTGTATAATTGGATAGTTCTCGCATCAAAATTTTATATTCACTTTGTCCTTCCTACTAATTTAAATAATATCTTATGATTTTAATCGTGTTTAAATTAATGAAACTGATAAATTATTATTATTTTAGTAATTTATAAGTGGAATGATAAGGACAAAAATTTAAAAGGAGTGATGTTTATTTGAAATAGTAGTAATTAATTTCCGACGTGTAGAATTAATTAGTTTAAGTGTATTTATTGAGTAGCAAAGACTGGGTCGGAATTACCATGTCAACAGCAAATAGCGCTTTTAGTCGTCGCAGATTAATCCATTAACTAAAGTCGCTCTCTCAATATAAGTTTTTGACGCGGTCGGAACCATATTTTTAATCGCAATAAACGAACTGTATCCAACTGTACGGACGTTCACTGTTGATAATCTTCTGCTTACACTTAATAGAAAGACCTAATAAGAAAACGTGGTTGTATTTAACGAGATGGAAGAAGTAGTATATTTTATTTCTTTTTTATCCCATTAGATAACGCATTTACATTGTTGTTTTAATTGTTAAAGAATTTGTAATTCATTTTATCATTTTAGTCCGTTTATAAATTAGTGCATATTGTAGTGGACAAAAATCGTATTCTATCAATAAGCCCAAACGCAAATTAATAGGCAAGCCCAGTCAGGCCAAAAAGCCCAAATCGCCTTACTATGGCCAAAAAGCCCATGCACTAGGCTAGACATCATAAGCCCATAAACGGCCCGACTGGCCCAAAACATCAGCCATAACCCTATCAGTACGGTCAACAACGGCTATGGCCGCCCATAGCAATAATCGGTTGAACCAAGCTGATAATATCGCAACTAACTATACTAGGAATGAATGAAAAGATGGGCAAGATCGGTTATCCTGAAAAACCCTAAGGGAAAGAAGGGTCGCCCTATATAAAGCTGACCCTAGCTATTCAAAGGGGACAAATTTTTTCTGGTATCCCACTCACAGCTCTACTGCTTTGACCTTTCCCGTCATCCCTCGACCCATCCAGCGCACACCAACCTTGATCGACCCGACCGGCATGATCGGCCGATCAGCATCTACACTCTCTTTACCTATATTTTTAGCACACATTGTTGCTTTATACTTCGTTCTTTTATCATATTGTTATCAATCGTACATACTGACTTGACCGTCGGAGGTTCTTTGGCTGACACCCCACCGGTGCTTCCTCGAACTCTTACGGTTGCTTTCTGATTGAGCAGGTTGCTGGCGCTCCGCTCATCTCTCACCCTCTACACATGTATAACAATTTTTTTATAAATCGAATGGAGTAATAGTTTATGTATATATAACAAATTTTCATATTTTATGCATATATATAACAATATTTTCATAGATTATGAAACAGAGTTTATGTAAAATTTAATTATGTATTAACAAAGAATTATTAATTCCATAAGCAAAACAATCAAACGTGACATCATCGTTGAAGCTTATATATATAGTTGGATACATCATACATGCATTGCCTAGATATTGAACCTAAATCTGTTCCTATTAAATTAACTAATTTGACACATCAATCTCTTAATTAGATAGTGATTTATAGCATTATTTAATTTCTCCTCTCCATCTACTCGAAACTGGAAACAGTCAGCGATGAGCTTTAGTAAATTAATTAAATCATAATTAGTTAAAGTTGAACCAGTCAGAAAACATATATGTACCAAAAAACCTAACTCAAAATTAATTAATTAAACAACTCTAAAGAATTCATTTGAAATCGAGGAATTGAGCAGGCGATAGTATATAACTTCAATTCTTTAGTTTTTGTATAGTTTATACATACATAAATTTTATGATAAATAAATATTTTTGAATGAAATACTCATTGACTATAATATATATTGAAAAATAAATAATGTATAAAGTGGGACCGTGTCCCATAATTGGTGGGGAAGGATATGAATGCGTCGTTGACCATTAGACATCTCTTCACACTTTTATACTTCATTAAATTAATATTTTGCATCATGCATATTTTATAAAATTAAGAGAATAGTATAATTAATTAACATTTTGCATAACATCACTTGTTCTTACTGTAAGTTCATAGAAGCTTCTAACACATCATCCAAAATAACACTAGCTAGTCACCATGCATTTTACTACTTATTAATCTTTGCTCATTATTTTAGTCTAGAATCATTTATGGATTGAGAATATTAAATAACTTATATAATCAAAAAAAGAAAAAAGAAAAGAAAAGAAACAGAGAGGGTTTTGAATAAGTCCACACACCAAAAAATTTCCTCCTCCAATTATTAAATTGTCTGAAAATGTGTATACATTAATTATGTCCATATATATATTTGCATACTAAAATACAAACAAATTTATTTAGTTACTTATTTTTTTGGGAATATATATATATATATATATTTGCATCATTATTAGAAGAGTGCAAGTAGCTCTCCTTCCCAGAAACCATCTTCATCTTCTCCTCCACTCCCCATCTCTCTCTCATTCAAACCCCAACCCTACGGTCCCTACCTATAGAGATATCTACATAGGGAAGGTGAAATGGGGAACTGCTGGCCTAAACCTATTGCCAGCAACAACACCAGACCTCCAAGCCCAGGTATACATATACAGAGAGATAGCTAGAGAAATTATTTGATGCATAGTTGATAAGGAATTAAAATTAAGTTTTATTAATTTTAATTTGCAGTGAACAACGGCGTGATCAGGAGCATCAGCAGCACGCCGCCGCCGCCCGAGGAAGTGACGGCGGCGATTCCACCTAGCGGTGAGATCAAAACTCCGAATCTGAAGATGTTCACGTACGCCGAGCTGCGGAGCGCCACCAGAAATTTCCGGCCGGACACAGTGCTCGGAGAAGGAGGCTTCGGGAGAGTGTTCAAAGGATACCTGGACGAGAAAACCCTAACGCCGTCAAAAGTCGCCGTCGGAATGCCAGTCGCCGTTAAAAAATCTAACCCCGACAGCGAACAAGGCCTCAAAGAATGGCAGGTAATACTTCTAATTTCCTTAATATTAGATAATCATCAATTAATTAAATTTAATTAGGGTCAATGAGGTCATAAATTTTAAACTGGGGAGATTAACGACGTCGTTTCGTCGTCACTAATGCATGTAGTCATGTAGATGTGGTTTTCTTCCTGCACGTTCACAACATTTATTTAAAATTAATTACTACATGATATATATTTTCTTTAATAATTAATTATATTACAGAATGTAACTGTACATGTAATGTAATGTAAGGTTAAATGGGAATATATATATATATATATATATATTAATTCATTATGATAATGTATTAATAATGATGGTATGCCTGCAATTATATATCAAAAAGTCAACAATTAAATTTCATATGTATTTTATCCTATTAAATAAAATTCTCATAGCTGGCTTGAGAAATTAAAGGGATTGGCCGGTTTAAATAGACTGACTATATATATTATATACCCTCTCACTGTATTTTAAAATTGTTTTCTATTTTAATTTCCCAATTAATCCACATATTTTCGACTGCACTAACACGTCCAGTACGTGTTTTTCACTTTTATTTATAAATTATAATTAATTAATCTTGACTTGACTTATAATTATATACTACTATTTATATTTTACCCTCTTTATCAAGATTATTATTAACTATATTTTCTTTCCCCATTTAACTTTCTACTTTGCAACCCTTATTAAGACTAATTACTTTCATTTATGGTTTATTAAATTAATGCTACTTTTTAATTTTTTTTGGATTTTTTTTAAACATGTTATTATAATATTTTGATATGGATAGATTATGTAATGGTGCAGGCAGAGGTTAAATTCTTGGGAAAATTCAGCCATCCAAATCTTGTAAAATTATTGGGTTATTGCTGGGAGGAGAGGCAATTTCTCCTCGTTTATGAATACATGCAGAGAGGAAGCTTAGAAAGTCACCTTTTCAGAAGTAAGTAATTAATTACTCAATAAATGAATTAATTAACTTCTTAATTAAGGGATACGTAATTAATCTATTTAATTTGTTTTGTGCATTAATTAATTAATAATTATGATTAATATTTGTGCAGAGGGAGGAGAGCAAATTCCATGGGAAATTAGGATGAAAATAGCCACAGGAGCAGCTCGAGGCCTTGCAGTTTTGCACACTACTGAAAAAACAGTCATTTATAGAGATTTCAAAGCTTCTAATATATTGCTCGATGGGGTAATTAATTAATTACTAATCATAAATAATTTTATTACTATGTATATATACTTCATTTTCTTGAGTTATATTTCTAAACCCACATTTAATTATGCTTTTTTCAGGAATTTAATGCAAAGCTATCTGATTTTGGACTTGCTAAATTAGGCCCTGTTGATGGCAATTCACATGTCACAACTAAGGTTGTTGGCACTTATGGCTATGCTGCACCTGAATACATAGCTACAGGTACTTAATTAATTTAATTTAATGTAGGTTTTGATCTATGTCATAATCATAATTGAGTTATATATATATGGTTGGTAATTATTTGTAGGTCATTTGTATGTAAAGAGTGATGTTTATGGTTTCGGAGTGGTGTTGTTGGAAATAATAACGGGCATGCGGGTTCTCGACCCGAACAGGCCCAGTCCACAGACTAATCTAGTGGACTGGGCCCGGCCCTCGCTACCCGACAAGAAGAAGCTTAGGAAGCTAATGGATCCACGTCTACAAAATGAGTACCCACCGGAGGCCGCGTACGCGACCGCCGAACTCATACTCCAATGTATCGAGTCGGATCCTAAATGCCGGCCCGATATGGAGGGAGTTCTCGAATCTTTGGAACAAATTAGCCAAATCCTAATGAAGCCCAAGAAACAAAAAAATGAACCTAAACAGGGTCATGGCCAACAACACCGCCACCACCACCGGTCTCCCCTCCACGTCTGCCATGGAAGCAGCGGAGGAAGAGGCGGCACCACCGCTGCTGCGTATCGCCAACACAACGGAAAGGCGGCCCGGGGTTACTAAGGATTTTGAAGCTGGACTTGGCTTGGTGTACAACATTTATGTGCCTATAGTTTTAGTGGCATTATTAGATGTGTTGCTTTTTGTAGGAAATTGATTATGTGTATAATAATATAATGTTGTTTATATTATTGAATGCTTTGATCTCCTACTCTCCAACTATATATATAAACAGCATACATGATACATATGTTGAATCTATCTTGTACTAATATTTTGAGTATAATAAGCTTTATGGTATGTATGCTTATAAAGCAGAGTTCAACCTAAAAGGCTAAAACATTAAATAACTATTTATAAATAAACCTATTTATAAAGTTATTAAACATACTTACTTTGTAAGTATATAAAGTTACATTAAAATTTGTGATAAAACTTTATTTATATTACTTGAAAATAAATTCTTTGGTACATAGTAGGCTTGCCAATGGAGGAGGTTTATCTAACTTGAACTAGATATGGGCATAGTAAATAGTTTCGATTTTGGATCCAAAACTGGAACCGCTATGGTCGGATCCGGACCGGAATGCAACTAGTAAAACCCAACCGTTGACATCTCTATTCCATTGATGCACTCTATTTGATATTTTGTAAATGATCAAATCATATCTAACCAAACATTGTAATATCATGCATACTCTGTTTTGGAAGAAATATGTATATTTATATACTTGAAAAGTTTGAGGTACATTGATATGGTTATTTTCTCGTAACAAACATACATAAGTAACAACGTAGAGCACATAAGACATATTACAACAGAAACAAGTTTTTCCCATCAAATATTACAACTCAACATATTACAAAGAGTTACAACACAAGTTATGACAAGACATTGAACTTGAAAACACCCAATTATATATGCTTCCACTGCACTTATTGCCTCAAAACGAAACATACATGCTTCACTCGTCGCCTTCTTCACATGGTCGGCCTCACGTTGAGCCGGGACGCCAGTTTCTGGCCGAGAGACTTGTCCACCTACGACACAAATTCGAATAAAGAAAAATGTGATCATGATTCGAAAAACACAATTAAAAGCAGGCTAGAGCTCTCAATTCTCAAGCAATATATGTGATCGCCTCTACCTGAGTCCACCACGTTATCCAGATGGCCCGTATCTCATGGGTGAGGCGAGGGTTGGACAAGGCGTCGACCCATCGCTTCACAAATCTTTCTTGCCTGAACGAACACGGAAACGATATCAAAATTACAACTCCACAACAATGCACGATTCTTAAACGATAAATAGTGTTTAATCAAACCATATGCATTCAAAGAATTAATCTAATTTATCGCTCAAAGTAATTAATTTAAAGTAGCTAGAACTAACCGGTCCGGTGCCCAAGAACGGTATCTCACTCCAGGCTCCTTAAAGTTATTCTCCTTGGGAATGACCGTCTATTAATCATAACACGTGTCAATCTCGGATTAATCCAAATAAAAAATAATGAAGGTAACACTACAAAAAAAAATTATTTTAGCAACGGAATTTTTTCGTTACTAAAACAAGAAATTCCGTTACTAAACGTTTTAGTAACGGATTTGTAACGGATTTATCCGTAGTAATATCGATGGTTGCTAAAAAATTTAACAACGAAATGTATTCCGTTACTATATATAACAACGGAATTGTAACGGAATTTTCGTTTTTAGAATGGTTTCTTCTATTTTAGTAACGGAACTGTAACGGAAAATTTTGTTACTAAATTTTTAATAACGGATAATTCCATCATTAATTCCGTTACTAAAATTTTACAAAAATTCCGTAACAATTCCGTTGTCGATCCGTTAAAATTTAAAAACGGAAAAATTTTCCGTCACTATTCCGTTGCTATATAATGCATTTTTTGTAGTGTAATTAGTACATGAATACCTTCTCACGTCTCCCAGTTAAGACATCACTAGGAAGTGGGAATTTCTCTGCATGGCGACAAGGGTCGTACCTCGAGGGGAAATAATCAACCTAAGACCATACATGAAACATAAATCTTGTTATATATAGTGAAAGAGAATTAATAAGACATACAAATTTCTAGTGTATTATAATAATAAAATGTGTGGAGTAAAATGGGTAGGAGGAAGTATTATTTATGATTCTCGTACCTCCTCATCCCTGTGCATGAAGTTCATGGCGCCGTCGTAGTGATTGTTGCGGTGGGGGCACTTGGGGGCGTTTGCCGGAAGCATCAGGTAATTGGGGCCGAGGCGGTGGCGCTGGGTGTCGCCGTACGCCAACGTCCGGCACTGGAGCATCTTATCATTGGAGAAGTAGATCCCTGGCACGATGACAGAAGGGTTGAAGGCGAGCTGCTCGTTCTCGGCGAAGAAGTTGTCGATGTTCTTGTTGAGAACCATGCGGCCGACGGGCTGGAGGGGGACGAGGTCCTCCGGCCACGTCAGAGTGACGTCGAGGGGGTCGAAGTCGAACTTGTCCTCGTCGGCGGGGTCCATGATCTGGATGAAGAGCTTCCACTCGGGGAAGTTGCCGGCGGCGATGGAGTCGTAGAGGTCCTGGGTGGCGTGGCTGTGGTTGGCGCCGCCGATCTTGCGGGCCTCCTCGTCGGAGAGGCACTTGACGCCGCAGGTGGGCTTCCAGTGGAACTTGACGTAGGAGACCTTGCCGGCCTTGTTGATGAGGGTGAAGGTGTGGACGCCGAAGCCCTCCATGTGGCGGTAGTCTTGGGGGATGCCGACGTCGTCGAAGAAGAAGGTGAAGGTGTTAAGGCTCTCTGGAATGTGGGAGAAGAAGTCGAGGTATCTCCATGTTTCTTGGATGTGGGATTTAGGGTTTGGCTTCATTGCATGGATTAGGTCAGGGAACTTCATGCCGTCTCTTATGAAGAACACTGGGATGTTGTTTCCCACCATGTCAAAGTTTCCCTATTCATATATATATAGTACTCTATGTTAGATCATTGAAATTCCCTGCTTTCTAACCATCTGATATCTCGTATGGCATTATTGGAGTTCAAGATTTAAGGTATATGTACCTCACGGGTGTAGAATTTGACGGCGAAGCCCCTGGGGTCACGGAGGGTTTCGGGGCTGCCACGTTCGTGGATGACGGTGGAGAAACGGATGATGAGGGGCGTCTGAACGCCGGGAGCACGGAGGAAATCGGCGCAGGTGAGGTGGGAGATGTCATGAGTGACTTCGAAGAAACCCTTAGCACTGGCACCTCGAGCATGAACCACTCTTTCTGGGATCCTTTCACGAGTGAAGTTGGCTACTTTGTCTACCAAATGGTAGTCCTCAAGCAGGATTGGTCCTATATATACATATAAACAACAATTTTATTCAATATACCACTAATTTTCAATCAACCTCTTATAATATATATATGTTCATACACCACCAATTAATCATGTAATCCCTCACTCCACTCCCATTAAACATCTCATGTTTTGTATTCAAATTCAAATAAGTGTATTATAATAATAAATCGTGTCATTAATAATAAGACGGAGAGATTATTTAATATTATAAAATTATCTCAGCCCAATTAGAACATATATTACTTTTAACACTTAATGCCATTTTTATTAAATTTTAAGGTTGGTAAATTAAAAATAATTAAGATACATTTTAAAATTTTAATGGTTATTTTGTTCTCTTGGTTGAATTCCATATCAATAGTTTTGGAGGCAAACCAAATCCCAACGCAAAGAAATGGACAAAATAAAAGATTTCGGTGGGAAACATGAAAGTGATTTCATGAATAACTATAAATATACAAATATTATATATATATATATTAGCAATTCCATAATTAATTAAAAAAGTAGTAGCATATGAGTTGGATACCATTCTTAATTGTAAAGAGTCTGCTGTCACATGCACACACCAAATATTAGATAAACCCACATCATGAAATGTCCACATCTAACCGAATTATTGCCAACCATTTACATACATATGCATAAATACGTACAAGTATATAACATAATACATACATGATCACTAAAAAAACAAGAATCAAGAGATGTATATACTACTAGAATAAATTAATTACTTACAGTAGTAGTAAATATATATATAGTACGTACCTCTACTTCCCACAGTCAAAGCATTGTTGTCGTTCCAAACTGGACTCCCAGAATTAGTAGTAGTGAAAGGTGCATTGAAGGCACTTGAAGGTCGGTGCTGCACATATATCACCCAAATTAATTTCAAGAAATTATCCAATTCATTATATATGTAATGAATGAACGAATTCTAAAATTAACCAATATTTACTGCATATATATGTACATACCTTGTATGGATCCATGGACGAAGATAGATAGAACAGAGAGTGGTAATGGTAATGGTAATGGTTCCCTCTCTAATATTTTATTATTTTGGGAAATAAAGATATATGTGAAGAGGGAGAAAGAGAGATGATCAGATTAGGTTGTGAGATAGTGAGCTATATATAAAAGGACTTTGCAAAGAGTCCCATTATAATTGATCAGTTGAGGTGTGCCCCACTTCCATCATTTATCAACCTTATCGACAACCTCTATTTTTATTACAAATAAATTAAATTATTATATTTTATTGCAAAATTAACTTAGATATTTTGCCTAATATACTATTGGGATCGTGCCACACACATCCATCGTCTAGGGTTCAAGTCAAATAGAAATTAAAAATATTTAATAGCACATGAGAAAAATTAAAGTCCTTATTGAAATTTATAAACTGCATACATGTGAAGTAATTTCAATTGGAAAATTTTATAATGTATAAAGGTTAATTTTTTAAGCATTATATTTGTCTAGAACTTGTATATACATGAGAAGTAATCGCATTATTTTTCTGGTACAATACTAACTCAATTATTATAAATTGAATAGCATAAATGAAGAAATTATTTGTTAAATTCTTTTAATTTATATTGATCACTTTTAACGAAAAAAATTAGCATGATTGTAATAGAACAAAATTGAGGCCGCGTTGCTACATCTACGACAAAATTGGGGCTACTCTCTAGTAATTAATTTGGAATTATTTTTATTCACTTATTATCTTAAAATCTCATTGTAAATTTGCTGCTATTTCTTTCTATTTTCATTATGTAAAGCCATTTAATAGTCTTCGATTAAAAAAAAAGAAAAAACTTAGTATTTAAAAAAAATCATAATTGTATGATAAAATTATAAGTGTCTGTTTGCAATCATAATAATCATTCAATTTCTTCAAATAATTGATGTCTCATATCATCAACATATGAAAAGTCACAAACCACTCAATTAATTAAGCATTAATTTGATTGTTGAGTTGGACAATTCAACCACTGATTTCGGACATATTGTTCTTTCTTAAAAACTTTGCTTGTGGATTGGAAAAAAAATATCTTATGCTGAAAACACCATATACCTAACGAGTAACAACACAATTCTAGCGATTTCACTCTCTAGATAAAAAAAGAAAAAGAAAAAAAAGTATATCATCATTCCCACTAAAAATGACCACATTTAACCAAATTTGTGAGAATTTTTTATCAAACGTTACCACTTTTAATGGGACAGAGAGAATAATATATACTTTTCAAGATTAACAACACTCGTAGAGTACAGACTTCACTCGATATTCAATACATACAAAATTAAATTATATACTTCACTCGATATTCAATACATACAACTATACTTTATGATGGTTTGAAGCGTACGAACTCGACTCATAGGGTTCATTAAACCTAGCTATAATATATAGTTAGAAGCATCATATATTATATGGTAATAAGATGTTAATGTAGCATATGGTGACATCGTAAAAGAGGTAGTGTGACATGACTTTGATGCATTAATCTTGGAGTATGCATTAATCTTGGAGTGGGTCGTGCTTGGTGGGCTCTTTTGTCTTCTCATTGTGAGAAAGAAATTAGAGAGATTTATTGCATTATTATTGATCTAAGGCCCAATCACATTTGTCAAACCACGTGCTATGTTTCTTGTCGCCCTCTTTTCATCCAATACATATCATGTTAATTAATATATATATTTATTATATATACTTCTTCCTATTTATACCACGTTTTGATTAAAATTGTGAGAATTTTTTTATTAAAATATAACCGAAATAGCGGGATAAAGAGAATATCATTTGAGATAATATGAATTTTAATAAAATAGTTAATAAGTTTGTTTCATTGAAGAAATTGGCTTATATTTTAGGATGACTAAGTAAATATTAGGTGAATGTGTTTGAATGGAGAAAACGGGTCCATATCATTTTTCAAAATAAGAAGAAAATGAAGAAAAAAAAGTAGCGTGGATCGTATTTTAAAATGAAAGATCATATTATACTATTATTATCTTGCCAAAAATATTGATATATACTAAAAAGATTAGAACCACTTGACATTAAAAGCACAGCAAGATGAGCCTTGTCTGTTCATCATATTCACACTTTTGGCCAGACCTAGATTTATTATTATTACATTAAAAAACAGTACATGTTAATGAACAAAAGTGATTGTGTGAAAACTAAAATCAGAAGGTATATTTAATTAATTTGAAGTTAAGGTTAAGAGAAAATTAAAGTTTGCAATCATATATTGTTTAGAGTTTAGACTATGACTTTGCTTTGTTAGAAAGCACCATCATGACCTAATAACATGCATGCCCATATATATAAATATACATATATATATATATAGAATTAATATGATATAGTAATTAATATTTATTTAATTTGAATGAATACTATGCTTCATAGTAGTGGCAATGTTTCACATGCATATTCTTGATTCTGTGCAACTTGTTTTAGTTCGATAATTGCATAGGATTAATCCCTATCTTATCTTTCATTCACTCACTAAAGATAAGTGCGCAATGAGTCATGTTTGAGGTAACACGAACACGATACTAGTAGATTATGATGTTATTCCAATCTATTATTGACCAAAACAAATTAAAGACAACGAAAGCCACTTGTAGTAATTATAGCTACCTAAGCTAGGGTGATATTTATTTGGATTGATTAATAGTGACCAAAGATTTTACATCCCTACTTTCGTTTTTTTTTTTAAAAAAAACTTTTTCGATGGCGTAATATATATTGATGGGTCCCCCAATTTGTTATATATTAAATGGTATAGAAGTTAAATTTGGTATCTACATTAAATTTTAAAATATACATATATTTCCAAAGAATTATTCAAACTCAACGAGTCATGCATCAACAATTACTACTCCAAAATAAAATAATATTAACTTTGGACCCATATGACTCATGTCACGTCTTTGAATAATTCTTTTGAAATATTACACAAAGTTAATTCATTGAAATATGAAAATCTGTTACATGATATTTGTATTTTGTTCATAGTACTAACCTATCAAGTATATGGTGGTCCAAACCCAAAAATGGTGAGTAAAAGATGCTACTCTAAACATATAAAACAAATTTATGGATTTTGTGATTTAGTATATCTTTTTTCAATCAATTTGATGCTCCAGATCTTTTAGTATTATAAATCATAAAAAATAAAGAATGATGTTTGATGTAGTATAATAAATTTCTCAATTTTAATTTGTTTTTAACTAATATAATTTTTGTACTATTTCATGTTATTTATAATAATTTGCACCTAGTCCTATCCTATATATGTTCTGAATTCTTAATGGCATAAATAATAAAATTATATACTAAACTTTTTTTAAAATTGATTGTGGGCCCATGAGGTTTCGTCTCCTTATTACTAGAGTGTATCGGCGTACTTTAATTGTTAGAGTTACTTTGTAACATTGTAAGAGTCATATTCTTTAATCTTTACATGACTCTACACGTGGCGAGACCTCAACGCTCCACCTCATCACGACCACATCTCATCTTCAGCATAAGTCCAAAATACTCGACTCGGATAAGGATAAGAAATCATGACTTTTATTTCAGTTGATTATAAACAGTAAACATTACTTGATCATTCTTATCATCTGTCAAAATTGTTGAAAAACTAGTCTCCCTTTTTCTTTAAAAAATTAATAATAAATTGGCGTAGTACTAGGACATTAATGGAGTTAAAAAAAAATTGAAAGTGAAGAGTGGAAAAAGTTTATTGATTACAGAGTTCTACAGAAACAGAAGCTACATTCTGAAATATGCTTATTTCCTATGGAATGATTGAGGAAATTGCAGGACATGATTACAAGGTAACTGCTGATCTTAACAAGAAGTGAATCTAAAGGACATAGAGATTAAGACAATGAAGCATAATATAGATTTCTTTTTCAGCTTTTGTCCATTGAACTACTGACCCTACAAATCCCTTTACCAACACAAAAGGTTGCCATAAACCTCACCGGTTAACGTTTGCTCGCTTGCAATGGCTGACCTGGAGAAGGTTTGATGACAATATTCAATGCCTTCATCCTTTGCATCTCATTGCCTGCAATACATATATGTAGATAGAGGCTCTGAGTGTTTAGTAGACGTCCGGATAAACGCATCATCAATGTATAGTAGTAACTAATTTATGCCACACGCAGATAGCGTGCATCGCTGAACCAAATGCAAATTCGACAAAATGGACACACGAAATGCACCCCGATTTTTGAAAAGGGGGACTGAAATCTAGTTCAATATCTCAGAGCAGATATTTACATAACATGGAAGAGACCAGTTTTGGTGCTTGCTTCTATGTTAGTGATGTATGTTTAGACAATTTTAATCACTAAGAATTTAGTATGACATGAAAGCGAGCACCTTTTTGTAAAGACTTAAAACATATCAGATTCCATATATGCCATAAAGAACGATAAATCACGACTATTCTGATAAGCTTATCACATGAATGTTGAAGTTAGAAACTTATTTCCTATATTCTTTCTTGGAAAAATCCATCATATAGCTCACAATCCATTTATGCAATCAAAACAATTGAACTATCTACATAGTTTACCTTCCTCTATAGTCAACTGGATTGCTCTCTTCTCCAACTCCACAGCATGCTTACTAAGCTCTGAGGGGCATAAATGCATAAGCACTGAAGCAAGTTATGCCAAACAAACAGTGTTTGTCAGATAATATAGCGCATATATTTAAACATCCACCGAACACACGGAAGACAAGGACTCACTTTGAGTGTAGTCTCTTGGATTAGTTTCATCGCATTGTTTCAGAAACTTCTGGAGGCGGATATAGCGCTCAGTTTCTGCTCTTCGAAGATCATTGGTGGTCTTGATATCAACATCATGAGGAAGCTCTTGAGAAACCTTAGCAACTGGAGTGATATTGCTGAGCTTACCGAAAGAACTAGGCACTGATGGGCCACTAGTTGAAAAGGCCATGATTGCAGTCAGGTTATTTGGCGTAGCTACTGACCCAGGGACTTGATGAAGCTTTTGAGTAACATCTTGCCTCAATTGACGTACTACATTCTTTCTTTCTGAATAACTTGTAATTTTTTTCTCAACACTGCTATGAAGTCTTCCTGTCCCAAGTTCTTGCTCAAATCTCCTACGGGCATTCATGACATTCTCATTTGTACCATTGTAGGCTGAGTGTAGGAGACCTTGGGAACTCGAGGGGCGCTCGGGCGTCAGCCTTTTATTTCCACAAACCTTAACTGTGTCACCACATGATTTCCCTCCTCCAAGATGTATATTCTCTTGCTGCTGCTTAGGAATTGATCCCACATTTTCATTCCGCAAATCTCTCAGTGCAGTCTTTTTCACAGTAACAGGAAGCTGCTTATCATGAGCAGAAGTGGCAATCCCGCTGTCAGCCACTGCGTTTGCATTACGTTCGGTGTTGATCATCACGAAAATCAAAACAAGCAAACCTTCTTGGAAGTAGCTCCACAAAGTATCCCGACCAAAGCAGCGATCTGTAGAAAATCCTGGTTAGAATTTTCTTCACAAGTAAGACATTGCTCATAAAACATTGCTTCTAGTAGACAAGTACACAAATTCTTATATTTCAACTGCCCAAGTCCCCATATCAAGTGATTTTAAACATTCACAATGCTCTTCGTGTAGGAACTACAAAACCAGAACAAATGTAGTTACATCTACCGGTACCAGACTTGGAGTTGGAACGAAAGGGAGAATCAGTACAACTATTCAAAAAAGGAAAGAGAAAAAAACTAAACTATAACCAGCCAACCTTCAATGGATCCTATATCTTTTATAAATATCCCAATGCAAGAAAAGCAGCCAAATTGACAAAGAATAACTCCGTTCCCTTCAAGTACAAAAGAAACTTTAAAATTTATGGCTTTACTTTGACTGGTTAATTACCAAACTAAGACCTAAAAGGGAAAAAAAAAACATTATTATGCCCAGAGCAGCATGTCATTCAAACCCTTCCAAAATCTAAAATTTACCTAAAATACGTACACCCCCAAAAAATAGAATCAGTTCAATGCATTTAAAAAGAACAGATAAAAAAGGAACAATGCGCAAAACACCCAAATTCAATAGCTGGACATTATTTAACTTGAGCTAAACCGTAATCATCCCAAACAAAATGAAAACTTTCCCACAATCCTACATGAATAAATTAATTAAAAAATGTAATAATAAACGCAGGGAAAATTAAAAAAAAAAACATTTGAATTATGGAGTTTTGCAACAGAGCTGGAAACTAAACGAGGTAAAGATTAAAGACGGCAGTAGTATAGTAGGGAAATAGATGGAGACTCGCCTTAGGAGTGGGTCCGGAGGGAAGCAACAGATCGGCAATGGTAGATGCAGGTGGGAGGAGACGGCGCGAGAGGAGAGGAGGTTTTCAAAAAAGAGGGCGCTCAGCTGCATTTATATATCAACTGTTAAATAATTTCTAAATTTTAAAATTGCGTATTTTTTTAATTTAATTGTAAGAGATTTTAAAGTGTATTATTACGATTTAATTTCAGATAATTACATCCCAATTTTTCTCAAGATTAATTTTTTACATATTGGTTATATTGCAAGGTATCAATTCTTTTTGGTATTTGATTCTGATGGCTTGTTTCAAGTGATATTATGATTTTATAATGATTAGACCTATTTAGATAAATGAAATTAAGGATGAGACTGACAATTTATATGTGAAATTTTGTCTAATTTATAAGTTATTTTAGTTATATATCTAATTTTTATTGATATACTTAATTCATTTCAAATAAGTTAATTTTAAGATTACTTAATTCATGTCTCGGTTCTATCAAACCTAGTAAGGATTTCGGAGGTAATGAGGTAAAAAGTTGCTTAATTTTAGTAATTTTTTTTTAAAACAAATTATTCAATATTCATTGATCAACAAAAATCGTCCCAATAAATAACCAAAACGAATTTCCATCTCCACATTCATCTAATCTTTCATTACAAGTAGAGAAAACACAAGACATAATAATATACACAAACACAAAATCTGCACTTGTCTGTCTATTCACATAAACCGAGTTTCTTTGTACAAGAGTTAAGATTTTCTAAGGGATTTCTTGAGCCTTACTAGCGAGGCTGAGCATGGAGTTGGCCTTCCTTCGACCCCTCTCCGTTCCGTTTTTAGAAACATCAACGACGTATTCATACACACCGTACTGCAATGCAGCAAGAATCAGATTACTATTATTGGATCCAAGTTCCAGAAGCACTGCCAGCGCGCATTCCTTGTTTTTCGGAGTCCCATCTCGTAGTAGGTTCACTAGAGTTTCTATAAACGGAAGCTGTCCGAGCTCTCGTCTCCCTTCCGAGCTCGATGCAAGAACCAGCAGCATGGAGAGGGTCTCATTCATCATGTCTAGCTTCTTGTCTTCAAGGATCTTGAGCAACGGTGGCACGATCCCGGCCTCGATGGCCATGGCTCTGTTTGTGGAGTTCAGGCAGAGGTTGAAGAGTGCGGTGACAGCGTCCTTTTTCCCTCTGATTGTTCCTATTTTGAGAAGGGAAACCAACGGTGGGATCCCATTTAGTGATCCTATCTTGATCTTGTTCTCGTCAAGCATTGAGAGGCTGAACAATGCTGCAGCTGAGTTTTCCTTGGCTCCTATGGTTCCTTTCTCGAGTATCTCTATTATGGCAGGGATGGCTTCTTCATGGGATATGAGTTTCTTGTTTGGTTCGTCGATGGAAAGGTTGAAAAGGGCCGTCACCGCGTGCTCTTGGATTCTTGAATCCGGATACGATAGGAGCTGCACCAGCCGTTGTATCCCACCAGCGTTGGCGATCAGGGTTCTGCTCTCGGAGCTCTCTTTTGACAGCATACGGATCTGCTCCACCGCGTCTCTTTGCTCTTCTAGCTTGCTCGATGAGAGGTTCCTAACCAGCTGCAAGATTTTGTCGTCGTGCGTGGTGGGCACTGACTCTGCACTTTTAGGCGCCTCCTTTGGGATGTTATAGTTGTTTTTCTCACACCATTGCAGAATCAAGTTCTTGAGGGCAAAGTTTGGTGCCAGCAGCAAGTGCTCCAATATCTGACCCGTCTTTGGGCACGTCCGGTGCTTCGAGTCTAGCCATTGCTGTATGCTGCTCCTCTCGTACGTCTGCACCATAATGAGTCGGTCACAACCAGCACAGAACAAAACAATATCACAAACTCAAACTAAACTATGTGGTAAGAATGGAATATACCTGTCCAGTTGCAACAATAACAGGATCTGTCATGATCTCAAGCGTGATCGGGCACAAAAACTCGTTAGGAATGGAAAAGGCCGGGGCTATTCTGGGACCTTTAGCCTCCGCTGCTTCATCCACTACTTGGTTTTCCTCAAAACCGGCAAAACTCTTGAACTTCTCAAGAAGATCAAGAACTTGCTGCTGGCACTCAGCACTTATGCCCCATCTCTCTTTGAAGAGCTTTTGAATGCTTAGTGTCTCTTCCTTGAGCTCCTCAACAGTAGATAGAGATAGCTTGCTCGCCAGCCTCTCTATGCTTGCAATCTCCGCGTTTCTGTCGTTTGTCGACATCGCCACCATCAAGTCCATAGTCAGCTCCATGTCCTGCGTATCCGTTCTCCGTTTGGCTCGCCTCAATTGCATCCGTTGCAACTCAATCTGCAAGCATTTGCATCGAAATGAAACATGCTCTCAAGATTCAAGAATCCCATTTGAGCACAACTCATCCACTTATAAGCATTCAAGCACAATCAAGCAACTAGGAAGTTTCTCAACATACATCTAACCATGAAATCAATCCATTTGAGCAGAGTTTGAATGAATAATCAATCCAAAATATAGAGGCGATCTAACACCAAATTCCCTATATGAAGCAACTAAGAAAAATCTCAATATTTGGAGTAAAATTTCTGCATCTCCAACCTGCTCTATATCTTCTTGAGATATGCCAAGGGCCTCATATGGCATTCCTTCGACTGCGACGCTTATACTCTCGTACACATTATGAAATCGCGCCATCATCGCCTCACTTTCCAGCGCCTGAGGTTCGAGAAACAGCAACACATTACAATCACGAACAGAAAAGGGGAAATTCAAAACCAGAAGGAAAAAAAAAGCTAGAGTTTGCAAAATCGAGAGAATCGGACCAGGTAAATCATGCTGCCATCGTGGCACAATTGCAGGAGCTTCTTAGCAGATCGGAACGCCTTCTTCAGCTTCTTCAAGCAAGCGATCCCGACTAAGGGAATGTCGGATTTGGGGATTTCTCTGATCTCCTCGAGAAGCGGCAGGAACAGCTTCAGCCGCCGCACCAGATTCGTGCCCTCTTTCCTCTGCGTCCTTCTGAACTCGCCGATTTTCTTCACGCATTCCACAATGGCGATCAAATCCTCCACCAAATTCTCCTCTGATGTCGACCTCTCTCCCTCCATGCCCTCGCCTCCCCTTCCTACTTCATCATTCTCCCAACGCTAAATTTGAGGTAAAATCATAAATAAATAAAAAAAGGATGTCAATTCGAAGAAAGTTTTGATTTTGGCGATTTGGGAAGATGGATTTTGAGGGTGATTGGGGATTCGGAGGTCGGAGAAAACCCCATATCACAGAATCGCATGAAATTCTCCGGGATTGAAGGAGGGATGGATGAACAAAATTTTGGCGGTTTTGAGGGGAAATCAATATTTGAAAGCTTACTGTTACTTTCCGTAGGTCAGTTTATAACACAATATCATAATTAGGTAATACAGTTGGAGTAATTATTATTTTATCTCCACACGCGGGGTAGTTTAGTAAAAACCTATGGGAAAAATAAAATAAAAGTAAATTTTAATAAGGAAAATATTAGAAATTTGCTTCGATACCCAAAATTAATTAAAATTATTTATAGTTTTATATATTTCTCGAGTATTATATAATATTTTTAAAATTTTTGAGTATTCTAAAATTTAAAATATTTTGAATTATAAAATTAGAATATTAATAAATATAAATAAAATATATATGTTTCGGATATCGACTATTACTCGAGTCCGAAAATCTTAAAACATGAAAACTTAAATCCAACTCGAAAATCTAAAAATTGGATATTCGAATACATGAACTCAATCAGGTATTAGTGTTATCCGAAATATCCAATTCCCGAACATACACCTTTACCAAAAATTGATCATGATCTGCATACGTGTAGTAGCAATGTAGCATGAATATGAAAATATAATAGTACTACATTATATATATATATATTTATTTATTTATTTAAACGTCACGCATTATATGAAAATTGAGTTGAAAATTAATGCAAATGGGCCAAAAAATGGTTGAATTGAGCAGCTTTATATTTGATGAATAATTCCAAAGAAAAATGGCTTAAATAGCGAGATATCAGACAGCACACTTCATACTTACGTGGCAGATTGCGATGTCCAAATATTATCATAACTACGCAACAAAATATCAAAATCATCAAATATTACTCCCTCCGTCCCGCTAATAACGACCCATTTACTTTATACACGACTACCAATATTTGCCTATTACACAAAAAGTAAAAAGCATCCCATATACAATTTTTTTACCCAATAAGGAAATGGGTCATTATTAGTGGGACGTCCCAAAATGGAAAATGGGTCGTTATTAACGGGACGGAGGGAGTACATAACTTCAATATATTATTATTACACCTTCAAAATTAAAGTTGCTAAATAACAACTTAGAAATCTTTTGGTGGATACTGTCGTTAATCCACATTTTTTAATTTTCTTTATGATATATATTTCGTTCCATCATTTCCATGCATGAAGCCATCGATTTATAGCAAAAACAATTCAAGAATCACTTGAGTTGATGTCTTGATGGGCTGATGAAAAAGAATTACTTACATGCGAATTGGGAATTGCAAAATGCCATCAATAATTTAATTCGTGGCTCAAGCCGACTGTTTGACGAAATTCCTAAACTAAACGCCACGTAGCATTTCGTCTGACGTTTACTTCAATTTTCTCCACAAAAAGTTTCTGGTCTGGATATTACTTGCATCATATATCTGACACCAACCTCTCAAAATATCCAGTTACATTTTAAAGGGGCCATTATTTTTCTCTTACTTAATCAAGAAATTACTTAGACGCACACACGGTCACTGATATATCGTATAAATTGGAAATATTGTATAGATGAAAAGGTATTGTCTTGTAATTAGGGGATTCCTTGCTGATAGAGACGGTTTATGAGGATTTGATTCCAGGTACTTAGTAGCTTTTTATTTTTCTAATTTTCTCTTTTCTAGTAATAATGTAATCTAATGCATCATGAGGTGTTTATCTGTAGAGAATCTTGCTAGTTTTTGGCGGGTTTCCTGATACGATAAAGGATGGGAGCTTTATTAATTTAGTAAAGTTTGGATTTTTATGTAGGAGGAGATATTATTTCTGTGTGTATGGATGAGAATGTGGTGTAGGATTCTAGCAACTTGTTGGTGAATTGGTATTTACAAAAAAAATTGGTGGGGATTCATTTTGGTTGCTTCTGATAACTTCCGGGCTCATCTCAAATTGCGACAATGATTTGCTGTTCTTTGAGGATATTCAAGGCAATTTTTTTTCCTTTCAGATGATAGTGAAATTCCCTAATCGTGCTTTATTGTCTCATGTTTTTAGCAAAATTTGCCAACTATTTAAACTCTAGTTTCCTCATTATCTAACTATCCTAAACCTGAAGTTGAATTTCAAACAAAACTCCCACATCCCCTGCTCTACCTTCGCAGCTGCGCCTTATTTGTGACCTTTTCAGCTCAATCCAATCTTTCTTTCAAAACCTGCTCTTTCTGCATTTAGTCTGCAATCCTTATTACCGTTACCAACTCATTAATCGGTACTTCGCTGCGTTTTGTGTTTGTTGTTTATTGCTACTTTCCCTTTTGAGATTTCCTCTACGGCGTTTTGTGTTTGTTGATGGAGACTGTCTGGGATTTGCAGGATTAATATGATTATATGAATTCTGACCTACAAATAAGTTTTATGTATAAAATACCCTTTCTTTTCCCAGTATTTCATGAATTTGATTCTAGCACAAGATATTTTAAGAAATTTTTACCGCTCTTTCCTTTACATGCTGGTATGCCATTTCTTGGTGTGTTTATGCTTCATCTATTCTGTAATATTTAATACATTTCCTAATCCAGTATATAGAACTGAATAAGATACCCTATTGATACATTTAAGTGTGGTGGATTTGCAGTAGAAGCACAGAGTGTATAGTATAATCTCCATTTCGCATGCCAACTAAAATGGAGAAAAAGCAGAAGAAGTTCCTTACCGTAGCACCATTTGAGTGTGCTTGGCATGACAACCTGAGGTTTAGAGAAGCAGGTAGAGGCTGTGTTGCTTTTGATGCCTTCGCACACAATGATGTAACGGTCGTCTTTCGGGAAAAAACAGGCAGTCAACATTACCATTACAAAAGGGACAATAGTCCGCATTACACAGTGATTATAGGTAGCCACAGAAACAAAAGGTTGAATATTGAGGTTGATGGGAAGACGGTGGTGGATGTAGCTGGTGTAGATCTTTATTGTTCATCGGCATTTCAAAGTTACTGGATTAGCATATATGATGGCCTCATAAGCATTGGCAAGGGCAGGTACCCTTTCCAAAATCTCGTCTTTCAGTGGCTGGATACGAACCCCAATTGCAGTGTTCAGTATGTTGGGCTTAGCAGTTGGGACAGACACGTAGGATACAGGAATATTAACGTTCTGCCTCTAAAGCAGAACCATATATCCTTATGGAAGCATGTAGATTATGGTGAATATGACGCCACAGAAGATGTGGACGAGGATTTGGAAGCGGAGATTGGTGATTATGAAAATTGGGGACTTGAAAAGTTTCTTGAGAGTTGGGAACTATCAGATGTCTTCTTCATAGTTGGGCATGAGGAAAGGGCAGTTCCAGCACATAAGATCATATTGGCTGCATCCGGGAATTTTAGTTTGAGTACGACAGAAGATATTATTCACCTCCATGGTGTTTGCTATCCTACACTCCATGCACTTCTTGAGTACATCTACACAGGAAACACCAAGGTGAATTGTATTTGCAACACTTTTTTGGTGATGTTTAATTTTTTTTTTTTCTTACTTAGCTTGACCATAAGAAAATTACCTTTGACCATTTTGGGGTTCAAGTTTAACTTCCTATAATATCCACTTTCTCTTTATTTCTAATGCTGATGGTGAATCTTTCAACCCCAATTAACTGGTACGATATAATTTTTTGATGCATGCAGGTTCCAGAGTCACTTCTCAGTTCTCTAAAGACTCTGGGCTTAAGGTTTGAAGTAAGTTCACTGGTAAAGCAGTGCGATGAGATGATGGAGCGGTTTAAACTAAATAAGAAACTGTTTGACTCTGGAAAAAGTGTAGAAATATCACATCCAACCTCCCGGCTCTGTTGTCCTGCTGTGTTTCTGAACAAAATACCCATTGATATAAAAAAGCTCAGTAGCTTTTTGTTGAGCAGTGAATTCAGTGATATAGAAGTTTATGTTGAAGGCCATGGTCAAGTCGCACGATTACATAGAATCATCCTTGGCTTGTGGAGTGCCCCTTTTACGAAGGTATGTAATTTTTCGATCATAGCAACTGATCGTTTGTATTTATATGTTTTTTTCTTCTAAGCCATAGCTTGATGGTAAAAATGTGAAGAGAAATTTACATATGTGAAGTTGCACATGCAGATGTTCACAAATGGAATGACTGAAAGTGTTTCATCAAAGATTTGCTTGAGGGACGTCTACTTTGATGCATTCAAGATTATGTTGCAATTCATGTACAGTGGAGAAATTATCAAGGATGATGCCATGGACACTGACATGATGCTGCTACAGCTTCTATTGTTGGCAGATCAGTTTGGGGTCTCTCTTCTTCATCAGGAATGCTGCAAAAGACTTTTAGAACATCTATCTGAGGTAATACAGTAACTATTGCCTTATTATGGTCTACCTATGGCATATTACTTTCTTACTGCCAAAAAAGCCCCTATAATTGGGCGAGCAGAACTCAATGAATCGAGAAAATGGTGGAGTATTGGGCTTGTGAACACAATCAGAGAAAATTTATGGCAACTAAATAAAAATATTGATGTCTCTCATCTATATATTACGTGCAGGCATGGAGTTCTAGTGGATGAAGATCATTCTACAAGTTTTTGTATTATGCCAAGTTTAATGGACGAGGAAGCGGACAATTTTGGCAGAGTGTTTTAGGTTATTGTTTGTGTGGCTAACTTTAGAACTTTGTTGCAGGACTCAGTGTGCCAAGTTCTGCTAGTCACTTCATCTGTTCCTTCATGTAAAATAATCGAAGAAACATGTGAGAGGACATTCTCAATGCATTTTGATTATTGTATGACCGCCAGCATCGACTTTGTCATGTTAGATGAAGCAACATTTGGGAACATTCTTCAGGTGAATCTCTGCCCCTTCTATAGCTGGACCAGAAGTTAGCAATTGCATGTAGGGTTATGCAAGATTTGATGCAAGTTGCAACATGTTGTTCTAAAAATCAAACAAAGTTGACTCAATATTCGGGGTGAAAGGGACCGTTGAAATTATGAGTAGTAATAGAATGATATTTTCACTCAATGTGGCTTTTAGTTAGTACAAATTCCACTCTTTGACGTGGTATTGGTGACAGTATCTTATGCCGAAGTTGTTTTCTTGCAGCATCCAGATTTGACAGTAACTTCTGAGGAACGAGTGCTCAATGCAATCTTACTCTGGTGCTGCGAAGCAGAGGAGTTGTTCGGATGGGAGAAAGTAGATGAAATGATGCTGAACTTATCACCTGAACTTGTTTTTGGTGAAAGACTCAAATTACTTCAAGAATTTTTAGGTTTCGTCCGGTTTCCTTTGCTTCCTCATTCGATCCTTCAAAAGGTAATACCCGGATCTCTGTGTCGATTCTTTTAACAAACCCCATGAGAGAATTACCATTTCTAATTCTCAAACTTCTCTTCAATTTCAGTTGGAGAAAAGCAACCTTAGCACGTGCATTCCTAGATTATGTGAATTGGTAATCTCCCATAGTCTCTTGCGATTTTCTTTTCAAGTAGCAACTTTTATCGAAGTTTATTGTCTTCAACAGGTGAAAGAAGCCATTATGTTTTTGGAATTCGGATCTTCCGGGAATGAGAAAGACCTCAAGTGCGTTCCTTTCCCTGTCCTTTTCTTTTCCACAAGACTTAAACTAAGTACTTAACCACATTTTGATGTTGAATCTTTAATAATTTTTGCACTATTTTCTTCCCTCTGTATTCCACTTGTGCAGAAAATTCCAGCACAGGAGATCGAGTTTTAAGGAACTGCAGTACATATGCAATGGAGATAGCAATGGGGTGCTGTATTTTGCTGGCACGTCGTATGGGGAGCATCAATGGGTAAATCCTGTTCTATCGAAGGTGAATCCATAACCTTCAGTGTTGTCTCTTCACTCTTCTCTCCGGTGAGATGTTTATTCATTATTGTATAATTTTTTATACGTTTCAGAGAGTAACAATCACAGCAAGCAGTCCACTTTCCAGATTCACTGATCCGAAGGTTTTAGTCTCGAGGAGTTACCAGGTGAAAACAAAACGTTACTATCGAAATATTTTCAAGTGAATCTCTCACGGGTCAAGATCCATTAACCCGTACCCCAAAAGTTTTGGGTTCGGATACGGGATAGGTACCGTCTAACGGATCTTGACCCATGAAACAGTTCCACACGAGTATTTGTGTTTCTTGGTTTAGAACCACAATTAAACGAACTTGACTTGTGATAGGGGACATCCTTTGCCGGCCCACGGATGGAGGACGGGAAAAACACAGCATGGTGGATGGTTGACCTCGGCCACAGTCATCAGGTACGACGGTTGCAACAACTGCACACACAGCTTCACACGATGATCATCTAAATGCGATTCAACTTGTTTCCACAGTTGATGTGCAACTACTATACACTGAGGCAGGATGGCTCAAGGGCGTTCATCAGGAACTGGTGCTTCCAGGTACGGATTTCTTCGTTTCCTCAGCCTGAACTCTCGGTGATCGCTGATTGCACGCAGACGAGACTAACGGATCGAATGGTGTGTGTGCAGGGATCCATGGATGGGAGCAGCTGGACGAACTTGAGAGTGCATGAGAACGACGAGACGGTGTGCAAGCCCGGTCAGTATGCATCGTGGCCTGTTGTGGGCCCCAACGCGCTTCTCCCCTTCCGATTCTTCCGAGTGGTTCTGACGGCACCAAGTTCGGACACAGCCAACCCTTGGATCCTCTGCATCTGCTTCTTGGAGCTTTACGGTTATTTCCGTTAAACCACTTTTCTGTAAGGAATTTTGGTAGAAGATTGGTTTTGCAATAATCTCAGTTCGCTTATTGTAATACTTTGTGCTCTTCCTTTTGCATTATGAAGCTTGTAATATTTGCACATTTGTAAAACTTCTTGTCTCATTGTTGTTGTTTTGTTTTTCTTAAATTTATTTATCAAAACAAGCTAAAGTGAAGATTGACTCGTGTTATTAGATTAAAATAATCATTTTACTTGGTGAAAGTAAATATTATTTGACATAGATCACAGATAATATGTTGATGTATTTTATGTGATTTTAAATGGTGAAATTAAAAATGGGAAATAGTTTGATTTAGCCAAATTAATATAGTAAACACAAATTTTAACCATCTCTAATTTTATAATGAAATAGTAACCATTCTGTATTTATTTTTCCTTTATTGCCCTTTCATTAATTAATTAAAAAATTATTCATCGATAATTATTGTTTCTCCTTTAATTATTTTTCATCGGTGTATTGTATTAATAAATTATTATTATAGATTCATGCCTAGGGTTCATATGGTAGGGTATAGTATTTAATTATAAACCAAATTTTATTTTTAAATTCTGTAGTATTTTGAAGGAATTAATTAGATGGAGGGTATTATAGACATAGAAGGCTAAATTTATGGTTTTTATACGTGTGGCTATTATTTGAGTTTACTATAACAAAATGGTTATTATAGAAGTTACCCCAATTAAAAATGCCTACTTTTTTTTAATGCAAATTAAAAAAAAATCATATCAAATTCACATTGGATCAAATTCCTTTATCTATGTCAACTAATCAGATAATATATTTTTCATATATATGTGTATAAAATGCAAATGCATAAATTTCTTATAATATCAATTAATGAATCAAGTAAAACAGTATACTTATACTTCTTTGGTCCATTTAAAGTGTTTTTTTAAATCATTAAAATATAGCTTATACTACTTTACTAGTTTTCTATTTATTTTAATATATGCATATTTTTCCTCGAATAGTCATACTGAAAATAACTACTAAATCATTTTGAGTGGGACATAAAATAATATTTTTTTTACCTAACTTCTAATTTGCATAATGTTGACATCGATGTTAGGTTTAACGTTCATCTCATTTAAAAGTTTGAACTTATACATAGATAGGACCGAGAATCGAGACAGGATTGATATTCATCCCGAAATCCCAGTCTCGGTCTCGTTTGAGATTTTGGGATTCTCGAGTTTCGAAATTGAAAAATTTTAACTTTTAATCTTGGTCTCGTATCCGAATAAAATTGTCTTTAAATGGTCCCGAAGTACAAAACGCAACCAAACTTTCCCGAATTTTAAAATTAATTTCAAAAAATTGAGAGTTCCAATCGTGATTCGGAACTCTCGAGTTCCAAAAATTTATAATTTCTCAATCTCAATCCTGAAAAATTCAGAATTTAGGATTTTGAATTCTGTCAGGATTTCGGACCGAAAAAGTCTCTCACCTAGAGAGACATGCAAATTTTTTTTTTCGTATCATAGTTTTAATAATTATAATTATCATTCCGTGTGGGTAATGTAAACTACAGTTAAAGTCAATAAAGGTACTTGTCCTAATTTCCTTAGATTAGTTTAGGACGTATATATGTTGTACTGTAACAAACCCCTTTTTCATAACATATGTAATCTTGAATGCTCTTGAATTAAATTTTCACAAAATCTTTGTTGAATTCATAGTACTTTGTCTTAAAATGTTCTTGATTTACAATTAAGATCTAATTCTGCGGTCCTAATTATTTATATCCATTTAAGACCTGAGTGCACCTTATCCATGAATGACGTCATCCAGCTTGATTGCAAGAATATAAATTAATCAGTGGGACTGAGGAGAAAGACTTGCAAAGCAATGGCGACAGGTACAATGAAATGCTCTGCAAATTACATTCCACTGAGTCCCATAAGCTTCTTGGAGAGATCGGCGGTTGTTTACAGAGACAGATTGTCTGTTGTTTATGGAGACTTGAGATTCACTTGGAAGCAGACCCATCAACGGTGTCGCCGCCTCGCCTCTGCCCTCTGCCGCCGCGGAATCTCCCGCGGTGATGTTGTACGTTTTCTTGCTTCCTTTTTGCTCTATCCCCAACCCTTTTAGATGAAAATTTGTGGGTTCAGTTCAAGTTTTTTTTTTTTTTTTGTCACTCTTTACATTCAGTTTATTGGAGCTATAATGAAACCCAACTGACCCAATCATACTGGGCTGCTCGGCCCGAGTTCGATAAGTATTCGAGTTCGTTAAGTATTCGACTTCGAGCTTAGTTTTGCACTTTTTATGTAATTACTGTTTGATTTCCATTGTTGGTTTTATATATAGCTGATTGATAATAGTCAATGTTTGGAGATATTACTGCCGATTGTTGTTTTTCATGTTTCTTGTTACTTCTGCTTTATTGGTTTTCCTTAAAGTTGTATCCCCTTTTCGACTCGAATGCAAGTGTAAAGGTGTCCTAATCGAGTAAGATACGAGCAGGTTGCAGCTTTGGTTCCAAATATACCAGCAATGTATGAGCTGCACTTTGCTATTCCAATGGCTGGTGCTGTCCTTTCCACGCTCAACATACGCCACGATGCTTCTATGGTGTCGGTGTTGCTAACACATTCGGAAGCCAAAGTAATATTCGTCGACTACCAGTTTCTCGATGTTGCCAAGGGTGCCTTCAAGATCTTGTCGGAGAAAGGTGTTAGATTGCCTTCTTTAGTCTTAATCACGGAGGCTAATGATTCGGTTTCGATGCCGGAATTCATGGAGTACGAGACTTTAGTTGCAGCTGGTGAAGATGAGTTTGCAGTAGTAAGGCCTAATGATGAGTGGGACCCTATTTCCCTCAACTACACCTCAGGCACAACGTCGAGTCCCAAAGGTGTCGTCTACAGCCACAGAGGAGCGTATCTGAATTCAATGGCGGTTATTCTGAGTAACGAGATGCAGTCCATGCCTGTTTATTTATGGACCGTGCCCATGTTTCATTGCAACGGTTGGTGTTTCGCTTGGGCCGTGGCAGCGCAAGGTGGCACCAACGTCTGTCTAAGGAACGTCACTGCGAAGGGCATATTCGACAGTATCGCTACTCATAACGTCACGCATATGGGAGGTGCTCCGACTGTGTTGAGCATGATAATAAACGCAGCAGCTAGTGAGAGACGGCCTATTCTAGGTAAAGTAACGGTGTTGACAGGGGCTGCGCCTCCGCCGGCTCAAGTCCTCTTCGAGATGGAGGAACAAGGCTTCAACATTGTTCACGCGTACGGCCTCACCGAGACCTACGGACCCGGAACCGTCTGCACGTGGAAACCCGAGTGGGACTCCTTACCTCTCGAAGCTCGTGCAAAGCTCAAGGCTCGCCAAGGCGTGCAGCATCTCGGCATGGAAGAGCTTGACATCAAAGATCCCGTCACGATGCAGAGTGTGCCTCCTGATGGTAAAACTATCGGCGAGGTGATGTTTAGAGGAAACACCGTCATGAACGGCTACTTAAAAAACGTTAAGGCGACCGAGGAGGCTTTCGAAGGAGGATGGTTTCGCAGCGGAGACTTGGGGGTGGTGCATCCCGACGGTTACATAGAGTTGAAGGACCGGTCCAAGGATATAATCATATCGGGAGGTGAGAACATAAGCACGATAGAGGTGGAGTCCGTGATCTTCAGCCACGCTGCGGTGCTCGAGGCTGCTGTCGTGGGGAGACCGGACGAGCACTGGGGGGAGACACCCTGTGCCTTTGTCAAACTCAAGGAAGGTTATGGCGCAACCACCACTGCGGAGGAGATCATCAACTACTGCCGCGAGAGGCTGCCTCATTACATGGCGCCACGGACAGTCGTGTTCGAGGATTTGCCCAAGACGTCGACCGGGAAGACGCAGAAGTTTGTGCTGAGGGCAAAAGCAAAGGCAATGGGCAGCCTTACTATAAAGAGCAAGATGTGAAGTATCCTAAGCTGTTGCTGACTGCATTGATTAACCATGTTTGTATGTAAGAACATCATATTCTTCCTTGTTTTCCACTCTGAGTTCTTGAATAACTTCAACTTTCCTTTCCAAAGTAATAAAAGTGATTTGGATTAGTTATTTTCATGTCAAGCGTAAGGGTGTAATAAAGATTGTTCAAGACCATTTAGTGAAGTTCATTAGATAATTCGAGCTTGAATTTACTCGCCTGTAGTTCGTTAACAAAGTTAATATTTTTAATAGCTTTATTATTTGTATTTCTAAATACATGTCATATTCTAACACTTGGCCACTTGGTAATGTCAAAATAAAATTTATTGAGGAATTATTGATATATATAATATAAATAAATTAATTTTACCAACCCTATTCAACTTACATTTTTTTGTCTTGTTCTTTTTTTTTTCTGACCAATCATAATTATGATCAATTCTAAAAAAAAATCAATTACACTCTTTAACAAAGCTGCATATTTTTATTTTAATAATATATAATTAATATACGCTCGAGAACACATTATACGATTTCTAGACTACGTCTCGCTCAATTCCACATGATCAACTCCATACTGTTACTGTGAACGATGATCTGAAGGAAGCTCAGAGGTCACGCAGGAAGTCCTTCTCAGCCCGTTATACGCTCTCCAAGGCACGTTTCTGATGCTACTTTGCTACATCAATGTGTGTTACACTTTCCTTCCCACTGCTTTTTGCGTGCTTGGTTGTATCATTGATATTCAGTTCAGCTCGTTACTATGTGCGATCTAGATCTGTAATCTGGTGAGTAATCAATGGTGGAGTTGGGCACTAGAATGCGATTGGCTGTTTCGTTTATTTAGATCTGAGCACCTTCGTTGAATCTTTGGGTTTGGATTATCCATTTTTCGTTATCCGGAGAAATAAATGATATGGTTTAAAATGTGTATTATTTGTGTCATTGGTTTGATAAATTAGGCTCCCCTAGATTTTGTGGATTTAATATCTTGGAGTGATTAAATGCGCTGAAGATTGCAGCTTGGGGAGGTTTTAGAGTGCAATTAAGTGAGCATGTATGCTAGTCTACACATTATAATTGTTTTCCTTTGGCGGTGAACTGGAATGACTGAAACGAAAGAAAGTGTATGTTGTGACAATTTGTTGAGTCAAAATGCTTTTATCAGCTCATGTAAGTTGTAAGGTACTGAGGAATTTGGCTGTTTCGGTTGTTTGTTCTGATACTTGTGTTCTTGTTCAGGAAGCTTGAGAGTGGAAAACTTGAATTGGATGTGATGTTGTTGTCGTAGCTTTATGTTCTGGCCCTTGGAGAATTATAATAGGATCTAGAAGGTGGCAGAAATGGCACCAACAAGCAAAGCTGAAAAGAAAGCTGCTGTGGATGCAGCTGCATGGATGTTTAATGTGATCACTTCTGTTGGGATAATAATTGTGAATAAAGCCTTGATGGCTACCTACGGCTTCAGCTTTGGTAACTATGCAATTCCCATTTGAACATAACTTATTCTATACCAATTTCAACAGAATCTACGCTTTCTTTTTACTTTTTTGATACTAGATCAGTTATTAATATAGACTTGAGGCTGTGTTTGGCGTGATCAGATAAGAATAAATGTGGCAAAGTTAACACATTTAGCAGTTTGAATGAAAATTGTGAGAAACACAGATAAAAATTATGGTTTTTATGTTTGGTTTCTTATGATAGACCTCATTTTTTTCCATTTACCATTTTCTTTGATTTTGTGTGTGAGTGGTATTTTCTTTCATATTAACATGATCCCTGTTTCATTACTACTATGTTGCAGCTACAACTTTAACTGGACTGCATTTTGCTACGACCACAGTGATGACGGTTGTTCTTAGATGGCTGGGCTACATCCAAGCTTCTCACCTACCCTTTCCAGAGCTTCTGAAATTTATTTTATTTGCAAATTTCTCTATTGTCGGGATGAATGTCAGTTTAATGTGGAATACGGTGGGATTCTACCAGGTAATTATTGAAAATAATGTTATCATTACAATGATATAGATGGTATCATGCAATAGTAAGACTTGTTATCTTCTCAGATTGCAAAGCTCAGTATGATCCCAGTATCATGCTTACTGGAAGTAGTGTTTGACAAGATCCGGTATTCAAGAGACACAAAGCTGAGCATTTCAGTTGTTCTCCTTGGTGTTGCAGTGTGCACAGTTACTGATGTGAGTGTTAATGGGAAAGGGTTTGTGGCTGCTTTTATTGCAGTCTGGAGTACGGCTCTGCAGCAATATGTAAGTTTTCTACAATGAAGAAAAATGCAATCTACTGTCTGCATGTGATTTATATGTATAACTAAGATGCAAAATATGCCGAAATGGCTTTACTTTTTTGCATTATGCCTAAAATATCTGAAGAGGAATAGAAAAGGAGGGAGAGAGAGAGAGAGAGAGAGAGAGGAGAGAATGCTTTAATTTATGGAGAATTTCTAAATGCTTTGTTTTAAAAAGACCTTGGATATGCATTTGCAGTATGTTCACTTCCTTCAGAGAAAGTACTCCCTCAGTTCTTTCAATCTTCTGGGGCACACCGCACCAGCTCAGGCTGCATCTCTGTTACTGATAGGCCCCTTTCTAGATTATTGGTTGACAGACAAAAGGATAGATGGCTTTGACTTTAATTTACCATCTGTGGTAAGTGCAACTTGTCTTATCCTCAATTCCTCATTTACGCTTTATAAACATAGCCCTTATCTGTTACCCTAACATTCATTGATCATTAGCACCAAAGGAGCACTTTCGTAAAAGTTCATATGCTTTGAATAAATTTCCTTCCGAGTGACATTTATGATGAAGAGGATGAGTTTCAAGAGAATGGTTCGGAGTTCTTGTATCTTTTTCTAATGCATAAATGGAAACCGATCTTCTCTTAATTGTGGAATTGATGGTTCATAGTATTTGCATGGAATGATATGTGAAATCATCAGTTATTTGTTGACATATATATCTCAATATTCACCATCATCTTTGGTTATGCAGGCATTTATAATTGCGTCGTGTACTATTGCAGTGGGAACAAATCTGAGTCAGTTCATCTGCATAGGCAGATTCACTGCAGTCTCTTTTCAAGTCCTCGGTCACATGAAGACCATCCTCGTATTGGTTCTGGGATTCTTATTTTTCGGTAAAGATGGCCTTAGCATACAAGTAGTGATAGGCATGGTTATCGCCGTAATTGGGATGATCTGGTATGGCAACGCCTCGTCCAAACCGGGGGTAAGGAAAAACGCAGTCATTCAAGCTCTAGAAGCAGTCAGCAAAAGCATAGTGGATCCACAGAATCTTCTGAGGCTGATGATAAGGTCTAAGAAGAATTGTGCAGCTGGAATTTTAGCATATAAGGGTACGTAGCTTATACCGATGTTTGTTTAGTTTCGTGACTCTCTCTAGACATGCTCATTATCTGTAGGGAAGACCATCTAAATTTTGTAATTCATTCCATTTTTTAACTGAATTAATGATATAGTAAAAGATAAATTCTTGCTGTTATTATTTACTGCACGAGGTTTCTGCACTTTGTTATTGATCTGGAAAAAGGATAAGTAAAAGTCCACACATATTCAAGAAAAGACCAATGAAAGCACAAAGCTAGGTAATAGGTTTGTTTCAAGTGCATATGGTGCAGCCCAATTCCTTCGCAGAGGCTTCGACGAAGCGAATAGACTAGCCCGTGTCAAGCCGGCTACGCGCTTCCTTGTCAAACACTTCTCCACAGCCTCTTTCAGATCAGATCAGTTAACCATATAGTTGAGCATTCTTCGCTCAATTTTATCGAACTAATGTGTAGAACTGAACGAAGCAGCGATGTGCTGAGAGCACGAACATGGGAGCTCAGATGAGAGACGCGCGGCTCTGCATACACAACGGGCTACTGCATCAGTATGATCATAAATTTACGAGAATCGTACAATTCGGGCACGTCTGAGTCTTGCTACGACTAGTTTAGCGCGCTTAACGTACCTTCAAGAGGTTCGAAATGCCTTGAGCAACGGTCAATCCGGACTCACCACGCTGGAGCACGGGTCGAGCTGCTCTCGCTGTTGCTTTCAGCAGCTGCCCAAATTAAAACAAGCAGATAAACAGAATATAGAGTGCATAATAGAGTGCATCCACCACCTGCATTATTCATTCAATCACAAAGAGTTCTAACCATCTAAACCATAAACAGACACCTCTGCCCAGACGAGTTCTTGTCTGATAAATTATTATCTGGTATTTTATCTGTGTTAACTTGTTGCAACTCATTATTTACTATAATTATATATTTATTCTTTTTAAAATCCTCTATTTTCCTTTAAATATTTATCCAGAAACTACTGAATTATTGTCTAAAAACATTAGGAACAACACTAGACATATTCTTCCACTAAAATATTTTCAACTCACAGTTTAAATTAAATAATTTCAGATTAGAATTTTAAAATTATTTTACAGAACTAGTCATAATCTAAAAATATTTGAAGAGTTATAAAGAGAAAAATATTGTATATGATGTTTATTTGAACATATAAAAGTATTAGGGCAAGGTCTTAACTCCTCTTGTCCAAGATAACTGGTGTCATGTTATAATATAGATTGGATTATCACAATTTTCAATTTCATTTCATTACTTATTCAAGGGGACAAATCTTGAAAAAGAGTGACTTTGTTTTGTCCCCTATTTATTCAATTTAAGGTCAAACTAGAGCACCAAAACAAAAGTTTTCATTGTACAAACGCCATGATTAGTTGGTTCAATTATTCATAGTACAATTTATTTATATTTACCATTAATTATAACCTAACCCAATGAAACAATAGGACCATATTAAGAGAGAAAAATGAGATTTTATTCCAAAATAAGTTGACAAGAAAACCAATAATGTGGTACCAATTTAATTCAATGTCATAAAGAAAAGCATAGAAGCAAATGACTCAAGTATATGAGAAAGGACAATGACCACGTGAAAGTTAAATGAACCCAAACACCACTAATTTAATTTGTTTTTGTTTTCTTTAATATAACTATATTACATCTCCTAATTATTCCCCCCACCATTATAAATTTGGATAATCATATAGAGGCAAAATTGATGTAAACCTAAAATGATAATTACAAATTGATATTGGATTTCTTTTTTTGAATTAAATTCATAAGAATTGGGTAAAATTAATGCTAGTTTGTATACTATATAAGAATGTATTATGGTGCTAGTTGTGGGATCTGGTAAGAACCAAATCTTATATATGAACTAAAATTTATGTATTTTATATATTATTTTAATTTATTACATGTAATATTTTATTGCATAATATGATAATGCGTTTTTATGTATTATATACATAAATTTGATGCATTTTTAATTTGGATCATAGATTTTACAAAGATAAAATATCCATATTTGTTTTTATATAATTCATATCTAAACATTGATTCTCATGTGATCCTTTCGCATGGTGTTAATACCCTAATCACATTATTCATAATTGAAGATAGTAAAATCTGTATTTTCAAAATTTATGACTGGAATTTATTTTTAACTAAATCATTTAGTTAATTCTTTTTTTTTTTCTCTATACAAAAGGAGAGTCTTAAGAAAAAAAAAGATGGTGAAAATATTTATATGGATAGGGTTTATTTGACTTATAGTACATATATATATAAATGAAGTATACATATCTATGTTTCCTCAAGTTTCTTTCAACTTTGGCAACTTGTTTTTTTATGTCTAAAAGAAAAGTGTTGTCCTTCCTCAGACACACCTTTCTCCATATATATGCCTATCAAGATTATCCATTTTCTTGGAAACTTTTTGGACAACAATTTTAAATTCTAATTCTTTAAAATTAAAATTCACTATTTTAAGATGTATTTTGTGTACAATTCATATTTTTTTTTTAAAGAAGAAATTTTATTAAGCAACGGGCATAAAAAATGTCAAATACTTCAGTCAGCAACAACCAGCCATAAAATCAAATCACCAGTCAAACAAAAGAAAACTATATACAAGGAATAGGTTTAAGCACCAAGATCTAAAATTATTTGGGAGAGTGCAATTACACACCTTCTTACCAACAACTCAACCCCACAATGACTAGCTACCACATATAATCTTATGAACATAATTAATCTTGGAAAAATAATTAGCTTTGTTTTGTTGTGCTTAGATATCTCATTTGGGGTGGATCTTGCACTAAGAGATTAATTAATATCATCAAAATACCAACATTCAATAAGTTCAATTTGTTACAAAAATTTCCTAACAAAACTAAATTCCCATTTAATTAAAATATTCCAAATGCACCCAACTTTCTCACCACATTTGGTATGTGAGATTAATTAATTCAAATTGAGTTGGTTCATATTAACCTAATTTCCTTTATTTATCCTCCCTAAAGTATTATACTTTTCACCTCTAAATAGTAATTAGGACACCTCACGCCTTTTAATCCATTCCCCTTAGACTATTCTTGTTTTTGGTCGACTATTTTTTGGGTCGTGTTTAGTACAAAATTATATTAACTACTATTACTATAGTTGAAATACATGCAAGCAATAAATATGAAATTGAACTTTGAATTAACCCTAAAATAGATATTCGAATGCATGAATTTTGATATTTTCCAACCTTTTCAATATTTTACAAAAAATATTCAAAATCAAAGAAAATCATGTCGATGTATAAGTGCAAAAATATAGTTTGGACAATCTAATATCACTAGTTGGGACAATATTTTACCCGCAGAGATTGGATACTTACGGGTACTCAATCCTAATAAGAATAGTTTGAGAGACATTTTATATCAGTGAGTAGTTGTGCGGTTATAATTTAATATTATTTTAGTTCGTAGGTATATGTGTATAAATAATTATTATTCATATCCACGAAATTTATATACCAACAAAAAATATTCTTCATAAAATATTTGTGAAATAATCGTCTAATCGCCTAAAAATAACCATATTTTTCTATTTTTCTACTTGTGAAATACCTACGAGCATTTACGAGCAAATACTAACTGTTATCTATGCAGGCCGGCCTACACCCACCATCCCTAATCTCTACACCATTAAACCTATTTTTGATTATAGCTTATAAGATTGACAATTTTCACAAATAATAATATGGGTAAATAGCAAGTATGATTAAATAATTTCTTCTATATTTTAGCAAAGACATCAAAGACAACTAAGTCACCCTATAAATGTGCAAGTTGAGATAGGTAATTTTGGTTGTTTCTTGACAATAAATGAACGCATCACTATCATAATTTCATCTTTGAAACTGTTCCAAAATATTTAATATTAATCAATAATATAATTATTGTCGATAATTGCATGTGAAATGATGGGACATCTTTTTGCAACTCTGCATGTTCCAACATGAAATAATAAATCAAGACATAGTAAATCAATAATAGGGCTTATACTATATATGTTTATTTTCTTTCGATTCACTTCCTTATTTTATTGTAATAAATTATATAATAAAACTTCATTAGGACCCTTGCATTGAAAAACTGTCAGCAATATTATATTTTCACATAATACGATGAAAAGAAACAATTATTTACAATATTATCACTAATGACTCATCGTCTAACCTCTTACATTTTGCCACATCATTTATAATTTATACTATTTTACTTGATTAAATTAATACAACTTATTATCCCTATAATGATTTAGTCAACTCCTTTAGTACTATTCATCAAATCAAATTCAATTAACGACAAAACCATGACTTTGAAGTATTCAATAAAACACTTTTGAGATGGAGTAATTTTACAATAATTATTGAGTTTTTTTAATAGAAAATAATATCTTTGTAAATATCTAATGCCACTTTCAATTGAGTTTTAGGATTGATAATTAAATTATATATATATATATATATATATATATATTTTTTAAATTTCAAGATTTCAAAATAAATGTTTTTAAAAAAATATTAATTAAAATAATAAATTGAATAGTGAGACATAACATGATATAAATAAAAGCAAGATATTAAATACTATGTGTACTTATGATCTTTTTTTTAATTGAACAAATTATGAATTTGAATTATAAAAACACGTTTGAGATTAATAAAGGGAAATTGTAATTATTGATACGTATGAAATTAGGACAAGACAAGAGGTATTTATGGAGAAGGTACACAAACATTACATATGTAATAGGGCAAACAGTAGTAGTATATAATTTGTAGTAATAGATCAGAATCTAGTTAGTGAGTCTCTGCAAATTTCCTACCAAAACACACGCAATACACGCACAACTACGGTTACTATAAACGGTTAACTGTAATCACCAAATCATCATCACCACCATCATCATCATCATTTCAATCATCCCAAGATTTCTGTATTACAAACATGAAGCTGCAGAAGATGAGAAGCCAGCGCCAGCAGCAACAGGTAAATATATCTAAAATCATCATCTCTTCTTCCTTGTCAACACTTTTCTTTTCTTCTTTTTATCTCAGTTTTGCTGTTTCTTCTCTATGCAGATGCTATGCTGTACATAGATTCCACCTTGTGATCTGTATATTTTCACATCACTGATGTAATAGTATTAATGGTGTTTGGTTTTGGTTTTGCAGCTGTCGTGGCGGCGAGCGGTGGTGCGGAAGTGGCTGAATATAGCAACGGGCAACTTCGATTACTCCGCCGACACCGACTCCTGCTGCTCCGCATCGGATTCCGACCAAGGTCATTTTCGTCATGAACATTCTCTTCTCTTCTTCTTCATCCTTTTTTCTTCTCATTTTTCTTTCTCCTGCAGAATTTGGTGATGGGACCAAAGATTCAAGGTTCAAGAATGGAAAAGTAGTTGATGAACCCAATCTTGATGATGCCGAAGGTAAAAAAACTGCTCTTTTGAAACTGGTTTTCTTGAAAACAAAAATTGTTGCTTTTTTTGAGTCAATGCCATATTTCTTTGGCTCTTTCTGTTATATACAAATACAGTGATAAATTTATATTCCATTCCCACAGAATCTTGTGATTGGCCCAAAGAATCCAAGTTCAAGAATGAAAAAGCTGCTGATGGTTGGTACCTTTTCCAAATCAATTTTATGATATCCAAGATTCTGCTGCAGACTCTAGTTTAGTGTTTGTAGTGTGCCTTAACAATCCATTCTGTTTCAAGAACAAACTATCTAAGTTGTGATCTTGTGTTCTTGTATGTGTATAATGTCGAAATCAGAGGCTTTTCCGAGGCTAAGACGACGAAATTCAGAGACATTTAGAGCTCAGTACATCAACTCCAAGGAGATTAAGTAAGCTTCTCTTGCACTTTGATGAGGCATTGATTAGTTTAGCAGATAATAAGGTTTCGATTTTTTGATTCGATCCTCGTATTCATTCGACAAGGATATGCGCTGCCACTTGGAACGTCGGAGGAGTCTCTCCTGAATCTGATGATTACAATCTTGATGGCTGGTTAGACATTGATGAGCCTGCTGATATTTATGTCATTGGGTAACTTTTATTACATTACTTTACTAAACTCAAACCTATGTTGTTTCTCTTTTTGAGGATGTTGTTAGTACTATTTTAGTACCATTTACTTAGGTGCTGTATTCCTTTCATCTATAGCTTTCAGGAGATCATACCGTTGAACGCCGGCAACATATTCGGTGCAGAAGACACTCGTCCGGTCCAGAAATGGGAGGACATCATTCGTGAAAATCTCGACCACGTCCCACCAGAGACGAGGTTCAAGAGCTACAGCAATCCTCCTAGTCCATCTCGGTTTCAGCCAACCGAAGACGCCTTTGACATAGAAGAAGAAGTCATGCTCGAATCAGACAGTGATGTCGGGGAGGGGATCTTCCCGGTCAATGAGGAAACGTACGACGCTGGAGGGAGTGAGGAGAGGCACCCGAAAAGACTGGATAGACTGCATTGCTTAAGGCTAGATGATGACTGTGAAGAGAGCATGAAAGAGAGTAATGCTCAGTACAGTAAGATGTTATCGAAAACTCTTAGTGGAACGGAGAGAATAGGCCTAAGTTGGCCGGAGCCACCACTTGATCTCTTAGGGCAGCATCTGGAGAAGCCTGCCTCCTTTGGTTCTTTTAAGTCCTTGAAAACTGTCAAGTCTTTCCAGTCCTTCAAATCTAGCACGATGAACGAAAGTACGATGAAGGCTGAGTTGAAATCGCTGGTGGAGACGGACCTCGAGTCTTTGATAAACCGGAGAAGAAGGCCAGCCTATGTTAGGATAGTGAGCAAGCAAATGGTTGGAGTGTTCATCACTATATGGGTGCGGAGGAGCTTGCGAAGATACATACAGAATGTGAATGTCTCTGCTGTTGGTGTTGGAGTCATGGGCTATATAGGCAACAAGGTTCTCTTCTTTCTTCCTTCCTTCCTTGCAAACTTTGTGTTGATCTTTCAAGATGAATGAGTAGGGTTAATGGTTTAGGGAGCGATATCGGTGAGTATGTCGGTACATCAGACGGTGTTCTGCTTCATCTGCACTCACCTAACAGCAGGAGAGAAAGAAGCAGATGCAGTGAAGAGGAATGCAGATATGCTTGAGATTCATCGACGGACTCGTTTCAACTTCCACTCGGCTATGGGGCTTCCTTCGAGGATATATGACCATGAGTAAGCATATAAGCACAAGGCTACTTCTTCTCTTCTTCATTGTCTTCTTCAATGTGGATAGAATGCAAGCATGGTTGGAGTAACCATTATCATGTTGCAGGCGAATCATATGGCTCGGCGATCTTAACTATCGAATCAACTTGCCTTACGATAGAGCGAGAGACCTAATCTCCAAAAAGGACTGGTCCAAGCTACTTGAGCAAGATCAGGTAGGCACAGAAGAACTAAACTTGACATCTCATAATGAGAAGTGTACAATGCACATCAAGCACTGTGTTGTGTTTTGTTTTGCAGCTGATGGGGGAGCTCAAGAAAGGGAGAGCTTTCGACGGATGGTCCGAAGGTGCTCTGAGCTTTGCTCCGACGTATAAGTATGAGGTGAACTCCGACACTTACTTCGGTGAGAACCCAAAAGCTGGGAGAAGAACACCTGCATGGTATGTATGCCTTTTTACATCTTAGACTATAACCCTCTCGCCCTATATACAGAAGCTATAGCAGTGTTCTTGCATTGGTGATCAGGTGTGACCGTGTGCTGTCGTTCGGGGCAGGAATGAGGCTGGTCGACTACAGGAGATCGGAGATCAAGCTCTCGGACCACCGGCCCGTGACTGCCTCGTACATGGTGGAGGTGGAAGTGTTCTCCCATAAGAAGTTGCACAGAGCATTGACTTTCACCAATGCAGAAGTCCAAGAAGAGGCTATAACAGCAGATGTGATGGGGCTTGCTACTGGAATAAGCCTTCCTATACTAGAAGAGGTGAGTTTAGTCTTGTTGTGTAATGCTTGTGATCTCTCTATAGGTGTGTTGGCTGATCTTTTTGTCGCCGTTGCAGGGCGAATCGTATTGGGAGCATTGAAGCCAGCCATGGTCCAAGAGGCTACGAGTGGAGAGGTCGACTCGATTTTCCGTTGCCGGTTAGATAGGAGTGGGGAGAAGCATGGCTTCTGTCTCTCTATATGAGTTCTTGGAACAGTCTTGATGTATATTAATATTTATATGTAAATGTATTTGGTAAGAGAACACAACCATAAGGTCAAAACTCACTGAATCCATAAAAAACCTAACAACACAACAAATCCTTCAAACTCAACAACCCCATAATCACAAAACTCCTATAAAAGAACAAAACACAATGCATTTCATTTCACCACAAATCCTAAAACTGAACATCAATCACCAACATGGCTAGGAACATCATCTCCTTCAAACACCAACAAGCAGTCACCATGAATTCTTATCTGGGATTTGGAGTTGGAACTCTCATTCTCTGTGCCTTGGCTCTCTTCATGTGTGTCACTCACTCGCGCCGAAGATGGCGCAAGTGGAAATCTTGCTACGGCTACGGCAATGGCTATGAAAATCAAGATCCTGTCATCCAACTCAACCACGAAGAGATCATCGATTACCAGTTCGGAGACGAAGTCGACCCGATTGGTGTCAGCGGTGAAGGCACTCTGTGGAAGAAGAATATAATCATGGGAGGGAAATGCCAGCTCCCGGACTTCTCGGGAGTGATCTTGTATGACTCCACGGGTAGCGTGGTTACCCCTGCCATGAACCAGAGACCACTAGCACTCACATGGAAATGATTGGGATGCAAACCTTGTTACTTTATTCTGTAATTCTGCAAAATCCAATTTCAGTGGCAGTAGTTTATTATCATTAGCTGGGTAGAGAGAGGAGAGAGGTGGAGAGAGCTTTTGCTGTTGTCCCCATCTCTGCTTTCTTGATTTTCTTCTTGTGGAAAGGGTTTATGGCTATGGAGTTTTTAGGGATGAGAATGAAAGAGATGAGCTGACGTCATACTTTTCACAAAATCAATATTAATAAAAGAAGTTTTTTTTATTTCTTGTTTGCTCTAAATAAAGTTGGGTATGGCAGTGATATTTCAATAAATTTTATTATTAATTTTCTTTGGTAAAAGCCTTCAAGTCTGCAACATTATAAACCCATTAATGGAAAAATATATTTTATAGTTTTCAATGTCTGCAACAATATAATAAGGCATAAACAATAGTATGAAACTATTCTATTCGAAAAGCTGGAAAAAATTAAGATTACACTTCAGACAATAGTTGAGAGATACCGACAAAGAAAATAAACAAAATTCTTGGTTTGTTTTTTCTTGCAAATTCAGAAAGATCTTCAAGCTTCAGACATTTGAGTGGAGACTCTACTTATAGAGTGCAGTATTCTTCAGTCTTGACAGCTAAAGTGAAGTCTCACTGTCTAAACTGTAAATCTGAGGCTTCAACACACCAACATATGGCAAGTTCCTGTACTTCTCAGCGAAATCCATTCCATAGCCAACAACAAAATAATCTGGACACTGCATATATGTTGTTGAATATATTCACAAGTCAAGGCAAGTCATTTGGAACCAAACAAGTAGGGTCTTCTAACTAAGTACAAGATTAGTGTAAGACTGGCTTGAGTTATCAGAACAAGTGTATTGTTTCAAACTAAGACCGATGAACCCAAGATTTGACTCAAAACAGTAGAATTTCACTCAAAGTTTGTGATGTTTTTCTAGCTTTGATCATAGCATGTCATAGATGATTGTAAAAACAGTAGAAAGAGAGATATTACCTCAAAGCCACAATAATACTTTCCTTCACCAACTAGTTGAAAGTGAACCTTTCGCCTCGCTGGTTTATCAAGAAGAGTGCAAACAGACACCGAAGATGCACCCTTTGATTTCATGTAATCAATGAGACAGGACAATGTGTTCCCCGTGTCTACAATATCCTCAACCTGTGCAGGACATAAAAGAATCAGAACATACTTTGAGACTTCGGAGAAGCTGCATAAATATTTAGTGTTGAAGATTTTCTAACTCTCTCCCAAAAATGTGAAAACCAATACCCGAAAGCATATGCATTGCACCGAATACCATCAAAACCAAATCAAAACATATAATAAACTGCACCACTCTCCATAAGAATATCCCTCACTCCATCATGTCTACTTATTACGATGGCAAATTACTCCCACAAAGCAAAATGTATATAATGAAGAGGATCTGAGCTGCATGAATTCAGTGATTGCAGACACATAACGAACAGCAAAAAAGATGGTTTCTTTACAACAATTACCACCACCACAGCCTAAAACACTCAACTCCAGACTCTCAGTAAAATCATCGAACACGTTATTCAAAGTCATAATACATTACGAGCAACGCACAATCTTCCTTCGGAAGCAAAAGTTAATAAACAAATCAAGCCAACACAGAGCAGATCAGACAATTCAAAAACATTTCAAAACCCACAAAAGAAGCAAAAAAATATCCTCACCACCCACCCTTTCTTCCTTACCAAAATAACGTGCTTCCCTCGAACATCAACTTTCAAGCCAAATGAAACCTCGGGATGGCCGTTTGAGACGGTGCCCGATCCGTACGATTGAGCTCGCACGAAATCGACGGTGATGGGCAGCTGAATCTTCCTCGCGAGGTCGGCTAAGAAAATAAACGCCCCGGTGGCGACACCTACAACCACTGGAGCAGCACCGCCGGCTTTGAAATCGCCGGTGATTGTGGAGGCGAGTTCAGAGACGCGCACGGAGATTTGTTGCTCGCTGAAAAGGATCTTCTCAATGTGATCGTGCGCCTCCATAGAAGTGGTGGTGTGAAGGAAGCACGCAGCGTAGGCAAAGTGAACATAATTATGGGGTTTGGGTTCAAGAAAGTGAAAATCACTTGGGATTAATCGCAATTTTCCTCTTCTTCTTTTTTTTTTTTTTGGGAGCTGCTTTTATTTTTAGGTTTAAGCTTAATTTTGATTCACTCCGGATTTCTAGCAATTATTAAATTTGGAATATTATGGTAGTCTTTCTATAGTCTTTATTTATTTACTTTTTAAATATTATAGTCTTTATTTATAATTATTGCGATTTTAGAATTTTTGAAAAATCAACTTATGAGGGCTTGTTAAAAAACAAGCTTTATTTCTTTAATTTTTAAATAATTTTCAAAATTTCAATTAAAAATAAGGTATATATTTTTAATTCTTAATTTTTTCAAATAAATGTAAATTATGATTCATTATATTACAATTTTTTTAATAAATATTAATTTAAATTATGAATTAACATTAAATCAAGTCTCTTAATATAAATAAATAACAGATACAACTAATAGCATTCATTAGCAATGCTAAATATGGCATGGTTTGTTTGGTATCTATGAGGAATTGAAAAAATTCTTTAGAAAATCTAATTTGTTATAGTCTTTATTTGTTTATAATTATTGTGATTTTAGAATTTTAGAATTTACACCAAGCTTGAATAGTGTAGAACAAATATCTATCGAGGAAAATGAAATCACCGCAAATCATGAATACTAATACTATGTCTCCGAAAAATATGATTTAGAATATCACCAATTAAAAAAAATATTAAGTGTAATACATGTTACAATTTTTAAATGTGTATTAAAAACTGATTAATTATATATTAAAAAGATAAAACAAATTAAAACTTTTTACTAGTCCAAACTCATCCAGCCCATGTGGGCTTGTTATTTCTAGGCCCAAGCCCAATCAGACCATGAGCTGGACTGGACCGAGCCTATACCTAACCCCAACTCGATCCATTGTCATTCCTAAATATCAGTGTATTTCACTAAGAATAAACATATGTACAATGAAGTGGACCTAGTTGGTTGAGTGGGCACTACAAATTACATAATTATAGCTTTTGAAAAGCCACTACCATTTTACAACCATGCACAACTTATAGCATTTACATACAAAAAAAAGTCTCATGTTCCACTTTCTCCAAATCTCATCCTCAGCTGATCCATTTGCACCATTTTTCATGTACAGTAGACACTTAGTAGGAGGTTATAATATAAGAAGAGCACAGGAAGGAGACCCCACGACGGAGTGTCGGATCACAAGTTAGATATATCATATGTCGAGGAACCTTAGCTTACTCTCCGGTAGTGCCCTTCTCTCAAGCTGGACACTCTTCTGTACTCGAGTTCAGCATCAGAACTTGATGCGGCGAACTGATATTTACGTCCGTTTCTAGAAGCCCGTGTCTTGGTGAATATGTTTTCACCATCACTCAAAGTGGGGTTACTGTGGTAGCTTCGTCCAGTATCTCCTAACCGCCTCTGTGGGACTTCATCTGAGACGAGTAAAACTACTATTAAGTTTCAGGTAGGAAAGAATAAAGCTAGACGAAGTAATTGTTCTCGTCAACGAATGGAAATTACGACAGTTTTATAGCTATTTATCAGAAGAACACCAAAGTAAAAAAGTTTGTAACAATCTTATGCTGTTTAGAACTTAAGTCAAGGAAAGATATAAGATCAGTAAATAGGAAATTCGTAAATCACCTTCAATGCGATTATATGAACCTGAAACTCCGACATGCATGCTACTTGAACGATTCAGTCGTACTTTACTGAGCTGTGGGCAAGGAAAAAGATCTTCCCTCTTGTCAGTTTCAGCAACCTCTTTTCTGGGTGGAGTTGTAACGTGTTGCTCCTTCGCATGGTTATTTGAAATGAAAGGTGTTATGCTAAAGGAGTCGTTTAACTCATCAGAAATCTCAACATAATTAGTTGTGGTGATGATTTCATCTGCACTGAAACCAAAAGATGCTCTGTAAGCTTCGAGTTCCTCAGCATCTGGTTTGCAAGTTTTGTTCTGACGATTCTGATATCCATTTCCACCATTCGAATAAGCATCTGGTTCCTTGGTAACACTTAGCCTACCACCAGAATTTGAAAAGGATGAATGGTCGAGGTAAAACTGAGCAAACGTCTCTGGGCAGAAGAAATTGGAATCTTGACGTGATTTCGAGGCTCCAGTTGCCTCCGTACCAATAAACCTGCCCGAGTCAGACATTGCATATGGAGAGACTGCTGAAGGAATTAATGGATCCCACTGAGAGGGGAATTCCCTTTCATTAAAGGATGACGATAAGCAATCCCCAGAAGTCCTAGAAACAGGTGATCTCAGTGCACTTGCAGGACTTCCAGGATAGAGTAAATATGTTGATGGAAGATCATTTGCAGCAGGGTAATCACTCTTGTCAGCAGCTTTGTATGTTACAGATGAGGCAAGGAAATGAGCGTAAGGCACATCTGGTGAAGATGGTGTCGTCAAATGTGCCAACTCTGGGGGAGGAGTTAAAGGAGCTGTAGATGGCTCAGTTGTGAAAGTTGAAAATACAGGAGGGGAGACCAGTTGTGTCTCGTGGGCATATGGACCAGTGACAAACATAGTAGATGAAGGACCCCCTGGTGAATTGGCTGACAAGAAACAGTTGGGAGACTGAGCTGTTGATGGGAGTCCAGAATTTGAGAAAGAAGCTGGCGAGGATGGTGGAGCTAAAAGAGACAAAGCAACGCCTGCAGCTGGAGGTCCATCAGCTTGTGGTCCATTTGGCTGATTTGATAAAGCATTGGCTTCAAGGATACGTGATGCAGGAACAATACGCTTTCCACCTTTTTGTTTTCCAAAACAAGACAGTCCACCCAAGCAACCAGCCCATCGTTTGTGCTGCTAATAAAAAATTAACCAATATCATCAAATGTGTTGTTTATAGACAATACACAAATCAAGTAAATTTGGAAGAAGAAATGAGAAAAGAGCCAAAAAGTAGGTGACAGTGGGTGCACTTTTACTTCAAGGTTAGCTGAGGCTACCTACCTGAATGTTCTATTAAAAGTAGAGCTCCACTTAAATGAGACGATCTCATTATTAGAAAACATAGCAAGCAAGCAGATGCAGAAAGAATCTACAATAAGATCATTCTTAATGGTGGGCAATGATGATTCTTACTCTTAACGCATACAACCCCAATAATATTCATTAAAATTGCAATAGCTCATCAACTTCAAACTCAACTTCTCAAAAAGGTGAAGGAAACCTACCTCTAAGAACCAGTTATAGGAAAGATACCTTAAGGGGAGCAGTTGACACCCAAAACATTAATGAAAAGCTGCATAAGAGTGTAAACCCACTCATGCATGTCTATCATTTAAATGGGGCCCGAGTGATATTCCCAATCATTCAAACAGATAGATATGCTGTGATTCACCATACATCTGAATAGATTTTAAAATTATGCGTTTGAGATAGAAAAATAATATCCAAAATCAACATACCCGAAGCGCTGGAGGTTGCTGTGGCTGCAGAAACCGATTCTGCACTGATGCCATAACAAACTATTAACTGGAGGACCACACACCAACTCTTGAACTTTTTCCACAGTGATGATGAGTGCGGCTCACTTACAATTCAAGCAACGGTGATTTCTAACTCACTTCTTGTTAGTCCACCAAATATTTCATTTGTTGAGCAGGTCCAAGCAGCAAGATTTAGTGGAATTGATCACCTGGCAAGACGCCTCAGAATTATAAGTTTATAACAAGCATGCACATTCTGTGCAGACATTCCTAAAACACCAAGTGGTAAAATTAATAGGAAAATGCCTCATCATCGTGAGCAAAATAATTGTGATGAATTGCTTATCAAGAAACCTGGCATCAGTGTTTATAAATTATAATTAAAGTAAATCAGCTGCATCGATGGCAGGTTCAGGAAGTTCTTTAAAATTACAATATCTTATAAAACCTTCGTTCAAGCATACCACCAGTTAAAAGAAGTTAACTTTATTAAATTAATTCTATCCAATTGCATGCATCAGCACAATCCACATGCAGAATACAAGAAAAGAAAGCTAATTGGAAAATATATCTCACAATTGATTATTTTTCACACGACATTAAGTTGAGAAGTTTCCAATTCTTGCCTATCACGATTTAAAGTTCCTATTACAAATACTGCTTTCTCTGCCAGCTCTTAAACAAAATAATACTATTCCAGTTCACCTGATATTAAAAAGAAAACTCTGTTCCTAATCATAACAAACAAGAAAGCGACCCTACCCATAACAAAACCAAAAAGAAGAAAAAGAGCGATAAAAGAAAAGGACAATGCTGACTGCAGCAACTGTTAGCAGCGCAAATTTGAGGAAAAAACTTTCACCAACCCTCAACAAATTTCAACCACATCACATCATAACGCAGACAATGAAACAATGAAAATCACAACATCAAGGAATCACTCAGTTCAACGAACACAAAATAAACCGGGAATTGAAAAATAAGAAAACCTAGGCAGCTAAAAAAGGAAAAAGGAGCAAGTGAGAAAATGGCGGTAACTGGAAGGATAAGTATCCGCATATGCATACCTCGGAGTTGTGCTGCTGCTAGGAGGAAGCAAATAGCGAAAAGATCCGCAGAAGTTGAGTGATGAATGATGTAGCTAAGTAGAGAGGGAGAGATAATGGCGTATGAGAGTGGAGGAAAGCAAGTGGCCGATAGGCTAGATCTGATCAGTACTCTTTGGGTCGTTGATTCATACAAGCGTTTCATAAAATTCCTCTTTTTTTCTTCTTCTTTTTCATTTTCCTTTTTATTTTTCTTTTTGTCTGTCACTGTTTTCTCTTTTTGTCCTCTCTTAATGGATAAAATTAAGTCAGCAAATGAAATGTTATCATGTTTGACTTCGACTTCAACTTGGTTCCAATTTTGTGATGTAGGCTGGAATTCAGTTATATAAATAAAAATTAAGTTAAAATTCAGTTTATCTTATTATTCAAGTTAATAATAAATTTAACTTCAGATTCGTGCATGATTCGAGTTCTTAAACTATTTGTCTTATTTCTTAAATTCATGAATAAACTTGTTAATAATGTCTGCAAATTATTTAACTATTTGTCTTATTTCTTAAATTCATGAATAAACTTGTTAATAATATCTGCAAATTATTTGTAGTTCGACTCCTTAAAGAGTAGATTCAAGTATATTCGCATCCCTTCATATTAGATTTGGAAAAAATTTGAGCTTAATTTGAAGATATCTAGTGTTGTATGATCCAATCCTTATTGTTGTTATCTATCTTATTCATAATATTTCGATAAATTAAATGTTTGTCATTATCCATCATACAAGTCTCACTAGACTTGCTAATTATCACCAAATTGCTTTCATATTCCAAAAGAGATTTTATATATGCCTCCATTGCTACATATCCTGATACAATATGCTTCTCATATAATAAATGCATCAACCTATATATGTATATATATATATATATTCATGTAATTATCTACACTTAAACAAGAGACAATAAACTACAGAGAAAAAGGGGATTATAATAATGCAATCTAAAAAAGTGCAGTTCTGCAAATAGTTGGTGCAGAGTCATATTGGAGCTTAAATACAGCAAAAGCCTTGCTGCTGTTTTCATGACAGACTGCATCAAACAAGAAACATGTGCATCGGATAAACAAACTTTCAATGTATGTCTGAGAAATTTCGTGACATACTATTATTAAAGAAAGACAGCACTTCTTATGTCTGTTCCTCTTCAATCAGTCGGTAGCAAAATATCTCCCACATAGGAGATTGCCCAAGAGAGAACAATGAAAAAAAAAAAGAGGCAAAAGTACACCAGATAGTGCAAATTTCAGTCTAAAGGAAGTTTCGGATGTCTAGTGACTTCACATCAGGCATTTCTTCATCCTTGAACTCTTCCCTGCATAAGTTGGCAAGGAGAAATTGTTGGAATTCAATTTATCAACAGATAGGTCGTGTTGCATTTAATCTCACAAACATATAGAATGTATTGATGTTTGTGGTGGTGGTGGTGGTGGTTCGGTTGGGGGGAAGGAGTCTCTATAGAAAAGACACAAGGGGTTGACAGAGGACGGACTGAAAGACATACCGTTTCTTCTGAGTTTCCATTGCTTCAACAGCATCCTTCTTCAGCTCTTCGAGTTGGGCTTTTGCAATTTTAAGTTCTAACTGCTCCTCAAGTTTGGGGAGATCTTCTGGGCGAATGCCAAGCCTGCATGAGGAAAAATTAATAATAAACAATTATGTAAATTCACCCTGCTTGTCAGAGTGCAATGCTGTAAATTTCATGTACTGAATTGAATTAAATAAACAAGATCTTTGTTTCTTATGAGTTATGATGCAAAACATGTTGCAGGTATTATCAGTGGCTAATAGATTGAAGATATTGCTTCTTATGAGTTATGATGCTAATTTATTTCGTGGAGCTTACTTTTGGTTGACCTTATCGAACTCTGCTTTCAGCAGAGCCATTCCCTTTTTATCATTTCTTAAGAGCGGCTTCTTCAGTTCCTTCTCAACTTTATCTAGTGCATTCATCATCATATCCTCTGCACCTAGTTCATCAACAATACCTCTCCTGCCAAAAGTAACTTGAGAACATGAGTAACTGAAGCAGCCGAGCTGCATGCTAAACAACACATTAGCAGGGAATGAATGCACAAACATACTTGACCCGTATGTCCTTCACCGCTAGCAAATAGGATCGAGCATCAGGAATGTCTTGTGTTCGTGTATCAATTGTGTACTTGATCCTCTGCGACTCAGAGAACAGATCAGCCCTGCAGGTAGAATAACACCCGATAATAAATAAAAAAGAACAAAATCATATGATCACAAAGACATAAAAAAAAGATGGTTCACCGACTGTAGGTGATTTGTGGGAGCTTGAAACAGAGAAAAGGAGAAGGAGAAGAAAATGAAAGGGATGATGGCATATGAAGTAAGTGATTGTTAAAAGATGTTCTTCACATTTATGTATTAACAAGCCAATAAAGAGAAAGCTAACTACAAGGGATTAACACTGACGCTCCATGACCTTCAATTAAGAAAATTGCTGGCACTCCATCAACCAATTGGTTCATCACATTGGTCAAATGGTAAATTAGCCTTCAAAGTTTTTCTCATTTCCGAAAAAGCAAATGATATTTGTAGGGTAAAAATAGCAGTAGAGGAAATAGGAAGAGACGGAGCAAACAGAGAATCACTGCAAGAAGATCTTACTTTTCTCGTACAGTCTTCATGACTTTGGCATACTGGGCCACAGCAGCAGGATCTTCCGGATCAATGGTGATCTTCTCTTTCCTTAAGATACCTACAGCCGTCTCAAATTTCTTCTTGACCTCAAGAAAGATACCCTTCAACATCTCTTTTTTACAAAAATATGCAAAAGTCAGAAGCTCAGATTTAGAAGAGGCATCAAACAGCATGCACCTGAAAGTCAGGCATAAAGAACAACACAGTACTGCCTATTCACAGCTAGTAACTGAAACATATAAAAATAATTGATCCACCAGCATCAGCCAAATAAATCAATTACTCCAACCAAAATCGAGGAAGCCCACAAGATTATGGTTTTGAAAAAGATAACTAACAGGGTGATGTCAAAATGTGGAAGGACATCTGAGGTCACGGGACTGCTCAAAGTTTGCAACTTTTGATATAGATAGTTGAAGGAATAAAATATTTTTCAGGAATGCAACAAACAGGAAAATGTTAAATCTGGAAGGACGTCTGAGTTCATAAGAGATTTCTCGAAAGTTGCAACTTTTGACATCACAAGGTGTAAGGAAGGAACTGGATGTTTCAATCTATAATTGAATAAGCTCAACACAAGCACAATAGGAGAATGAAATCCAATACAATCTGCCTCTTTACTCTAATGAAGCCTCTTGGTGACTTTACAATCCCCATAAACACCAATTCCATATCATCACTTGTCCCTTGGCAGTTAATCAAATTAAAGTTAAAACAGAATCCTGGATAGGCTAGTTTCCAATTTCAAAATATTAACATCACCGAAGCTAGAGTACACCAACCAAGCTAACCACTAGAAAAGTAGAAATGGTGTTTTCCATTTCTGGATGACCACACGTATCATTTCAGAGTGTGATACATTTCTCTGACCCAGAGAATTCCCCCTAAATATTTAACACTTGTATCGTCATCATCAGCACCAGAAACACAAATTAGCCACCAAAAAAAAACTAAAATGCCCATAGCCATCAACAATCCGAGACAGTGCGACGCGATTTAGAACTCACCATCACCCTTCAGGACGGGGGGTGCGCCGCCAGCTTCTTTGGCAAAGGAACACGCCGGAATTGCATACTCAGGTCTGAGAGCACCAGACCCAGCATACACCTGCCAGTGACAAAAAATCCCAATAAAAATAAAATAATAGGACATCGGAGACCAATCACCCACATACCACCGCAGGAAAACTCACCAATTACAAAATCACACACAAAAAAACAAAAACAAAATCAAAGTGCAATGGAGCTGAAATAACCCTATGATTTTGCACACAGATCCGGTCAATAGAACGAAATGCAGAGCGAGAAATAGAGATCGACGACAGAACCTGGCGAGTGGATCTCGAGAGGAAGCGAGCGGCGAAAGCCATTTTCGGATTGGAAGAAGCAATTCCCAGCAGAGTTGGTTTGTTCGGTTTTGAATTTGGCGAATGACTGACCTAGTTTTGTTCAGGTGAAAAGGGACAGAGTAGAAATATTCGAAAGAACAGTGATGAGATGAGAGGAGCGAACGCCGTCGTTTTGGCCTCCTCCTGATCCGGGCTACTCTATTGGGCCTTTTATTTTTAGTGGGCTTTACAATTAGCAATTGCATGTACTCTATTGGGCCTTATTCTTATTGGGCTTTGGCAATTACAAGTATTCTATTGGGCCCTTTTCTAAATGACAAAAATATCCACAACTTTATGAAATTATATACTACTCCATATTTAGACACATTCCTTTCTATTTATTTAGACACATTCGTTTGGTTACGCATATCAATATTTTGCTATAATAATTTTTGAGGGAAATAATTTGTAATTTAATAACTAGAACTATTGTCCTCAACTAATATGACATACTACATGAATAAATAATTTTTTTGATAAAAGTGAATAAATTCTCACGTTTTGACTATAATTTATTAATTATGATATAATTTAATATTTATTTTATATAAAATAAAATACAAAATTAATAAAAAAAAATTAATGATTCGCATGTTTATATGACATCATATGATATTGTCGCATCAACTGCAGCACCTTAAATTTTGATTGCCGCAAGTAGGAGAGTGATCTTATTTAAATAAAGTAAACCAGATTGAGTTTCCAATTACAATTGCAACTAATTGAAATAAAAACCAAAATATTACAACTAGCTCACAAATCCAGTAATAAATAGTAAAGGTAGACTCCAAAATGAAAGGAACACACAATCTCAACTCAACCTTGAGAAGCATAGTATACAGTGTTTGCAAAAGAGTGGCTACAAAGAACAAGTCTCAGAAGAAAAGAATCACTAGGGGAATAAAGTTAACCATCAATTCGACATCGGGTGCAAAGTTCGATCAGCACGCGCAACCACCTTGTTGCTCAGCTTCTGGGAGAGTCTCCGGCATGCCTTGGAAGTATCTAAGGCACAAATTTCAAGAGAATTAGGCCGAAACAAAACACTAGAAGAAGTGAAAGTGACACCAAAAGAGTAGAGGGAGTTTCAACAAATTAATAGTACACATGAAAAGGATATTAGCAAATTATATAAGCTGCATCTGTATTTTTCTATTTGAAATGAATTCTACTGGTATCTTAATAATCATAGCAATGCATATTTGCTAGTGATTCAGATTGTATTATACTCCCTCTGTCCAATTGAATATGTCCCGTCAGCGTTTGTCACGAGTATTAAGGTAAAAAGAGTGAAAATATAAGTCCCACCACTTTTGAAGAGTTAATTGTTTCCTTTTCTGTAGAGGACATATTCAATGGGCCGTCCAAATAAAGGAAGTGGGACATAGGAACGAGGGAGTACGTGATAAAAGATCATATAATCATATAACACAACAGAGAGAATTGGTTAGTATGTAAAAATGGAACACTTTCTACCAGAAGTCACAGTAAGTATGGGTAAATGCTTCAATTATTACAAAGATAAATCACTAAAACTAACAAGAAATCTCAGTTAAGCATGTTTCAACTCCCAGCATCATGAGTTCAAGCATTTTACTAATTCAATTCTGCTATTCCTATGTCAAAAAGAGCATTTAGTATTACATTTAGCATGCAACTTGTGCATATTTGTCGTTGTAATTATAGAGAAGGGACAACATTGATCACAGATTTGATTACTATTAACGAAATGCTTTGATTGAACTATTTAAGTCTCACTTACATGTCTTGGTCATGCTCATTAGCTAAAGCAGCCTTAGCGATGCAAAAGAATGCTGGGTCAACGTTGAAATCTTCTTTGGCTGATGTCTCAAAGTAAGGTATGTTCCCCTTTGATGCACACCATTCCTTAGCTTTTTTCTCAGAAACCTGAAATGAACTAATCAGAGCAAAAAGGTGAAGAAACTATAATCTAACCAGCTCAACGGATCAACTTACAACCCTGCTATTGCCACCATCTATATCAATCTTGTTTCCTAGTAATATAAATGGAAATGACTTTGGATCAGGTGGATTTGCCTGCATAAAAACCAAATACATCAATTTCACATCTGTCCCACAAACTCTGAACATACGTAAGCAAGTAAATATATAGGAAAAAATGTAGATGTGCCAGTTGAACTCATGATGTTTCAGGTAATGATAGCAACACGCTCTATCATTTACATAGGCTCATGTAGTCCAGCAAACAACTGCTATAAGAATAAGCTGTAGAATATATTTATTTGCAGAATGGAACTGAAGTCATCATCTCAAATGAGGGGGAAAGCAAGAAAATGGTGGGTATGGCATTATTGGCCTCTTAAACTACATTAAGATCCAACATTTTTTACACATAATCCAGGAAGTATACGAAAGGGAACAAAATACGAATATGTTGTTATACAAAAATACACTTATTCCAAAAAAAGAAGATATGAATACATTCACAATATGTTCAATTAAATTATAAACATACACATCAAAATAAAGCAAATAACTAGTTAATTAAAAGTCTAAGATAATTGTCTCAACAATTAACACAATTCAAATTATACCAATACGAATAAACAAAGGGTTGTTCCAATTGAAAAACTCAACAAGATACTAAGCCATGATATCTACATCCTCCTCATTATTGTCAACAATTTTATCATTATTCCCATCTTCAGCAAGACTGACGGGCAAACAGCATAGATAGATGCTAATGTTCATTCTCATAAAAGGGATAAACCAGTTCAATATATGATGGATGTATTCTCCACATACAGTTAGTTTTAAATACTCGGGGTTACGTGTGACTACAAGGCAATAAAGTATCTGAAGCAAAAACTAAGGATAATAAATATGTTTTGGGCACAATGTGTTGTGTGGGAGATTTTGGTATAGTATAAAATCTCTTCTTTTGGATCATTTCTTGTAATTTCATATCCTAATATGCATAAAGGTCCTGCAGTTGAGGAAGAAATAAAGTAAATATTAGGAAAAAAAAAGTCTTTGTGGAGAACTATTGCTTTCAGACATCGCCTCAGTCTCATCTCATCATTAAAACAAGAAAGATTTGTGTAAGCATATAATTCTCGTATGGTAACATATAACTACTGTAGTACCGTGAAAAGAAAACCATCTTTTATGCAATCAGGTATCCTAAGATACAAAATGTATCTAAAAATGTTTCCTATTAGAAACTCGACATTCCTTGCTCGCTCATGCAGGTTGGCTTTAGCCTCCAAGATAAACTCTAGAATCTAACAACAAATAATAAACAAGAAACCTATGGATCAACAAAACCTATTAGGAAAATCTTTTCAACGCAATATCAAGAAAATAGAGCATAAAAAATAACCTTTATAAACAAAGACACTAACCTGCTTGAGAAACTCTTCATGCCAATTGTCAAGGGTATCGAAAGACCTCGTTACATTCACATCATAGACCAAAACGCAGCAATCAGCTCCTCGGTAGAATGCAACTCCAAGGCTTTGAAATCTCTCTTGGCCAGCAGTGTCCCAAATCTACCAAAGCCAAATGCAAGCTCATTCACTCAGAAAAGTTCTTAGCACAAATTCAACAAAAGGGAACCAAATTTACAGAAAAACAAACTTAAAACCCACTTGAAGAGTAACAAGACGATCATCTATCTGAAGCTCCTTCGTGACGAAATCTGCCCCAATAGTAGCTTTGTACTGCTGACTGAATTTCTTATGTACATATCTATTTAACCAGTTAAAGAACCCACACACATTGCAATTGACCAACAAATCAAGTAAAGCTCGAAAATTGAAGTAAAAATGGCATCCAGATCAATGCCAAATATGAGCGCAAAAAAAGGATACTGATTCATCAACGACGTTTTACCCACCCTGAAAAACAAACACAAAAAACAAAAACAAAAACAAAAAAAAGAAGAAGCAACGAAACATGCGTCAATTCCGACACTTAACCCTAAACTCGAAAACCATGAATCAAATCGCGTAAAAGATGAAGGAAATGAAAGCATAATCAGCATCAGAATACCCGCTATCGCCGAGGACGATCACTTTGAGTAATGTTCGCCTGCGCAATGACATTGGACACTGATTTTTGAAATCCAACAATAAAAATTCCTTTCTCAACAATTTCTTTGCACCAATTTCAGAGGAAATGGGATTTTTGTGTGCGTGAGAGGAAACTGGACAGGAGAAAGGGGCGCCAATTTCGATCTGAATCACAAACACTATTGACTTTTCTGTTTGGTAATACAAATTTAGGCGGTACTAAATTCCAAGAGCCAATATATTTAATCACAATATTATATATTTAATTTCGTACTATATAATATTACACGAAATACGTGTCATTTTTTCTTCTTTTTTTTCTTCCGTTTCTAATAAATTTCTTAATTACTGTTAATAAATATACCGGCATCTTTTTTTATGAAAATTGTTATTCATAAATTGGACTTCAATGTTATCGATATCGAGTTCGACTCATTAAAAAGTTTAAAGGCTTTAGTCGAGTTTAATTTTTTATTATTCAATTATATTTAATAGTATATTCAAGATCAATCTCATTTAAAAAATTGGGCTAGTTCGTGAAATGACTTGTATATATAATTGACGAACTATTAAAAATCCAGCTTGTTCTTTTAAGTAATTTGAGTATATTCATAACAAAATTGACAAACTGTTTGAAAAAAAATCGTTAAGATAGATTCAAACAAGCTCGCAACTCGTGAACCTTTTACCTCGAAAAAAATATCGAATTCAGTTCGAAGCTCGAGTTCCCAAAAGGTCATAATATCAAGTATTTAAAGAACAAAGAATTACATAAGTAACAACCAATATGGAACTTTTGATTTAAAGAAAATGTAAATGCCACAATCGAGGAACTCACAATTATTGTTTTGGGCATATCATGTTTCTCAGCTTCAGTTTTTCCACAGAAGCACAGCATGATAAAATAGTGGTTGAGTGGCTTATGAGTTAGTAGAAATTTATCTACAAAACAAAATTTATGAAGCCCATACAGTTATAAGAATCTAGCTGAGAGCAAAACCATGTTATCATCTTACATGAGATGTGCTAGTCAAGAAACTAAGATTGCTCGGTTCAGACGAGTAGAGAGTCTTGAAAGCTTAGCTAGAAGTATTTCTCCAGAAGATTTTTAGTTCTCTTCCTCATCCGGGTGAAGACGATGACTGCACAGGCTAAAACCCATGGAGGAATTGGACCGACTGAAGACTGCAGCTTTTTTGCCCATGCTGGAGTCTCCTTCATCGCGAAGACTATCACGATGGTTAGCAAAGCAACGCTTAATATTATTCTGGTGATGGGCTTGATCAACGAGTCCTGCATTAACAACCATGAAGTGAGCCAAAAATAATATAGCCGGAACAGGCTATAGCACAGAGCAGAAGTCTTTTGCATTTAGCTATTTGAATGTGTTGAACATCATGATTTAAAGAGCAATGGAAGCATTTGCCAGAATCTGCTTACACTTTCAATCATTATAGAACCTTAAGAGACATAGAAGTGAATATTCTAATTCATAGCACCTATGCAACACAGCAACAGGATACTTCACACTCGTGTGCAGCAATCAACATTAGTTGCAATGAGGTATTGCTATGTGTAGTTAACTAATTGCACAGTGATAGATTGATTGTGATAGAACTCACAGTTACAGATATGAAGCTGCATGTAGGAACACAGCACTTATACTACAAAAACTCAGTTTGAATTAGCAAAAGCCCTTAAGATTTTTCCAAGTTTGAAAAGCATGAAGAAATTTAAGCCTTTGCAATGCTTGATCATAATAAAGAACGAATATTTGTGAAGCACTACAAGATGTGCACTTCCACTTCAATATATTTCATTTATCAATCATGGGCATGCATGCATGCTAAGAAAGCCATAGACCATAACATATTCTTAAAGGTCCCGAGTAAGTTTGACAGTCTGCTTCTTAATTGGCAATGACACAGTAAGGTCTTCCATTTCAATCAACTCATCAAAAGACAGATAAAGATAACAGTAAGAAACACGTTATGCAATAACACGTACACCAGATCAGAGCTATCATAAGCCACCAAACCCAACACGCGAGCGCACGCTGACACATGAATAGGTGAAAAGTTTGACTGACAAAGCAACGAGTGGCATATCATTTATTAACATATTGGTAAATGTACTGAACACTATACAAGACTGACCAAATTGAACACCATAGCCAAACTAGATAATTACTTATTATCATAACATCGACTCTATGTATCCAATTTCCAACATCATATTGATTGCACATCACATAACCAGAGAAATGCAGCTGCCTAGAGACATGACCAATCTGCCATCCAACTATTTCAAACAACTATAAACCATATAATCTCAATCAACGGTGACAGATAACACATGCCATCCAGACATAGATTAAGACACCAACGATTTGGGAAGCAGAAGCAACCGATTAGGAAATATAGCAAAACATTTCTTCTAATTCAACACAACTGAAATTCCACAGTAATAAACCAAAACAAAATTCACGCATAGATAAAGCTTTAAAATTTTAAAATATATACCTTAGGCTCGCCGTCGAGATAAATACGAACGCCATCTCTGTACGTAATCATCGAGCGGCCATTCCTCGGGTTGAACCGGATCGGCACGCCCCGACCCGATCCAGGCGTGAAAGCATAGACCGCTTTGAAGCCGTATTTGTCGAGGATTTCTCGAACTTCTAGCTGGTCCTGGTCCCACCCGCCTAAACCCATCCTGATGACATCGATCGGGCCTTTCCCTCCTCTGTAGACGTGCACCTCCGCCTCCGGCACACTCGTTCTGACAGAATGGTTCTTCTTCAGAACTGGCTCCGGCTCGGATGTCTTGTGCAGCAGCGGCGCCGCCGCCTCTGACTCCTCGATTTCTCCGATACCACTGATGATTGCCATTGATCTTTTCTCGTCGCCTGTTGCCTGGTTGTTACTTTCTTCTTTACTTCTGTATATACAGATTGTTGCTCTAATTCAACTTCTATTAATTCACATTTTCTCCTATAAATTTTGGATTATTACGGTCAAAACCCTATAATATTATTCCTTTTTTAATAATTTTCTATGTTGAACCATTTGCAACTCCGTTCGATAATAATTTTCTATGTTGAACCATTTGCAACTCCGTTCGATAAAAGTCTGTGCGATATTCATTCATTCATTAAATGAATCAAATTCAAACTTCGAATTTAATATTAACATGTCAAATTTTGAATAATTTATTATCTTTATGTACGAATTAATTTACAAATTTGTCCGATTAATATAAATATATATATATATATATATATGTGTATGCATTATTCAAATAATGTAATTAACAAACTTTTTATTCATTTATCAAATCGAACTCAAACCTTATTTACTAAGCTGGAACCGAGCTTAAACTAAACTCGAACCTGGTAATATTCAATTCAGTTCGATTTCAACCCAACTTTTAACCAAGACCACATCAAGCAATCATCATATTCTCCAAACTCAAGTAAGTCATAACAATGCCATTCTCAATTATTGTTAAGCAAACATTAATGGTGTAACAATACTTAAAAGCAACTGAAATGGAAGGATTGGAAGTGTCAGTGAAACTCTTTTCAGCATTAGCAAATTGTTCCCAGAATGTGCAAAGTACAACAGAAAAACCTCATTTGTGAGAGTGTGACACAAAAACTCTCCTCTGAGTGCTTCTCATCCCAATGTTTTACAGGAAGAACAAAAGCCAATTGATCACTGTATTCCTATCAACATCCAAAATCAGCTACCTTGATTTTCACTTACAAGAGATATGTTGGCTCTAGTTGGGAACTAGGAATTATCTATGTTTTCATGTCTCCATCACCCGGCAGCTCTTATTCCGGTCCACCTGATAGCAACAGCCCAAGCAAAGTCGAGCCCCTTTAGATTAATCTCACAGTATCTTGAAAATCTTTTTCAGTTTGAAAAGTAATCGTTTGTCTTCAGTAGAGAGGTCATCCTGCATATCAATTGGAAGGAGCGATGATTACTTTTCATTGGATTCTTCATGACGAATGTAGTAAAAGGTATATATCAAATGTACAAACCGCATAGTTTTCTTTGAGTGCGTCGAGTGATTTTCTGGATATCTTGCTTACGAGCTCGTCATCCATCTCAAAATGTCTCCCAACCATCTTTTGTTGCTCATCCGAGTTGCTACCAATAATCTGCAAAGAAAGATTCAACACATTAAAAGTACAGCAACAAAATAAACTTGGCTAGCAACAAGAAGATGGGACAGAATACAAATACAATAATCATTAATTTTCTTCATGCATATTGGATATCTAAGAAAAATGAGAGACTACAATGCCTTGGTAACGATATAGCTCCACTTACTTGCATTCACATGTAAGGTAAGCTAGTTTTGTGGGCTCGATATTCACTTTATCCATGGTTGATATACACATGAAGGGGATATTTAGATGCTAATTTAACTAGCTACCATGAACTATACAGTCTATACTGCCAAATAAATAACTCAATAGATTACAAGAATCTACCAATTTCAATATCTTGTACCTTAATGGCCACCTTTTGACCTTTCTTGGCATAATCAACGGGCTTATGATTATTTTCAATAGAAGCTATCTTGCCAATATCGCAGAATTCCCTTCCGGGAACACATAGGGGTGTTCCAATCTGTGAGATGGAAAAACATGTAGAGATAAGAGTTTGCCAAAGAAACACAATAATGTTGATAGATTAGGAGATTACAATCCAAAATTTAAAGAAAAACGCGCATTGACTCAAACAGAAGAAAAATTCCTTCAATAGCACGTCTATGCAAAGGTAATCTACAACTGAAACATGTAGAAATAACTTAGTGATGAGATGACATTGTCCCATTCCCCTTGAAGTGAATTTCCAGGTTTCATTTTGGATAACTAAATATATACCTTTTGGATAGTTCTTGGTAAAAGAACGCCATGAGAATACCATATGTACGAAATACTCGCAAAACCAATATGAAAGAAGCACATATGATAGTATGATCAACAATTTTCGGGAACTATACATTGTAGATGAGTAGATAAAATGTCCTTTAAGCTATCTCAAAAATATTACCTTTGCAGTGCCTTCAATGACATCTACCCCCAACACAATCGGATCCTTCTTGTTGAAAACACAGTTTGGCATGATTTTGAGAACACAGGGAAAAACTGCTTCCTCTGCAGCTTCTCTCTTCTTTTCTTCCTTAAGATTATCTATGTAAGCCTTGAATTGATCAAAAAGGTGGTATATAATGTCAGCAATGAATATCTTTACACCAAGTTCATCAGCAAGTTCCCGTGCCTCTGGTGTTACTTTAACATCAAAAGCCAATATTGTCCCATACTCCTTTTTCTTCTCAAGCATGACACTCGCCTTCATCACGTCCTTCTTGTGTACTGGGCCAATACTTATAGCACTGACAGGTATGTTAACCGCTGGAGTCTTCAAGAACTCCAGCAATGCTTCTAAAGACCCAAGTGTAGATGCCTGAACATAAACTCCCTCACCACTTTTGTCAATCCTACTCATTACTGAATTCACATCATCCATGGCAGATTCTTTAATATCCTCTATATCATCAGTAGGACCCACAACATATAGACTAGTGCCTGCAATAGCATGCTCCAGTCCCTGACAAAAGAAAGGAGGAAGAAGTATTACAGTCATGAACCCAAGGAAACTCCTATAACAGCGAAACACATTAATCACAAACAACCACATTATCTGTTCAATGTCCATAGAAACTGAGAGAATGAACAGTTACCTGTGCAGCAATCTTGATACCCTGGGCAGCCTTGATTTCTTTGTGATGCAAATATGTTCCCTGAAAATGATAAACTCAATGAGACTATGGCTTCCAGATGTACTCTTTGATCCCAGCACCACAGCAGAATAACACCTTTTGGAGAAATATATCCAAACCAAAATATTGCACTAAGTCAATAGCCTAATGCATTTATTTCCAGGAAAACCAAACCAAACTCTAGGAAAATTTCCATGCCAAGAGGTTTAGAAACAAAATATTGTTCCAAAACCAAAACAAAATTTTGCAGTAATAATATATTGAGAAGTTTCACCTTCACTCGGAGCTCTCTCATGGGATGGGGTGTTAGCAATGCTCGAATTGAGGTAACAATTGGTCCCTGCACAAAAAAAGCAAGAATATTGCTTTTCAAAAGGAACCAATTAACCAAAAGCAACGAAGCATAGAATGCATACCTGCATGCCACAAACAACTATTTGATCTCCTTCGTGAAGCACACCGTTTACTAGTACTACGTCAATTGTGGTTCCATGTCCTTCAACCACTTTAACCTCCAAAACAGTACACTGTGGCAAAGTTGGGCATAAATTACGATAAGAAGCAAGTCAAACTATCTTCCCAATTCAAAAGCAGCAGGTGTGGGAAAAAACCTGTATATCCTCGCTATATGTAAGCCTTTTAATCATAGTCTTCTGGGCCCATTGAACCAGCAGCAGCAGTAAATCTGGGATACCCTCGCCACTGTTTGCCAGTAACCAACAAGTAAACATTTGTAGAACTATATAGCTTTGTGAGAACGAAATTAACAAATAATCAATCAGGTACAAAAAGAAAGTAACAATATCCTAATTAGGAAAACCTTATGGCACTTGTTGGTACAATATTATATGTTTCCCCCATTTCTTTGTTCTTGTAATAAAGCTCAGTATTTAGGCCCTGCTCCTTAAACTGTGTGATAATCTGTAACAGAAAATCCACATCAGATAAGATCAAATTTAGTGATGAACCCTACTAGATAAGAAAAGAGATTAATATGACCTGAGTTAGCCTCATGTTAAATTCAATCATGACATCTTTTGATTGTTGCTTTATTGCCTTTCCTATAGGTGCATTACGACAAGTTTTCCACGCATAAAGTCTGTCCACCTGCATTACCAAACCGAAATAAAATGGATAAAAATGGTGAAAAGGCACAGGTATGAAAACTGAACAAAGACAAGGCACAAGGCGACTACTTTGTTCAAGGCAATAATAAAGTCTGTATTTCTCATTTTCAGAAGATTGAGTGACTCAATTGTCTGTGGTTCCAACCCATGCATTATGTCAACAACCAAAATTGCAAGATCACATAATCCTGATCCTCTAGAACGCAAATTGGTGAAAGATTCATGTCCTGGGGTATCAATCACTAATAGACCCGGGACATTGAGCTTTGCATCAGCTTTCAGTTCTTTTGTTCGCTCACGTATATTCTCAGCAGGGAAATATGTTGCTCCAATTTGCTGTGTAATCCCACCCGCTTCACCTTCTTGGACATTCGTACCTCTAATACAATCAAGCAACTTTGTTTTACCAGTATCAACATGACCCATAATACAACATATAGGAGACCGAAGGTTTTGTCCATTCTGAATAGGCTGATCATCGGAAACTTCTTTTTTATTCTTCTTATCTGGATTAATAGTGTTCTTTTTGTTGTTCTTTTGATTGCCCTCAGCTACAGAGTTCTTTTGAACATCTGCATTCCCTGATTTTAGTGGCGTCACTGTAGCAACATTGTCAGTGCTAGAATGCAGCCCGGCATCATGAGGTGAAGTACGTGAGTTTTTTATATCTTTCTTATGCAAGGGTTCAGGCTCTGAATTGAGTTCTTCATCAGCAAATACACTTTTTCCAGGCAGTTTCAGGTCAGCATCATCCCAACTTTTAGCATCCCACTCTTCATCATCATCATCCTCATCTTCATCATCAACTCCATTTTCTTCAACGGCATCAATTACCTCAGCTTTATCCCGTGCACTCGAAGTATCTGCTTCCTCAACATTCTCAGGTTCAAGAGATTCCAACTCCGACATAACATCTTGTTGATTTTCTTTCATATCTGTACTCTCCCCATTTTCTGAAATGGCTGCTCCGTTAGATTGATTTTGGGGCTTTGGTTTTTTCTTTTGGTATAAAGGTCTTTTGGCAGGTGCTCCAGAAGGTTCTCCAGTGGATATATCCAGTTTTGCATGAGCTAGTATTTGCTTTCGCATAGCCTCCAACCTCCGAGCCTCTTCCTTCTGCTTCCCGGTGAGGAGCTTCCCTTCTTGTTTTTTCTTAAGGAGCTTCTCCTTCTCCCTTTCCTTCTTTAAGCGCTTTTTCTCTTCAGCCAGTCTTTCCAATTCTTCTTGTTTAAGCCGTTCCTCTTCTTCTTTTCTCAACTTTTCTTCTTCTTCACGTTTTTTTCTCTCTTCGGCTTCCTTCAGTTTGGCAAGTCTCTCCTGCATCTCCCTAACATGCTTAGGGACTTTCTTACCAGTTAGCTTACTATTTATCTCACTTTTGGTTTCTTCTGGTTTTTCTTCTGCTGCAGGAGCTGATGCCTTTTTCTCTTTCTCTTTGTCCTTCTTCTTTTTCTTCTTCTTCAATGTTACAGTCTCCACAGGTCCTTCCTCTTCAACCTCTTCTTGTTCTGCAGGTTGGTTCTGTAACTTTTCCTCTGGAGAAGGTGCAACTGGAGCTGCAGCAGAATCTGTAACAGGTCTCGAAACAGGAGGGCCAGCACCAAGTTCAGCCAGAATTTTGTCCAAGTCTTCTTCTTCTTCTTGAAGATTTTTACCACCTTTCTTTTTCTTCTTTTTGTTTTTTGAAGCTACATCTTCTCCATTTGCCTTTTTATCTTTAGAATCACCAACAGGTTGATCCGGCCCAGCAATATCAGATGGTGTATCATAAATTTGAACTCCAGCTGCAGTACCATCATTTATGTTCTTCTTTTTTGACGACTTCTTTTTGCCTGAAAATTTAACTGCAACAAGGTCTTCCCCCTGATCATAAGCGCCACCTTCTCCCAGATCATCATCAACCTTCGAAACGGATGCACCATCATCATTGTCTTCAAGCAATGCGGAACTGAATGGTGTCTGTTTCGAGCCCTTTGATGACTTCTTTTTCTTGCCCGTAAAAGTAATAACAGCATCTTCCTCTTTAGAACTCTCATCTTTATCTCCGCTCTCTTCCTCCCCGTCAAGCAATTCAAAAGCAGAAGCAACATTGCCACCACCCTTCTTACTCTTAGAGGGCTTCTTCTTCCCAGAAAAGGAAATTGCAGGCGCATCATCTTCATCCTCAGAAATTTTTTCCTTGCTTTCAACATCATTTTCCTCATCATCTTCTCCAAGTAATCCAAATGCTGAAGCACTAAAACCACTGTTACTGCCACTCTTTTTCGCCTTTGCCTTCTTTTTTCCACCAAATTTAATGGCAGGAGCATCCTCCTCCTCATCTTCCTCATCTGCGATGGCAGCATTCCCCTCTTCTTCTTCATCATCATTCAGCACCATATTCTTCGAACTCCCTTTCTTTCCCTTCTTTCTGTTGCCCAAAGACAGGGCAACCTTCTCTTCCGGAATAACAGCTTCCTCCGATATGAAGTATTCATCATCGGCAATCACAAACCCCTTCTTTTTCGATTTACCTCCCCCAGCAGGGGCGCCCTCCTCATCACGTGCTGTAGGCTTCTTCTTCCCCATCCGATCACTTCAGATGTACTTTCCACTGATAAATCAAGTTCACCCCAAATCAACAAAAATCCCTGCAAAAAACCATCCTAATAATCAGTGATCACTTCCTCACCCACACACTAGCTAATAACCACGAATTCTCATTTCAAAACACTTCTGAAACCCCTAAACAATAAAATCTCTTCCCAGCGCCAACATTCAGCTGTTATTTAAAATCAAACAAAAAGCAGATTCACAAACAATCCAACTAAAACAACTTCGCACAAACAATTATCAATTAGCAATTATCCATTTAATTCGTATACGATAGAATTAGAATACGCCCAACCTCTGCCTCCCGCGGCTAACACGACCACAACAGATAAAATAATCCAGAAATGATTGATATGTGTATGTATCTGTGCAATTGAGATAGAGAGAGGTGTTTGTAATGGCAATTGTTCTTCCAGCACGATCTGAGAGTAGGGTTCAGATAGTCTGTGATTGGACCCTTATCGGACAGGATCGGATCGGGTCTGGTCGGGTCGGATAATCTATACAAACACTGGCGGGTAAAGTGGCCCAATAATGATTGGGCCACCTTTAATGGGCTCCGGTCAAAACCCACAATAAATATGATAATTTTGTAATTTTTCTTAAAGTTCGAAATCTTTTTTGAATAAAATAAAATTGTCAATTTGTTGAACTATAAATCATACTCCAAAAAATTAAAATTGGATCATTGATTTAATGATTTTTCTTTTAACTTTTTCTCGAAATTTGCTATGAATGTTTGGTTTGATTTTCTTTTAAGATCGAAATAACATTGTTAATAGAGTATGATTTAATTTTTTTACGCCAAGTAATCTCTCCGTTTCATTATTAACGATATATTTATTTTTTATAAAATCAATGAACATTTCGTGTTAATTTTTACTTAAAAAGGAAATGATCTTATTAATATGACGTCGTCGAAGGAAAATAGTTCCTTATTATCGGGACTGAGAAAGTTCATAAATGTCAAAAAGTTGCAAATATTAACTTTCTTTATTATTAACAACGAAAATGCTCACCCGCCCGCGGTGGGCATTTCTTAATGCGCCCGCGGTTGATGTGGCATGCCACGTAGATAAATATTAAAACTTAAATATTTTTTATTAATTATCACTTTCCAACTAGGGTTTATTGGTTAGGGTATAGTTTAATATTATTTAATAAATAATAATAATAAAAATAAAATTAATAAAAAAACGAAAAATATAGTGACTCGTATGATGATGTGTCAATGATGTGGCATTGCCACATCAACCGCGGGCGCATTAAGATGTGCCCACTGCGGGCGGTGGAGCGCTACTCTTATTAACAAATATTTAGTATGTTACTTTAATGTTACTTTGTCTTATGAAACATCAATATAAATGTATTGTATACATTATAATTGAATGTAAATTATTTTTATTGTACATAAATTAAGAATATAAATACTTTTGCATTATAATAACATAAGAAAAGATTTATAGTTTACTATTATGAATTAAAGAAACATGCTCGCTGAAGTGTCGAAGGGAAAGGTAAATGGAAACAATATAGTATATGAAAGTTCGCAGTCAATTGCTACAATTGACTAAAGGCCAACAAGAAAAAGAACCACGATACCAACGTCGTTTGAAAGGAATTCGGTGAGTGGGACGAAAATAATCTTGTTATTGTAGTTACCGAGGAGGTCAACCCCGTTTCCTTTACCTTTAAAATACATCTCTCCTATTTTTTTAACACACAAAACTTTACTTTCTTAATCTCTGTGTCGGATCATTTGTGACTGCATTTAGCGGGACGGAGGGAGTATGGGAAACCAAGTCTCATCCAAGGATGCCGATGTTGGACATGTGGTATTTAAAGATGTCATCTAATTTATGGTATTACTATATATTAGGACATGTGAATCTAAATAAAATTAAAATATTAGTAAATTTGAATTTACTAAAAATAAAGAAAGCTAATACTCAAAACAAATATGAAATTTGTGTTGAGACTAAATGATTTGGTTACCGTTTCATTCGATAGAAAGAAGCACAAAACTCCTTGAGTTAATTCACGTTAATGTGCATGATTTAAAGTTTGTGCGATTTAGAGATGTTAAAAAGTATTTTATCACTTTCATCGATAATTGCACGATGTATTGTTATCTTTATCATTTAAGAGGTAAAGATGATGCTATTGAAGATTATAAGAACTTCAAAATTGAACTCAATAATCAATTAAAATGTCGAATTAAGATGGTTGGAAGTGAAAGATGAGGAAAATATATGTTATTTAGTATGCTACTTTAATGTTGATTGTCTTATGAAAAATCATTATTTAGTGTATATACATTATGATTGAATGTTAGTTATTTTTTGTTGCACATAAGAGAATGTAAATTTTTCATGGTTCAATTCACAATAAATAAATACTTTTGCATTATATATGAAGACATTTTCAATAACACAAGTAAGATTTATAGATTATTCTTAGAAATTAAAGGAATTACAACTCTAATAATTTGGAGCTTATATTGAATAATATAGCTCAATATCATTAAAAGTTCTTTACGGGAGAAGTTATTGGAATTGAATCTTTACGAATAAATCTTTTTGTAACCAAAATTACTTAAAAGCTGGTGGTGAAGTGGTTGGATCCGAACCCCTTGGAACTAGCCTTTTGGAATCATAATTGTACAAAATTGATGGAGAATTGATTGGGTCGGGAGACTCTTGTCTATTGGGGCCTGACAGAACAAATCTTTTAGCAAGGAGAGAATTGATTGGGTCGGGAGACTTTTTTCTATTGGGACCGGACGGAACCAATCTTTTGGCAGGGGAGGAACTAATTGGGTCGGGAGACTTTTGTCTATTGGGACCTGACGGAATTAACCTTTTGGCAGGGGAAGAATTGATTGGGTCGGGAGACTCTTGTTTATTGGGACCTGACGGAACAAGCCTTTTGGAAGGAACAAGTATTTCGTTACCAAAATCATCCAAAGAAGGAGGAGAAGTGATGGGGTCTGAACCTTTGGGAACAAGTCTTTTATACTCGAAATCATTAAACATCGGGGGAGAAGTGATTGGATCTGGACCTCTAGGGACAAGTCGTTTATAACCATAGTTATTTAAAGCTGGAGGAGAAGTGATGGGGTCCGGACCTCTGGGAACAAGTCGTTTGTAACCAAACTCATTCAATGCCGGAGGCGAAGTGATTGGGTCTGGACCTCTGGGGACAAGTCGTTTATAACCATAGTTATTTAAAGCTGGAGGAGAAGTGATGGGGTCCGGACCTCTGGGAACAAGTCGTTTGTAACCAAACTCATTCAATGCCGGAGGCGAAGTGATTGGGTCTGGACCTCTGGGGACAAGCCGTTTGTACCCAAAATTATTTAAAGCAGGAGGGGAAGTGATTGAGTTTGGACCTCTAGGTACAAGTCGTTTGTAACCAAAATTATTTAAAGCTAGAGGAGAAGTAATTGGATCTGGAACTCTAGGAACAAGTCGTTTGTACTCAAAAACATTTAAAGCTAGATGAAAAGTGATTGGGTCGGGAGACTCTTGTTTGTTTGGACCAGATGGAACAAGCCTTTTAGCACCATATTGCTCAAAACTATTACTATAACCAACAAAAGCACACAACAATGAAACAATTGTTGTCAAAAGACAAAGAGTAGTCATTTTTATGTTCATAAAATGATAACTTTGTGAATGTTGATATGGTTAGAAAGAAAGATGAATCCCTTTTTATATATAACTTTTTTATATTTGAATTTCATGATTATTATCCTTCTATGAATAATGGAAAATCCCTTTGAGAAAAATGATATAAAGATGTACGAAAATCAAATACATATCAGAAAAAACGACATGCATACAATGTCATAAGTGAGAAATAAGATTAATGATTTAATTCCAACTGTAACATACTAATATAAACAGTAATCATAATTAAGGGATTATTATGTTAATGTTTCATAATATCAATATTCATTTTTGAACACACGCAAATGAAATTTATTACATGGAGTATATGTATAATATAACATGAGTAATCCATCATAACTAAATGTTTATAAAGTAATTTAAGAGATATTAGGAATAAATGAATTCATATAGTTTTTAATAATGATTACAAAATAATTTAAGAGATGATGTAGTCTTTAATTTGCCATCATAATTGATAATTTACGACTCTTTGGATCAACTAAAAAGAAATAAGTATATAAATTATTTTAACATGTGAAATCATCAAAATAAATTAAATAATTAAAATCAGGTAAAAGATAGTAACTCTTTCCCTACTGCATTGATCAAACAACTCTTCTCTTGCTCTGCATTTCCTCAATACTCAAAACAAAAGGAGTTGGAGATAGTAACATCAACAAAAAATTGCAAAGGTAACAGCAAAATATAAAGAAGCCAAAAATCAAAGGCCATTATTATCTCAGCACTTCTCTCGTAAACTCTAACAAAAACAAAAATGCAGCAATAAAGCAAATGTGGAAATTACTAAATGGAGGAGTATTTCTCGCTTGCGCCCGGATAGAGTTTCTTGTAGATGGAAAGAGCCGTTGGGATCACAGCGGCCAGAGCTAACGAGAGATGGTCGGAGCTGCTCGTCCTCACCGTGATCTGACCACTACGCTTGTTGTTGATCCCAGCACGAACCGCCACCTTGGAGTTTCTCCCTAAAGAGAACTGCGCAAGGCTGTTGAACCCTACGGCCAACTCTCCTCTCCACTTGATAATCGACATGCTCAACGTGGACTGCACCTCCCCGATCGGGTAGTCGAGCTCCCGCCTCTGCAGCTCGAAGTTGGCCCCGTAGGCGGTCTCGTGCTGGGACCTGACAGCACCAGCACTGCCTACTATTGCATACTGCCTGCCTATTGTGATCCGATCCTCAATCTTCACACCCGGGACGATTTTGTCGCCCAAGAATGTGAAGGACAATCCACCGGTTGTATTGTTCTTCTTCAGATTCTTGACTTTGGTCTCGGCTCGGACGATGTAGGCGAGCTGCTTTCCGATGCTCTGGATGTCGAAGCCAGCCATGCTTGAGATCTTCTCTCCCAGCTTCGCTGCAACCGAGGAATCGAGGCTGATGCTGAAATCCTTCTTGTCTTTCGTCATCTGGATAGTGTACACTGCTGCAAGGCGATTGGCGATGGCGAGGCTGTGTTCAAGGTTGACACCATCGTAGCCACAGTCGTGGTCCCAACCGTGGCTGTCCAGAACTGGCCTTGCAATAAACTGTGAAGTCGGCTCCAAGAACCGGTACCGGAATGCAGGGTTATCACCGTCAAAAGATAGGGGAAGAGCCATGTCAGGTAAAGGGACCGCCACCTGGGCCGCACTTCCACCTTCACCCTCATCCTCAGCAAAGCCATAATCGATCACAGCATCCTTCCCTCGTTTCTTGATTTCTCGCATTCTTTTCAACTCCTCTCTCCACTGCTTTTTCTGGAGCAGCTTCACCCGGTAATCGTACTCCTCGAAATAAGCCTTCTCCTGTTCTCTGCTCAACTTCGCAATCTGAGCTTTTCTCAGAGATCGGAATGGAGGAAGCTGGTCATACTCGGCCTCCTCTTCCTGATCCGAATCTGAGAAATCATCCAAATCAACATCAGAATCGACACCGTCACCCCCCTGATCAGATGGAAGCTTGGGGTGCTGACGAGACTGCAGCATGGACGACAACATGTAAGGAAGAGGCGGAGGGCGTGATTGGACACCAAAGAGCTTCCTATGATCGAAAGGGTCCTGAGGTTTCGCAATTGAACTTGCTTCTGATAGAATCTTCTTCGAGTAACATAGCAGCAGCAACTGAGGTCTCCAGCTCTGGCCATTAGGAAGAATGCTCTGCCCCTCCCTGTTCTTCCTGCAAGATGGGTGGTTCTCAACCAGAGAAACCGGGTTCATCAAACTCGGGCTCATCATCCTCAAATCACCAACAGCGTGCCCAATCAACTGCTGCACAACATGAGACCTTTGAGAGATGAACACCTCGTAGCTCAGTGGGGTGCCTGAGGGTCCATCCGGGGGCGCGGATGCTGCGTGAGTGAGAGTGACAATGGCATTTCGCAAAATGGAAGAGCCAAGAGTAGCAGTAATAGTCTTCAAGAGTGGCAAATCATTGAGATCTCGAGATTGTGCATCTAATCGATCCACGTAAAGAACAACATCGGGCGCACTTTTCTTTGTGAACTTCTTCATCGAAGATAAGGTTCTACTGTTGGTACCCTGCTCCATGACGGAAGGCTTCAAACCAGGTGTGTCGATAACACGAACTTTAACCCCATCAACAGACCCCAAAATCTCTCTAGCATAAGCAGTCCCAGTTCCGAATGCATCAATCTCCGCCTTCTCTTCTCCAAATAACGAATTGATGGTGGCACTTTTCCCCACTCCCGATTTTCCAAGAGCCAAGATGTTTATGGAGAAGTCCAAATCATCCTTCTTCGCCTCTTCGAGCTGTAAAGCAGTCCTCTTGGCAGCATCCAAGCTAAAAGTTTGAGTCCCTTGTCTCTCACCAAGAAGCGCCAACCGGTATAAAACCTGAGCTGCCACAGATTCCTCTGGCGTGAGGCCTAATCTATGAACGAGCCTCAAAAACTTCACTCTTATAGCCTGCAACTTCTCCAGTTTCTTCTTCACCTCTTCACTCAAATTCTCTTCTGACTCTCCCTCACTGGCGGGGGCCAAATTGTCGAAGAGGCTGGGGCGGTTAGAGCGAGGAGCAGGCTTCAAGGACTGAAGGGAAGATCCCAAACCCGCAGGACGCTGCATAGAGAACAGCCTCGATCCATCTTGAGAGGTGAAAGTGATATTGCCACCACCAGAGTCAGCACCCATAGCAGCCTTCAAAAGAGCAGCCAGAGCAGCGGAATCGAACACTTCTTTACCATCTCCCTCATCATCAGTTTCACCTTCCTCTTCTGAATCTGTCACAATCTGGCCATCAATCCTCTGAGACTGCTCAAGTGAATTGTCGAGACCTGTGGGAGAATCATCGCCAGATTTTCGTTCCAACCCCTCTATAAACTTTCTGGCAGCTTCTGAACTCCCAAAGATCATGTCATCAGTTTCCTCATCTGAAATAGAATCCTCATGGTGAGCTTCATCTATTTCATCCTCTTCTCTGATTTTTTGGAGATCAGATCCCACTTTTGTTGCTTCCTCAGATATATCATCAACCAATGCGTTCCCAAGTGCATGAACACTAGAACGATCATCATTGGTTTGCACAATCTCATCCACCGTCGTAGGCTCCTTGTCACTCTGAGCCTTAACGCCATTCTCCACAAGACTACTACTATCAAAAGAATCCTTATCCGTCATGGATGTCAGAAATCCATTCTCCGAAGGGGTCACATCTCCATAATCTAAAGTCTCGTCCTTTTCATCTCCCACAGCATGAGTTTCAAACTGATGTGACTTCAACTTGGAGACGTCATCTACTTCAATATACCTAGTGGTGACATCTCCCTCAATACAGTCACCATTTTCAGTAGCGCCACCAACTGATTCGAGTGGAATTTCCTCTTCTACAATCTTTCTGCCTCCATTTTCTTTCACCTCACCAACAACAGCTACTCCTGGGTCTACCACGTCAACGTCAACAAGAATGGTATCAACGACAGAATCCCCCTCAGGCGTAAGAGTCACTTCAGCAACATCAACGCCATTTTTCTCTAACTCATTAGTCTCAACTCCGTTTTCTTGTGTTGCCATAATAGATACCCTTGAGGCATAAATCTCATCAATTACAGAATCCTCTTCTTTTGTGGCTGATACAACCACATCCACTTCCTCCTCAGGTTTACTTACAACATCTATAACTCTTTCTGATTCAACCATATCCACTTCCACCTCTTCCATTTCGGGTTTACTCATAACATCTATAACTCCTTCATGCTCCCCAACAACGACAATCCCAGGGCTAGCAACATCAACCTGAATAGATTTAACTACAGTATCCCCTTCAGGCATGGATACCACATCACCGGAGTGAGTAACCTCCGATTCAGAAACACCTTTAACCTCAGGCTCACTCACATTTCCCCCCTCCTCCTCCGGAACCCCATCTTCAACCTCAACTTCCTCAAACACCACCACCTTCCCCCGTTCACCATCCACAACCTCACCACCACCCTCATCAGAATTCACTACCCCCAATTCCTTAACCAAATCAACTAATTCACCCTTCCCGGAAATCCCCTCAATCCCACTCTCCTTACTACCACCATCAAAATCCTTCCCAACCAAAACATTACCCCCTACCTCGATGTCACCGTTAACATTCTCAGCCATCTCCAAAACACCAGAAAACCCCTTCTCAACCTCAACCTCATCCGACACGGGCTTATCCGTCGCCGGCTCGAACTCCTCATTACCACTCATGTAACACTCATCCTCGGACACCACAACCTTACTATCAATCCTACTGCTTTCGCCATTATTTTGATTCAAAACAATCGTTTCACTCGATAAAACATCATCATTAATCGGAGATGAAGAAGTTGCGATTGAACCTGATGAAATTTCGGTCATAGCATTCAATGCCGCCTCCTTCGACTCCATCTTTGAACAAACAACAAATTTGAGCTAGAAAATTCGGAGAGAAATAGGGTTTGGAGAATTTGAGGGTTTATGGATAAGGAGAGGGTGAATTGTGATCAGATTTTTTTGGTGTGTTTGGATTCAAGAAAATATAAATATTTTGTAGCTTTTTTTTAGGAAAAATGAGAACTAAATTATGGGTTTAATTTGATTTGGTTAACAAACTTTGTACTATTATGACGTGATATTTATTCAAATCACATTATTTTCTCATAATTAAAAAAACTTCAATTTAATATTGTTGGTAATGAAAAAGAGTATTCTTGTTGGGTTCCAATGAAGTAACAATGGCTGCAAAAGAGAAGTGAAATGGGGTATGTGGAAACGATGTTGCAGAAATGCACCTCTTTTTCTCGCATTCAACAACTCCACGCCAACCTCCTCGTCACCGGCCTCTTCCGCCTCCACTACCCCCGCTCTAGGTTTATCGACTTCTGCGCAACCGCCTCCGCCGCGCTCCCCTACGCCGCCGCAGTGTTCCGCTCCGTCGCCAAACCCCTCACAAACGACTGGAACGCCCTCATCCGCGGCCACGCGCAGAGCCAACACCCCATCAATGCCCTCACGTGCTACCTCCTCATGTCACGTGCTCCCTGCCGTCCCGACGCCCTCACCTGCTCCTTCTTCCTCAAGGCCTGCGCGCGCGCGCTCGCCCGGGTCGAGTCTCTCCAGATGCACGCCCGGGTCTGCAAATCCGGGTTCGACGTGGATGTGCTGCTGCAGACCACGTTGCTCGACGCCTACGCGAAATGCGGCGAATTGGATTGTGCGCGCAAGCTATTTGACGAAATGTCTAAGAGAGATATTGCTTCTTGGAACGCTTTGATCACTGGGTTGGCCCAGGGGGATCGTCCCCACGAAGCTCTGAAGCTGTTCGATGGAATGATTGAAGGAGGCGTTATGATGCCGAACGAGGTCACCGTTCTCGGTGCACTCTCCGCGTGTTCTCAGCTTGGCACGATCAGAGACGGTGATCGAGTGTATGATTATATACGGAGTAACCGGCTTGATGAGAATGTTATAGTGTGCAATGCTGTTATTGATATGTATGCGAAATGTGGGATGGTGGAGAAGGCGTATAGTATATTCGAAGGCATGAGGTCTTGTTCTAGGAGCGTGATCACATGGACTACAATGATCATGGGATTCGCAATGGATGGAGATGGAGCGAGAGCAGTCAAGCTTTTCAACCGTATGGCACGAGACGAAACAGCACCATTGCCGGACGACGTCACTTTCCTAGCAGCATTGTGTGCCTGCAACCATGCAGGGATGGTAGACGAAGGAATGCGCCTCTACAAATTAATGGAGGAGCATGGCGTGAGCAAGAACATGAAGCATTACGGGAGCGTGGTCGATTTACTGGGGAGAGCAGGGAGATTAACCGATGCGTGCAAGATCACCGAGTCCATGCCCATGCCACCCGATGCTGTGCTATGGCAAACTCTTCTAGGTGCTTCTAAAACATACGGGGACGTCGAGATGGCAGAGAAGGCATCAAGAAAGCTCGTGGAGATGGGGTCAAGCGCCTGTGGTGATTTCGTGCTGTTGTCAAACGTGTATGCTGCACACGAAAGGTGGAGTGATGTCGGGAGAGTGAGGAACGCGATGAAGCACCAGGAGGTGAAGAAGGTGCCCGGTTTCAGCTTCACGGAGATGAATGGCGTCATGTATCAGTTCTACAACGGCGACCAAAGCCATCCAAACTGTAGGGAGATATACGAGAAAGTAGAGGAGATCGCGGTTAGGACAAGAGAGATCGGATACGAGGCAGAGACGAAGTACGTGTTGCATGATATAGGAAATGAAGAGAAGGAGAATGCATTGTCTTATCATAGTGAGAAATTAGCTTTGGCTTTTGGTTTGATTAGTACAGAAGAAGGAAGTCCCATTAACATCAACAAGAATCTTAGGATATGTGGGGATTGCCATGTTGTAATGAAGCTTGCTTCCAAATTGTATGATAGGGAAATTATAGTGAGGGACAGAACCAGATTCCATAGATTCAAGGGGGGCTCTTGTTCTTGTAAAGATTTTTGGTGAAATCATTAATTTCTTCAATAATTCAAACTGTTTGATCCAATCATCTTTCTTGTTTAGCACTTACTGGTTCTTGAAAGTTTGGTCCAAGTTGGCATGAAAATTGATCTTCAATAACTAAGAGATCAACACTGCTAAAGAGTACACATTAATGGTATCACAATCTTTTACCAGTCAGTAATCAAGAAAACACAGCAAATACACTAACTTGGGGGAAAAAAATTAACAAATACAGAACCTGCTACTGAAGAACCTAAGCTTTCTCCTTCAACATCAAATACACAAAGTTGGTAAGGGACTAGTCTTTCTTCAGCCTTGCCTCATAACCTCCTTGAGGCCGCTTTACCAGTGTATACGGTACGTACGTGCCGAGCAGTTTGTCCCATAAGGGAAAGAATGGTTGAGAATAGTTGAACTTTGTACCTTGGAGTTGATGGTGGATGTCGTGGTAAGCCGTGTTGTTCTGGAAAAGTAGGTGGAAGATGTTACCTGGTAGCCAGAGCCCGCAATGATCATCAACGGTCTTGATTACAGCAAAGCAGAAGAAGAAAACAGCGGTACGTGCAGTCATTCCGGAGACGAGGAAGGATATAGCACCACCAAATGTGTCTAGCAAAAGGCCTTCAAGTGGATGGTTGTAGAGAGCCCCAATGGCGTAAGGGACCACTAGTTTATGGTGCTGAGAATGGATGTTTCTGTACAAGAACTTGTTTTGGTGCATGTATCGATGCACGAAGTACTGCCATGTATCCATCACCAGCATGGCGACTATGAATTGCAGAGCTTGAACAGGAAGAGAGGGTTGAACAACGTCCTTATAAGAACTTGCATTTGAAGTTATCTGCAATACTAAGCAAAGAACGTAAGTTTTACCTATATAACATCAACGTGCACCCTTCGATTCATGTGTATCAACAGGATCCTTTGGAGTCGGTGTAGACTCTCAAAGTTGAAAATAAAGGGACATAGCATATGAAGACAGAAGTGTAACTGCTCAAGAGGTAGACATTTAACAGAATCGATCATACATAATTCGATCGTAAAAGAAGCATTTCAATCTGCAAATGGACTAGCAACTAGCAAGCTTTGGCATCAAAGTTTAATGAACTTATCCAAAACACTCATAACTTCGTTCCAATGTGAAGTAATTTAGGATTTCATAATATGCCTAATAACATGATACTTAAGAAGTCAAGACTGTTATTAAGTAAATGGATTTACCAAGAAGAGCAGTTCAGCAACAACAGCCTGCACCAACTGCTGAAGAAGAACACCCTTGATCACAGATCCCAACGGCACCAAATTCTTCTCGTTTTCTTCTGTTGTTGTGTGCAACCTATACTTATCTAATCGAGGCAGGAGCTGATGGAACCCGGCATACAGCCAGTACACCACGAGCGGAGCAAATGTCCCCATCGTCTCATCACTCACATATCCTTCCCAGAACACCATTTTAACTATCTTTTTCGAGAATCTATCTCCTAAATAGACAAATCCCAATCTTGAAGGTTTAAGGTCTCTATCTGGCCTCAAACATACTAGTAAACATATGCACCCTAAGAAAGGAATACAAGCAAACATCAATATCAAATCCAGTATTCCCAAGCCAATAAACATGCCTCCAAATTAAGCTAATAAGTAACTAAATCCATAAATAAGCTGAGCTATGTTACAAAGAGTTGATGAGTAGCTAAGCAAACACATTACTCGAGTTACATAATAATCCTAACCCATTCAAGAGAAGAAGAAAAAAAGATCAGAACTTGAAGATTTAACTCTATGATTTGGTACCAGCAGCAGTGCGGGGCAGCTAACGAGCTAAATACATCAAGAAAGACGAATTGCTGTAAACAGAACATAATCACCCATAAAAGCAAAACCCTCGGTGGAAACAGAAAAATGCCACATTTGCATAAATTGAATTGAAGTTACTACTGAATACATCTTTGCCCAACAAAAATTTACAAAGAGAGATAAAACCCCAGATGGGATTTGGAATTTGAAAAAGCAAGAACTTGGAGTCTAGTAAGATACCTACTGAAATGCGAAATAGGGAGATTGGGCAGAACAGATCAACTGGAAGGGAGGAAACTGCAAATCTTCTGCTGAAATAGTTAAGATGGCAAACTGCAAGATTGCGATTTGAAAGCGGATATCTTGAGGGCGGTGACAGTTGTGAGGGAGAAAATATAATTTCTTTCAAGTTAATAATAACTCAAGATTCGTCGGAAAGGGATGATGGGGACTGACGCAAGAACAACAGAATGATTGTGTCGTTTCTTGATCTACTTTTGATTCTATTATTATTGGTAGTGTTCTTAATTTTTCTTCTTCCTATTTTAATTTCTTTTAGAAATATTTTGCAGTACCCTTTGAGGAAACAACTTTTGGTTAAACAAAGAGGCATATTTTACACTTGAAAAGTAAATGTGGTGACTTCACTAAATGGGTATTAAATAAATTAATTACACACATTTTTAATATATTATATTAATAATATAATAATTGTCGTCTGATGAATATTGCTCCATTCGTCTTAACTAGCTTGAGACACTTCTTTTCGGCACGCGAATTAAGGAGTTAAAGAGTGTATGTTTAAAGTATAAAATGATTATATGAATATATATTATTTAAATTTGTGTGTGTGATAAATATTTCCTAAATAGGAAACGACTCAAGTTAGTTGGAACGGCTCGAAAAGGAATACGACTCAAGCTAGTTGGGACGGAGAGAGTAATAATTGTTTAGAAAATTAAGCTTACATTTTATTTCATCGGACTCACAAAAAGATGCACGTGTATTCTATTGAAATTTTCGAGTACCCGACTCCAAAATCTTTAAAGTTTACATATCCAAACTCGATCCCAAATATCAAATTCGGGTACCCAAACCCGACTCGGGTATTTCGGGTTGGATATTCGGATACCCGAACTACCCGAATCAATTGAAATAATTTTAAATTTTTTTGGGTATTTTTTGGAATTTTGAATATTTTTAGGATATTCAAATTTTCGGTAATTTCAAGTATTTTAAGTACTTGAATTATTTTGAATGTAGTGAATAATGAATAAGAGACTAAATATATTATAAATTCAATTAATAAATTAATCATAAATTGGATTTTCGAGTAATACCCAAAATCCGATCAATACCCGAAGACAAAGTTTTAGAGTACCCAATTTAATCAAATATTAGGTAATACTCGAAATACCCAAACTCAAGTTAACCATATTTGGATTGCTTATAGACTTTCATAAGTATAATCTTTCATTAATCCTTACCTTCTTCCATTTTGGATTGATTGAAACAAATCCTTACATTCATATAGTCATATTTCTAAATTCCAAAACCCTAATCCTCCAACTCAAAATAGAAAAATTCCAATTTATGAGTAATTTCCCAAATTATCCTTCATGCAAAGTACAAACTATAGATTTGTTAATATCTTAGTGTATTTATTTGACCAAATCTATCTCTCTATGTCAATATAATACTTGCCCATCACGCTTCTTCACTATATTGTGTCTGTCACCTCATCCTTTCGCATGGTTTGCATTCTTCACCCAAAAACCCACCCTCAAGAACCCAGAATCTTTACCCAATTTACCTCGCTCATATCTCTGCATACATGCAGATGAAGGTGGATTCTGAGTTCCTCTTGAGCGGGCAGAAATTCCCTCCGGGATTCAGATTCCACCCCACCGACGAGGAGCTCGTGCTCTACTATCTCAAGAGGAAGATTTGCTGCAAACGACGCCGTCTCGACGTCATCGCCGAGACCGATGTTTACAAGTGGGAACCCGAGGATTTGCCCGGTAGGGTTTTTGTTCCCACTTCCTAACAACGGTGCTTGCTAAGTTTTACTGGTTTTGTTTCTTGATGTTTAATTTCTATATCGTCGGGTTCTAATTGATTCGTTAAGTAGGGTTTTTTGTGGGTTTTTCTTCCTGACTAGCTGAATGCAGAGCTATGGGCGTGGCGGGATCAATTATTGTTGGGGTTATGTTTTCTCTATTTGGCTTGTTGTTCTTATGAATATGGTGCAGAACTTAGTCTCATGTTCCTTGTAGACTTGTAGTTTGGTACTTCTGATTTATGGACTCTGTGAAGTCTGAAGATTTATTGCCATTTTCCTCTTTGGTTATTTTTGTTCTTTGGCGTTTACAGTATGTAGAGACTATGCTTGTATGCCTAATTGTTTGGGTTCATATTATTCCTGTGATTCTTTTTTCTATTGCTTCCATAGTTTACCGACTTTCACTCTCTGATGCAGAGATGTCGAAATTAAACACTGGAGACAGGCAATGGTTCTTCTTTAGTCCCAGGGACCGGAAGTATCCAAAGGGAGCAAGGTCTAATAGAGCGACTAGGCATGGTTACTGGAAGGCAACGGGGAAGGACCGTGTTATCTCATACGCTTCTCGTGCTGTTGGGATAAAGAAGACATTGGTGTTCTATAGAGGTCGTGCGCCTAATGGAGAGAGGACAGACTGGGTGATGCACGAATACACCTTGGATGAGGAAGAGCTGAAAAGATGCCAGGGTGCGAAGGAATACTATGCGCTGTATAAGGTGTACAAGAAAAGTGGGCCTGGTCCTAAAAATGGTGAGCAGTATGGTGCGCCATTCAGGGAAGAGGAGTGGGATGAGGATATTGAAGTTCGGTGTCCCATTGAGCAGGAGAAAGAGAAACCGGTAGAGCAAGCTGATGAAAGTTTGCCTGCTGGTAATGCTAAAACAGTTGATTGTAAACGGCCACCCTCATTTGATGATCTTGAGGAAATATTGAAGCGAATAGCAACTGCAGACTCTGCTCAGTCACCAGTTGTTGATTGTGGCAATGCTATGGATCAGTTTGTTGTTGAAGAAGAAAGTCAGAGTGCATTAGTCAGCCATTCTTCTGTTGATGTGTCTTTACCGGTTCAACCAGTTAGCCAACAATCTTGTGTACCGGCTTGTTTTGACCTTAGTGAGATGACTCAGTTACATTCGGGAGAGGCGCCTGAGCTCTCCTCTGCCCTGTTCGTCAGCATGCAAGATCCTAATGTTACTGAGGAGGACTTCCTCAAAGATTATCTTGAAATGGATGATCTAGAGACGGATCCAAACATACAAAGTCTTGATCAGTGGGGGAGCCTAGAGTTTGACCAATTTGATGGCTTGAATGATATGCATCAGAATGCTTCGACTTTCCTTTGCGAGTCTGTTGAACCCTGGCATGCTTCTCAGCCTTCTGTGAGTAACTTTGACAATGGGGCCACGGGTCCTAATCTAAGCTCTTATTCGGAAGTAACAATTCAGATGGAACAAGAAAGTAACAATTTAGATGGAGCCAGCTACGAGCAGTGGTGGTGTGAGCCAACTTTCAGCACAGTAACCCCCTCTGACCCTAATCAGGACTTAAATACATCAACGACTTCAGGTAGGAATTAGCGGTGGAATCATTCTTGAGCTGCTTCAACTATATTTATGATTTTGTGTGGTGCCAGTTGTTCTATTCTCTGACCAATCTATTTGAGCTCTTGTCCAGATCAATGGGTGGTGAAAACTCTTCTTCCCAAATGTGGAGATGGGGGAGTTTGAACCAGCTTGAAGAGCTCTTCTTTTGAAGCTGTAACACGCTATTTTACTAACATTGCTGGGTTTTGCCATGTTTAGGTGCTGCACGTCAAAATCAAAACAATCGTAATGCAAATCACCCTGCTGGGGGAAACGAAAACGAGAGAGGTGAAGATGATGATGATACAGAATCATGGTTCTCCTCTGCCGTCTGGTCCTTCTTGGAGTCTATACCAACATGCCCTGCTTCAGCTTCTGATGTTATTTCCGTTAATCCGGCCTGTGAACGAATGGCGAGCTTGAGTAGGGTAAGAGTCAATCCCAGAAACATGAAAGTTTCTGCAGCTTCAAGAAATTCTGGCAAACCTAGAATTGGCCTCTTGTATATTTCTATACTTGGAGTAATCTGTGCTATTTTATGGATGCTGACTGAAAACACTATGAAGCTGATTCATTTGTAGAATAATGTATATGTACATGGAAGCTCTGCTTTATTGAACTTTGCTTTGGTATATCAAAAACAGTTCTGGAAATGTTAACTAATGTTATCTATTGCATTATTATGAGTTTCATGAGCATTTTATGTTTTAGGTCCTAAAAATTTATTCTTTTATCAACTCAAAGCCTTGATGTAACATTTTGTATTATATTGAATATAATGTGATCCAAAAAGGAAGGGGACTCATAGATGCAATATTCCTTTTTTGTTTGACTAAGCAATATACTATTATAATGTAGAAGTCACCACAAATTACACATGCTTGGAAAAGGTGTACAGTATTCCTATTTCTATTCCAATTTATACATTTAATTTAATCAAACCAAAAAAGCTCCAAATTAAGCATAGATAAGAATGCATTTTCAAAAAGATGATAAGTCACTACTTTTAAATTAACCATAAAATAGAAAATGAACAAAGTAAAGTGAGAGAGTAAATATTAAATTAATTTTAGACTTAAATATTGAACAATGAACCTTTTTATATTTGTGTGCAAAAAATATAAAGTTGAATGAGATTTTAAATTTTAAATTCTTGAAAAGATACCATAGATTCGTTAATTAAGAAAACGAAAAGTAAAACTCAGTCAACAAACAAAGTCAACGACGCCCCACACAAACTCAATGCACTTCAGCCGCACCGTAGCAAATCTCCTTGCCACAAATTTCCAAGAAATTTCGACACCCTTTTCTTGATTAGTGTAGCAGTGTATATATATATATCTTCAGTGATCGAGGCGCGTTTCCTTCTCCGCCACTGCTCCTTCTCGTCCAATTATCTCCTACTGCTTACTTTTCCCACATACAGATTCTCCCCCATCTTTCCGGATATTTACATTAAAGAGTGATGAAGGTGAAATCGGATTGTGCCGGCGACAGTAATTCTTTCCCGCCGGGTTTCCGATTCCACCCTACCGATGAGGAGCTCGTGCTTTACTACCTGAAGCGGAAGATCTGCTGTCAGCGCCATCTTCTCGACGTCATCGCGGAGACCGATGTTTACAAGTGGGATCCTGAGGAGTTGCCTGGTAGGTACCATCATTCGTATCTGATTTCATCGTTGACCCTTTATTCGTTAGCATTCTGTTTTGGGATCTTTTGGATCGTGGATTGATGTTTTTTGTGGGTTGATGATGTGCTGGTTGATTGGATTTGTTTGTTGGCGCGGATTGTAATTGAAGTCAGCTCTATTTGAATTAGTCTGTGTGTCTTTTATTGAGATTTATTGGTAAAGGTTTTTGTTTTATGTCGATTAGTTCGTGTTCTAGTTTAAATTTCTTTGTATGAATGTGTTCTGGAGTATGGGAACTCGTAATCAATGTTACTTGTTAGAAGTTTGAACCTTGTATCATGTATATGTGAAATTTGAGAATTTATGTTTGGTTGTGGTATGCACATAGAGTTGCATATCGGGAGCTGGATAATTGGTTTTGTGGTTTCTGATCTTTACTTACTTTCAGCAAATGATCCATTCTTCTGATATTTACCGACTTTCACGTGTCTGAATTGCAGGGCTGTCAAAACTGAAAACTGGTGATAGGCAATGGTTCTTCTTTAGTCCAAGAGATAGGAAGTACCCAAATGGAGCAAGGTCCAATAGGGCGACAAGGCATGGATATTGGAAAGCAACTGGGAAGGACCGTGTCATCTCATGTGGTTCTCGTGCTGTTGGTTTGAAGAAGACTCTGGTGTTCTATAAAGGCCGTGCACCAAAAGGAGAGCGTACAGACTGGGTGATGCATGAATATACCATGGATGAAGAAGAGCTGAAAAGATGCCAGGCTGCTATGGAATATTATGTGCTTTACAAGGTGTTCAAGAAAAGTGGGCCTGGTCCCAAAAATGGCGAGCAATATGGTGCACCGTTCAGGGAGGAGGACTGGGCTGATGACGAAGTTGAAGTACCAACTTTGGTTGAGAAGGAAAGTCTACAAAAGCCAACTAATGAAGTCACACTCACACCTATTGATAGTAGTAAATTAGTTGATTGTCAAGACCTTTCCTCATTTGACTATCTTGAGGAGATCATGAACCAAATTGTAGATGAGCCCCTCGGAGTACAGCCACCGGCTATTGGTCATGAGTTTAATGTGGAGCAGTTTTCCAGTGAGGAAACACACAGTTCATTGGTTGACAATTCCACTGTGGACATTTCTTTGGCTGCACCAGAGCCATTTTACCAGCAACCTATTCTAGAAACCAGTTTTGATCTCACACAGTCAGGTGCATCTCAATTCCAGATTACTGAAGCACCTGAGGTCTCGTCTACCTCAGTTGCTGATGTGCTCCATTCTCGAGGAATTGATGAGGCCTTCCTTGAAGATTTTCTTGAATTAAATGATCTGGACTCGGACTTACCTGCACAAAACCCTGATCAACTAGTTAATAATACCGAGAAGTTGCCATTTGATTATTTGGATTGTTTGCATGAGTTTGATCTGTTTGAAGATGCACCCTTGTTCCTTTGTGATGCGGCGCCTGTTGAGTCCACGCAGACACCTCAGCCTTACATGAATAACTTGAGGAATGGAGTTACTGATCCGATATCAAGCTCTAATACAAACAGTCTTCAGAATACTACAAGCTACATGCTGCAGCAACAATCTAACAGTTCTGATGGAATCAGCTATCAGTTGTATACTGACAGCCAAAGTTGCAGTGTTGTAACCGAGGCACAAACAAATCAAGGATTCATTCCCCCATCGACTTCAGGTACTGGTTTTGGTGGAAACCCTATTGACTCAATTTTTGAGTTGCTATAGAAGCATCTGACTTAATACATTTTGAGATGCTACAGAAGCATCTATGACTATTCATTATGAGCTGCCACAGCCTACAAATGCATATATGATTGTTAATTATGTTGTGCTTCATAAACATCTACGACTTTGTTATTTTGTGATGACTTGCACGTTGTTTACTCTCTCGTATTCTACTAATCTGAGAGCTCTTGGTCAGATGGATGGTATGGAAAGACCATGTCATCTTCAAGATGGTGAAAACTCTTGTGCCCAAGTGGAAATGGGGGAGTTTGAGCCAGCTTCAAGAGCTCTTCTTCTGTCCAAGTTCTTTATATTTTTCACTAATATTTGCGGCTTTTGGTATGTTTAGGTGTTTTACATCATAATCAAAACTATGATTTTGTAAATCATTATGCCGAATCAAATCAAAATGGAAGTGGCAAACAGGATGATGGTACAGACTCATGGTTCTCCTCTGCTCTCTGGTCCTTTGTGGAGTCTATACCAACAACTCCTGCATCAGCTTCTGAAAGCGCCTTGGTAAATAGGGCTTTCGAACGAATGTCTAGCTTCAGTAGAGTAAGGTTAAACGCCAGAAACTTAAACGTTGCTGCCGGCAATGCCTTGGCAACTTCAAGAAGTTCTGGCAAATCAAGAACCAGTTTTATTGTCTTGTCTTTATTAGGAGTAATGTGTGCTATTTTATGGATGCTGAGCAGTAACTGATTGATTGATGGATAACACTGTGTTAGTAATATATGTCCCTCTCCATTCTGGTGCTATTAATGGAGATATGAAGGCAGTTTTGCAAAATACATCATACTGTGAGCAGTGATTTCTTGCACTTCCTTGATCATAGTTTCAGACGAAATTGAAGAGAAATAGAAAAACACTCTATTATGTCATTGAACGAGTTTAAGTAAGTTTATTTGAGCTCAAAAGAGCTAATTATAGTATAGAATCATAAGTTGTATCTAGTTAATAATGTTATATTTTCGAGCTAACTAACAAGTTTGCTCACGAGCTGAGGTGATAATGTCACGTAATGCCACATCAGCATATGAGTTACTATAATTTTCATTTTTTTATTAGTATGTATTGAATAATATTAAAATTATACTCTAATTAATAAAATCTAATCAGAAAGTGAAAATTAATATTTATCTATAAGGAATGTTATATCGTTTGTATGTGTATTAACCCTGCCCGTGGCGGGCAGGTGGTTATTTTTGAACAATCCAAATACTTTCAAGTTCAAGCTTGGCTCGTATAGGTAGCAACCACCACTAAACGAGCTCAAAAGGGCTTTCGAATAAATCGGTTTGTTTACAATCAACATGAAAGCCGGAGAGTTTGGAGGGAGTCTCAATCAGTATGAGTGAATAACAAATTGGTGAATCCCAAAGAGTAGCTATGAACTACATTTTATACCTTTGCACTCCACACCAGTTTGAGTGTGCTGCTCATCTCCATCTCATCAAATGGCAACACAGGCAGTCGCCGATCTGAATTCCTCTCGTGTTTAGTCAAAAATCTATCTATAGGAATACACGTTTCAACGTCCTCGCAGCAATACGAGACACTAACTTCCCGGCCAGATCTGCTGGCAGTCTGAACAATTGTTGTTGTGCATCTTGTGGGAGCTAAAAGAGTTGACAAGATATGTATGCAAGTTGTAAAGATCAGAAGAGGAGCATAATGCGTATCGTCGATACATGTTTGATGCATGATTCGTACCTCAGTGATTGCAGAGAGAAGTGGCAGAATATCCTGAGCAGATCCCAATCCATTAGGGAGCACTGCAGCACCATTTGACGACTGTTTCTGGATATTGTACGTGTCGACTCCTTTGACTCCCTGCTGTAAGAAATAAACGGTAACAAGAAAAGAACTCATTTGTCTCAAATCACATTCCAGGGATAAATCAGGAAAGACATGCAGTTATCGACAGATATCTTGCGCAGAATCTCTTACCACTGCTGAAGTTTCGGTGCGTTGAAGATCCGAAATTAATCGCATAAGGCGTCTTAGTGTTCTCAGATTGTTGATATCTTCATCAGTCATGGAGGAGGGCGACGTTGGCTGGAAGGGTAGGTTTGCTGTTACTGATGTTAGTGAATCCAAGGCTGCTACTCCAAGTGCATCCAACCCCTATATACGATCACGGTATGAAGATACATATATGAAATCCAGCACAAGCAGTTGAGGAATATGTCCGAAATCTAACCTTAGCAAACTCGTCGAGAAGTATTTCTCTCAGGAATGCTCCCTGCCCATATGTAGAATGAGGTTTACATCTAATTTCTGCGTTTCACCTAGTTAACGACGAGACAGAAGTAAGAAATACCTTCTCATCCAAAGTAAAGGAAAGAATTTGCTTGATAATCCTCTTCGTGCTGTCTTCTACCTGTTCTCCGACCAATGCTCTCTCTGTTCTGGCACGCAGAGACTGTCTCAAAGGAAATATACAATCAGAAAAACTCATTTGAGGAACATTATGCATAAACAATGAGGCAAGAGGGATCATAGTGGAGAGAGATGATGAACAAAACAGTACAGAGAGTTATCTCACCTCTGATAAGAGAGACTCCAATCGATCGATTCTGAACATGCCATCCTAGTTTAACAACTCGAAATCAGTATCTTGATTTTATCAACAATGAGTTTTGACACTCACAGTTCCTGTGGTCTCCTGGCCGGTGTACCTTGTAAAGGAGAGATTGCAAGGTAGATTTCAATTTTGGCGAGGTGTCGGTAAGCACCTTCCTGGCAATCCAAGGGTATGTATTGCCCAGAACTTTGTAATTTGGATCAGAGCTAATGGCAATCCCTTCCAAAACAGCCAGACTGAAGCACACAGAGAATTGATACAGCAAGTGTTTATGTTGATATCATCAAATATCATTATAGAATATCGACACACAGAACACGCAAAAGCCACCTTCTAATGACGAGAGAAAAATAAGATGGAATCCGGAACTTGTATTTGTACCTGCACCCATAACAGTGAACTAAGATGGTGACTGGAAACACGAAAAACACTAAAGGAAAGGATAACGTTCTCTCAGTATGCTGATGTGCGTAGTTTTGTATCCAGACACCAGAAATTGTAATCGTTATTCCAAGGAAGGTTAGCCAGAAAACATGATCAAAGATATTTAGTAGTAGAAGGTGATGAATTCAGGAAACTAATACATGGTGAACCCCAAATCTCCAAGAAGATCCCCAAAGCTTATGTTTTGAACTCCTCTGTCAACAGCTTCCCGAAAGACACCTATACATTATTTAACATTATGGAAACTGACGATGTAGCAAATGGCAAACGAGAAAGAACTAGAAGAAAATAAATGAATAGTAAGTAAACTGCATCATTGGGTCAGACAGGACCTGTTAAGGCTGCTGTAACTGCTTCCTTGTCAGCTGTTGGTGGAAGAAGCCTGTTGAATCAAGTTGCAGTCTTCAATATATATTCAATAAGAAGTACAGTACCAAATTAATGCAGATCAGGATAGTCAAAGTACCCAAGGGTAACGAAGTCCACTGCAAGCGCATCATAATCACGGTTAACAAGGTGGATACAAGCTTCGATGAAGCCATCACGAAGTTCTTGTTTGAATTCACCCATCATGCCAAAGTCTGGACAATGAGTTTGGTTTATAGCTTAAGACATTTTCTTCACATGCATAATCATGTAAATACTGTGAAGAAAAGGTACCTAGGTAGGCCAGTTTTCCATCATAAGTGCGAAGCAGGTTTCCAGGATGTGGATCGGCATGATAAAACCCGAACTCTAGAAGTTGATTGAATGAACAGTAGACCCCCACCTGCTTAGACCACCAATACATCAACTAGTTTTATGTGTGTCGATTCAGATTAATACCATACTTTCAACTAGTTTCAAGAATGGACCTGAATCATGTAAAGATCCTTCACCTCTGCTAGCTTTTCACCCTGCATAGCGCGTTTTGTCATACAAAATAACGACATCTTATAAGAGAAGCTATCACTCTTATCATCAATTTGATCGGACAATGCACGTGTATAAATCAACTAAGAAAACATTGATGGTATGATTTCCAATGCATGGCTTCCATTTTGATATCTCTTATTACCTATAGTTTTGAATGCCCTACAGAAAGAACATATTGGCACATACAAAATATTACCTCAATCCATTGCATGGTGAGAACCCTTCCAGTTGTTTGTTCGACAAACATTTCAGGAACCACAACATCGTTTATGCTACCATATAACTGTCTGATCAAGTAGCAAGTATTAGAAAGCTGCCTTCTTATTTCACAAGACATAAAAACAAATGAAAAAAATGTGTGAACAAATCAATGGAAATGGAATCAATAAGCATGCAGATAATGAATTGTAAAGAATTTATCATTATAAATTTCCATAGATATCCACGGAAAATTTCTTTCGTTCTAGAACAATATCTGCAAGGCGAGCAGAAGAACTATGTCGCCCCACCCGATAATATAACAGCTAGAGCAGAACTACTAACAGTTCAAGGACTACACAAAGACTGAAAAATGAAAATGACTGCTAAGTTTGATAGCTTCCACTGATCATTAAACTTTCTCCTTGAGTTTGCTGCTCACAATAGTATCAGATTATCATACACACATTCAACAAAAGGAGTCTCTTTTTTTGAGCAATCAAATATTGCTAGTCCATATCACAAAACAGACCTTTATATATTAGAGGGTGCCACAGGAAGCTAACTTAGGCGCTCGAGATAGCAATACAGAAGTGACTTACCTAAACTTTATTCCATTGTTTGCTTCTCCGACGTAATCCATCTCCTGCATTTAATTGGATTGCCTGTATTCAATATGAAGCACTAAGAAGAAGTATCGAGTGGAACTTTTTCATTTCAGAGTGCAATATATACAGAGCCTCAATATTCAGTAAAGAAGTGAAAAATCAAATACCCGAAAAAGGCTTGATGCCCATTCATCAACCACTGACTGCAAAAAGGTTACAAGGTATTAGTTACATTTAATCCACAAAAAGATATAGGAATTAAGAGGAAACATATGATAGAAAAAGATGCAAATTTTCTTGAATTACTGAGCCTTTTGAAGTATTTACATAAGCTGACATGCTAAGCAAAACAAGAAAAAAGTAGTAAGATAATGACTTCCAGTTTTTGAGTGACATAAATTGTGTTTCAGAAATCAAACTCAAGAAATGTGTTGAATATTGAACTCTTTTCCATACTACCTGAAGGTCTGTGTTAAATCTTCCTGCTCTCCTTATAACCCCCGCAAGGAAACGCAAGATCAATATGTCCAATGAAATTGCAGCTCTAACTCCAGGCCTCTGCACTTTGATAGCTACAACCTTCCCACTGGACCGAAGCCTAGCTTGGTATACCTTTCCAAGTAACAAAATATTTTTTTTGGAAAAAATTAGTTGACCACAAACTTGAATTTTTTTGATGATTTCTGCAAATAATCCATATAGAGGATGAAGTCTAAGATATTATGATTATATGTTGGAGACACACCTGTCCAAGTGATGCGGCTGCCACAGGCTCAGGGGAAATTTCTGAAAATAGAGTATCTATTGGTAATCCAAGTTCTCGCTCTATTATATTAAATGCAAGTGCTGTAGAAAATGGTGCGATTCGATCTTGCAAGAGTGAAAGCTCATCCAAGTATGAGGGTGGTATCAAATCCTGTAAGAAGCAGAAACATTCACTTTCAAATATGGCGCGAAACAACAGCGATCTACTAGTTCGTACAGTTCCATACAACAGCACAAGAGAACTTCAATTCAGAAATTCATAGGAGACCTTAGGGTGTTAGCTAGAATTATAAATTCATTATGTATCGACTTATGCATGTTTATTGGAACCTTAAAGTATTTAAAGATTGTGTTTTGAAATTATAAAATTGGAAAATATTTACATTCAATTAACATTGAGGAAAGCTGTCCATTTCAGTAGTGAGATTGAAAAGGTGAAGAGTCTGTCATGCCAATTAAGGGGTAACAAATACAGTATCCATTGATTTCAAAAAAAAAAAAATACAGTATCCATTACAAAATACATCAGTTACAGTTCAAAAAAGGATTCTAAAGTAAACTATAAGAAGCACACATATAACTTACAGGCCGAGACGAGATAGCCTGAGCGATCTTAATATAAGCCTACAGAAAAGGGTAATATGCATGTAAGTAAATTAGTCATGAAACATCAAATTGGAATGGACTTTGGAACGCGGAAGTTGATATAAAATGTCTTTGTTCTTCATAATTCTTAAATAAATCTACAGTAATAAGATTCTTAGGAAAATTGAGTTATATTCAAAGTCTTCTGAGCTGCTCAAAGTCATATTTATAAATAATTGTAAAGACTGCAAGGGTATATGCATAGAACAACTGAAAATGAAGAAAACTGATATAACGTGCAAATAGAAAGAAACTAATATAACATGAAAAAAGAAAGGACTGTATTAGTTACCGGACCCAGTTGTACTAATATCTTCCTCAGTTCAGCAGCTCTGACCTACATTTTCATAATAAAGAAACCAAGAAAACTTGATCAAAGTGCATACATTATAAGAATATAATCACTTATCAACTAATAAAGCTTTCAACCTCCATTTAACAGGCGAACTGGTGTTATTAATAAATCCAAACAAGAACACAGATAAAAAAAAAAAAAATACCCACCGATATATTCATTTTTCAAGTCATGGAGATATCAAACAAAAAGCAGAAAAATATAAGTGGTAAATTTTTAAGGAAAAAATGGATCTTTTTCATACTTACCATGAATATATCAATTAACAAGCGCAGAGGATCAACATTCGATTATCAATAAAATCCTCAATTCACCCTAACTGACTACGAATTAAGAGTCACAACCCTGACCTCGAACATGACGTCAGCGCGCTCGGTGATGCGGTCATAATAGCGAAGGGCGAACCACCGGCCGAGAGTGGTAGCCGTCTGCAACAATCGGCGGAGGAGAATAAGAGGCTTCTTCTGATATATAGCGGTGATTTTCGATATATTGTATTGATTCAAGGATTCGGCTTCGGATGAGCTCAGCTCGAAGAGGTAGCCCGAGTACTGTGTGAAGGAGTCAACTTCATTAGGCGCAGCGGCGACCAGGTAACGCGGGGGAGTCCTCAGCCGCAAGTGGCGGCGGGAGGTGAAATTGGCGGCTGTAAACGACGGCGGGGACGAAGGGGGCGCCACCAGCATATCTGTAACTGAAAGGAATTCGTTGCAACCGTTGGAAGAGAGAGTTGTTTTATTATTGGCTTATAATTAATTACAAAGGTTGTTTACATTATCTATTTTCTTTTTAATTTTATTTTGGAGGCACGTGTTCATAGGATTGCCATATATATATATATAGGAATTATATTTATCCAGTACATATATTGATATATAGATAGATATAATTTCGTGTGCATGCCCAAATATAGTCATTTTCAAAAAGAAAAGTACTCCTTCAATCTCAATAAACATGATATAAAATTTTTTAGTACGGTTATTAAGAAGAGTGTATAAAGTAGTGTAAGAGTGATAAAGGTGGTAGGGTCAACACTAAATTAGAAGCATTTTTTCTTTTTGGGACGTCCCGCTAGATTAGACGCATTTTCTTTTTTAGTAACTTTTACAACTTAAAAGTATGTGGGCCATAGCTACCAAAAGCAAAACTAAAGTAAATATTGGTTTTCGATCCAAAAGCAAATACTTTTAATCTAGCGGGACGGAGAGAGTACTATTTTAGGAATGTGTCAAACTTAATAGGACATTCAAATAAGGGAATTGTGTCAAGCTTAATGGGACGAAAGAAGTATATAATAGACACCTGAAAGAAAAAAATAAAAATTAGTTACACTTACAAAATTAGCCTCCATTTGCTTAAACTTAATCACGTGATTACACGAAAATTGGTCGTGTGATTACACGAGCAAAACTTGTCGTGTTCGTGTAATTTTTTTTAGTATGCTATCATATTAGTCGTGTGATTACTCAAACATAATAAAGGCTAGTCGTGATTGTGTAATTACCTTATTATGCTAGAATTTTGGTTGTGTGATTACACGAACACAATAACTTGTAATGCTCGTGTAATTTTTTAGTATGTAATCATCTTGGTCACGTTATTACACGAACATAATCAAAACTCGTCATGCTCGTGTAATTTATTTAGTATGTTATCATCTTGGTCATATTATTACACGAATATAACCAAAACTCATTGTGCTCATGTAATTCGTGCATTCGTGCAATTATGAGCATCAAGGACAATAATGGTGGTGATAAATCCAGCGACAGTCGGGCGACGGCGCGACGGCAGCAGAGGCGCTAGTGATGGCGACGTGGTGACGATGATTTTATAATGATTTTGACATAGAAATATGAACATTTGTTAAAATAATTTAATTATTATCATTAAAGTTAAATTAGTAAATTTATAAAATTAATGGTGGGGTTACCGTTATCTTTTTGTAGTGAAAAATCTTGTACGATGTTCTTAAGAAAGTGTATTGTTTACTATTTTTTTAACAATATATATTACCCTAATTTCATTTACAAACACAATTAATTATCTTAATAAAATTGTCGATTATTTCGGCATAAACTGAGATAATTAATTTTGAAAATAATACGAGGACTAACAATACACATGTAACTAATTCATTTCATTTGTATTAAAAGAGTATAATTGATCTAAAATTGAACAGCTATTTTAAATAATTAATTTTGACTTTAACCCTTATATATATATTATAAAATTTATATAGCATTCATCGATGAAAGATGCAAAAGAGAAAAAGAAGACACAAACAAGCAGTACATACACAAATACATGCAGTTCAGGCGACGTCTATATATCTAACATTACTGGATGGCTGATGATCTTTCTTGGCCACCTGCACACTTTATTCCCTCCACCTCACCATTCTCCGGCAGCCGAAATCTCCGGGAAAAGCTCCCGCGGCGGCGCTCCTCCCTGTGCCATTTATCGTTCTCCTCCACCCTCTCCACAATTCTGTTCCCACTTATACTCAGATAGTTGCCATCCTCCACTTGCACCTTCAAGTCTTCCTTCTTCACCCCTGCACCCATATTTTCACACACTTCCATTCAAGAAACTTAAACCAACCATATATACTATATAAATTAATATTAATTTCAGCATGTGTAGTTATATATGACCAGGAAGATCGACCCGGAAGATGTGGGCCCCCTCGGTTTCACGCCAGTCGACGTTAGCATGCGCGAGGTTGGCGACATCTTCATCGCCGCCGCCGTGGGGTGAGGTGGCGCCGCTTCCGAAATCCCATGGATCCCACGGATCGGACGAGAAGGGGGTTGTGAAGAATCCTCCGCCGCTGCCACGTGTGTTTCTTTCGCCATGCCACGGCCCGATATCGGAACTCATTTTGTTTGCTTTGCTCTATAGGGTTTTGTGTGTGTGTATATATACATTTTTGTAATGTTGAGGTTACTTTTAAGAGTATTGATTTGCATGATGCCACGTGTTCAGTTGAGTGGACAGTTTCCGCTTATGTTTCTGCCACGTGGAGCTCCCCTTTGAGTTTATAGTGAATGGCCGTGTGTGAGGTTTGGATATACATATATCTTCTACTACATTCAAAATAAACAAATAAAAGTATTGTATAATAAAAAATGTTAATAACCAACAACTAGAATGAAAGTATAATTCATATTCATACTAAATAATCATTAAGTTTTATTTTTCACTAAATTTGTAGTTAAAATATAGTATTTTTTAACGCACAAAAATGTATTAGGAACATAGGAAAGAAGTATACACATTTTTGGAAAAAGTATAAAATATTATCCATTTCATCGATCAAAATATTTTTTCTTTAAATCTTAAATAATTAGGCGGCTAATAATTGGAATATTTAATTGAAGATAAGATTTCACATTTAATTGATTACTGTGATTAGCCACTAAAAATGAATTAGCCTATAAATTAGTTTGCGTTTAAGAAACGGTAGGTATCACATTGTGTGGAAATTGACCACCCTGACTCATGAGCTTTTGGTTCTGACTAATCACTGATTTACAAATAACATTTTATTATTCTAAAACAAACAAAAAGAACAAAACACAGCCATCGCATAATATGATAATAATTTCATCTATTTATTTTTTTATACACCTTATTAAATTATTTATATAAACTAAAATAATATTAGTATAATAATATAACTACCTTGTAAACATGTAAACAATTAATTAGACCAATAATAATGAAAGTACATGAATACTAGCTCGTTCTAATTTAAGTAAAAATAAAAATAAAAAGATGCAGGGAATTGGAACGCAGCGAAGGTAAGATTTTTACTATAATAAGAAACAATAAAACCTAATCAAGCAACAATGATTGTCTCTATCATTAAACTTTTGTGTGTGATGTAATAGTACCTCTAAAAATCATAAAAATATTTATACAAACATTATATTTTTATATTTTTACTATAAGAAGGAACAATATAAACTTTTTTATATTTTCATGCAAAGTAGGTATATTATTTTCTATATTTTCAAATAATAATATTATATTTTCACGTTTCATCATCATTCATGACACGTTTTATATCCAAATGAGTGTATTACAATAATAATAATTGATACAGATTAAATATTTTTAAGTGAAAATTAAAAAGGAAATGATGTAAAACATTACTCCTTCCGTTCCGGCTAAGTTGAAGCATTTCTTTTGGACACGATAATTAAGGAGTATATGTTTAGAATTGAAAAATGCATAAAGTAATGATATGAATATATATTATTTAAACTTGTGTGTGATAAAAATTAAAAAAAAAAAAAAAAGGTCCCAACTTAATTGCAACAGTCAAAAATGATATACCCCTACACCGAGTGACTATAAGGTTTAATATTTTGTCTTAAATCACGTCACACCTTATCATTGTATAGTAGAGAGAGCCGTTTACAGTTACAGTCTCCCCCAATCGCCGACGCTTCTCACCACCACCACCACCAAATCCCGATGGCGGCGACTCCGATCAACATCGGAATCATAGGGTGCGCTGATATAGCTCGAAAGGTGTCCCGTGCGATAATCCTCTCCCCCAATTCCACGCTCCACGCCGTCGGCAGCCGCTCCCACGAGAAGGCCGCCAAATTCGCCGCCGATAACGGCTTCCCGGAGTCGGCGAAGATATACGGATCATACGAGGATGTTCTGGATGACCCTGAGGTGGACGCCGTGTACATGCCGCTACCGACGAGTCTCCACATCAAGTGGGCGGTGCTCGCCGCCCAGAAGAAGAAGCACCTGCTCTTGGAGAAGCCCGTCGCGCTCAATGTTGGGGAGTTAGATCAGATTCTGGCCGCGTGCGAATCCAGTGGGGTGCAGTTCATGGATTCTACCATGTGGATGCACCACCCTAGGACTGCTAAAATGAAGGACTTCCTCTACGACTCGTCCAAGTTCGGCCACCTCAAAACAGTATGTATTCTCTTTGATATATTTATAAGTCCTCTTTGAAAAATCAATTTTTTTTTTGTGTAATTAGGAGGAACCGTTGGAGTTGGTTTGAGATAGAAAGAGCCATATTTTTTTCTGGGGGAAAATTGATGAAAAAGCAAATTTTGTATGTTGATAAGAAATTAAGAATTTTAGCACTTTGGAGTAAGTGAGTAAAGCTTCAGTGTATTATGATTGAGTGTTGAATGTTTGAGTGGTGTTTAGTTGGATGGAATGTTTAGTTTTGGATCTAACAACCTGCTTGTCTCAACTGTTAAATTCATATGTGAACTATTGCAAGAACTTGAAGCTATGCTTTCAATCTACTCAATTTGAATAAGGGGAGAAATACGACAAGTTTAAGAGAAGAAGTGGAAAAGGGTTAAACATAATAGTGAAGAGAAGACTGGGAAAAGTGACTTGAAATGCTAAAGAACAGATCAAGAAGTTGATGATGACCTATCATCATTGGGGAAGGCTTGAACCTTGATGCAAAAATGGTGGTGGATGGGTTGTTCTTGTGTACTAGCACTCCCTCATTAGGGGTGAAAATTCGGGCTTGAGGTAAGATTAGTTGATGACCTCCCGTTGTTTTGCAGGTGCATAGCTGCTTCACCTTTGCAGCAGAAAAACATTTCCTGGAGAACGACATACGTGTGAAACCAGATCTAGATGCTCTCGGCGCACTTGGTGATGTAGGCTGGTACTGCACCAGGTCAATCTTGTGGGCTGCTGATTTCGAGCTGCCTAAAACAGCACTTGCATTGCGTGGCACTGTCACTAACAGTGCAGGAGTCATTGTAGCCTGCAGCGCGTTTCTGCAATGGGAAGATGGAAAGACGGCAACCTTCCATTGCTCTTTCTTGGCTAATTTAACAATGGATGTAACTATTGTTGGCACTAATGGCACTTTGAAGCTTCAAGATTTCGTTATCCCATTCGAGGAACACCAGGCTTCGTTCTCCACAGCTGTGAAATCTGGATTCACCGAACTTGTAACCGGATGGGAACCAAAGCCGAGCGACCACACCGTTACAACCGACCTTCCTCAAGAAGCTCTCATGTTAAAGGAGTTCTCCAGGCTAGTTGGTAGCATCAAATTCAATGGTGCAAAGCCCGAGAAGAAGTGGCCGACGCTTAGCAGGAAAACGCAGCTCGTTTTGGATGCAGTGAAGACATCAATCGATAAAGGTTATGAAATCGCTGAAATTGCAAGTTAGTTGCATGCTTTTGTTGTCTATGCTTGGCCTTATGCTGCTATCTACCAACTACATGTGCTGTCTTGTCTTTATATGGTCTTTGGAATAAAATGACACTTTGATTGTGAACACATTTGTATACAATCTCATCCTTTTTTCCTATGATGTTTGATTATTAATCACATTATCAATTAACAATAACAAGAGGAGGTATCCTCTTCTGCATAAGAAACAGAAAACTGTGTTTATATGCTTTAGAAGATTCTAATGTGTGATTCTGCAATACTTTTCTTGATATGGTTTGATGCATTAGCTTTAGCAAGTGGGCATGTCTGAAGGTGGAGGCAACATCTTAGCATCTTTGCTCTTTCCCTCTCTGACGATAAATGCCATCTCCATCCCCCAACTCACGTGACGCTCCAAATGGCAATGCAGAAGCCAAACTCCTGCAAGCAAATCCGATTTCTCTGGTTAAGTAATAAGAGAAAATGACGAATGGTCAAGAAAGTAGAACGACGTACCTGGATTATTTGCCTTGAACCTGATCGCCGTCCACCCATTTCTTGGAATTGCGATGGTGTTCTGCAGAGGAGGATCGACAATATTATAGTTGGGAGGATCCCGTTCCCTATCAAAATTCCCATACCCCCTGCCAACAACGTAGAAGCTGTACCCGTGCAAATGCATAGGATGGTAAGTGCCTCCAAGAATGTTTGTTCCTTGGAACACAAGCTCTACTGTGCTATTATACTCCAACACTCTAACTTCTGTCCCATTCTGAGGTATCCAAAGTAGCCGTGGCACGAATTCCATCGTGTAGTTGAATGGGTAAGGCGGGTTCCGAGGAAAATCTTCCTCGTAAACTCCTCTGATCCTATTATAGTATGCTTCAAGAATATCGATTCTTGGCTGCACGAACGTTATGTTGTTGATACTCGCCCGAAACCGCCCCTGCAACGCCCCGTTGCAGGACTCGTTTAGGGCACACTCAAATATGTTCACAGAGAGAGTGAACAAGAGCTCCTTGTCCACTTTCTGAGGGACACTGATAGGATGATTTCTCGTCGCTAAGCTTCGGAAACGTGCTATGAAGCTGTCAGCAGCTACGGTGTCGCCAATGTCGGGCAGAGTAGGAAGGAGGGGAGAAGAAGGGGGTGAGTAGTTTCCGGTGTACATTAGAATGGCGGTTGTGTTAGAGTTGGCAACGTTCCCGGCGACGTTGTGGGGACGAGAAGCCATGTAATAGTGACTAGGTGGTTGTTTGGCTTCGAGCAAGAGGTCGATGGTCTGCCCGGGAGATATCGCGACGTAGTCCGTTGTGAAAGGCTTCGTGTAGGCAGCGTCGGTGCTGACTACGGTGAGGTTGTGGTTGGCGATCTTGAAGAACATGATGTTGTTCATTACATTATTGATCATTCGAAGTAGGTATGTTTTGCCATACTCCACTGTCACCTTGAATGCATCTGTATCGTATTTTCATAAATTTTAAATTAATAATTAATTCATATAACTAAGCTTATTATAGCAGCTGTAAATATTGACGAAGAAAAGTGATTGTTCACATTTTCTTATATTGAACAAAAATTTATAATTAGCTAGCAGTGAAATTTGACTTACTGGCATTTCCAAAAAGTAATAGAAGCCATTAGTAAAATTTAGGACAACCTCACCTGCGTGGCGCGGACGGGTTAATAGGGCCGCACACGACGTGATATGTTTTATAAATAAATATTAAATTTTTAATAATTTTTTATTAATTTTTACTTTATAATTATAATGTATTGATTATAGTATAATTTAATATTATTTAATATAAAATAAAAATTAAATTATGGTGACTCGTGCCACATCAGCAGTGGACACATTAATTTGAGTCCACTGCGGGTGATGAAAATTAAATAAAGATCGATAATTTTGCTTGATTCTTATTTCACATACTCGGGGTTATTTTTTTTATGACCATTTTCATATTTCCCAAATTTATCATGAGAAAAAATAGCTTAAAAACTTTGTAAAAAATATTATCTAGCAACAAAATTTATGAAATATAATTAATTTTAACAACTTTTAATACGTAAGTATAAATATCTGATATAATCAATAATAGTAACATTTGTACTAAAAATAATTAAAATTTGTTCTTCATTAAGTTTGTGACTATTTCACCAAATCATTTAACTATCTGTAGCTATTAATGACATGAATTTGGATTCATATATATATATATATTCATATATATATATATATATTATTGTGAAATATGTCTTCACTGAGCTTCTGGCTAGAATTATTTTCCACTATTTATTTTATCTATTTTTGAATATTAACACATTTATGATTATGATTAGATGTTATGAATATTACCTGATTTGGAACAAGGATATTGATCCCCAGGTTGGCCATTAATGAGAAATGCATCAGAAACATTAGGGTCTGATCCACTTTGAAGGGCTTCATCAACAACTGCTTGTATATCACTCTTCCACCATTCTCCTATATATGTATAATATATATGAATCAAGATCAATATTTTATTTCATACTTTTACTATTATATTATATATGTTGATGATATTATTTTAGTACGTACGAGTGGTTCTTGTATATATACCTAATATGATGGAAATTTCGGAACTAGGTTTAGGGAACGGATATGAATCTCCTTCTTTAGGTAACACGATGAGTGCACCATATACAGTAGCACGAGACCATTTGATGTGAGCGTGCCACCATAGAGTCCCGATCTCGTCAGACAACACAATTCTCTGGGTGAAATTCGTGCCGGGTCGGATTGGACATTGAGTTATGTAAATGGGTCCATCGGACCATGGATTTCTTGGTTGTTTCACCCCGTGCCTACCAAAAAAAAAAGGATACATCAGGCCATGTTCCTTAAATTTCTAAAAAGTATTCAAAAAATGAATCACACCCAAATATTTTGGACAGAGATGAGCATAAATGGAACCAAACTAATATGACAAATTGAATTGTTGAGATTTTATTGATTTAAATCGATTTTAATATATATTTAGTCCAGTTCTAATTTTTCGAAATTAAACTCTTTTAATTTTAGTAAAAAGATTTGGTTGCGACCGAATTTATAATAAACAAGTATAAGCAGATAAAATAGTTAAACTAAATAATTATTTGAGACAAAATTTCATTTATATAATAATCATAAGTTCCAAATTCTTAAAGAATTAACAAGTGTAAATTTAAAACATATAACCAATTAAAAGGAAATTAAACAAAATATGAATTAACAAAACTTAAAAAGTGAAAGTATTTAAATAAATTATTAACTTAATGATATAAATTATTTTATACAACATTTAAAATTTTTTTATTGAAACAACTGAGAGCATCAATTTCTTATACAGATTACAATAAATTTTATTCGAAAGAATTTTGATCAGACTAATTAATTAGTATTACCAGTGAATGGTGACGTTATCGGTGGCGTTGTTGATGACGTCAACAATGAGTGTATCTCCTACATTGGCATATAATGTGGGCCCAGGAAATTGTCCATTCACTGTCAAAATTCTCTTACTGCTGCACAATCTTGTGTATGTAGCATCTTGCAACTGCAAATATTTTCACACTTTGCTTAGTACCACTCTTACCCTTTAAAGAGGCGTATTCCGTTTTGAAATGTTCTATCCAAATAAATATATTTTTCAAAATAAAAATAATAAATGTTGTTTAATTATAATAAGAGTACAATTAGTGTTTTCTTTATATTACTACAATACTTTAAATTTAAGTAAAGACTCCTTAATTTGCGTGCCGAAAAGATATGTCTCTCTTTGGAGAGGACGAAATGATACATTCTTTTGGATAGTACTAACAATTCATATTTCTATTAATAATAGTTCATTTTATTTAATTTGCAAAAAATAATAAATTAATATATTAGTGTTTATTAATTTTCATGTAATACATAGTTATCGAAAGCTATTTGATTTTTGTATTAAAAATAACTTAATCATTATT